>CM053770.1:85319-122393 GCA_028658325.1 Potorous gilbertii | reverse complement strand
CAAATGGGGAGAAAATTTGGAACCCAAAATTTTGTGAAAATGAATGTAAAAAGTTAAATAAATTTAACTGAAAAAAAAAGAATTCAAAATTTCTCTATTTGTTGTAACCAATGATTCCACGTATGGATAGTGATGCTGCCTGAAGGAGCACCTGTTTTTTCTTGGTGTTGATTGTTAGCACAAGCCACAGAGAATTGATCTATACCTTGTCACATCTTAGCTTCAGAGGCTGCATTGAGTGCACAGTCATCATCTACAAACAAAAAATCATGTGCCAACATTCCCTCCACTTTGGTCTTGACTTGGAGCTTTTTCAAGTTGAAGAATTTACTAACAGGATGGTAGCTGACATTGATGCAGTGTTTGTCCTCATCAAAAGCATTTTGACAACATGGTTGAAAATATCATGCTAAAAAGCATGGGAACAAAGATATGGTCTTGTTTCATGCCATTGGTGACTGAGAAAACATAAGAGCATCGTCCATTATCCAGAACTCAGGCAAGCATGTCATCATAAAAGTAATGTACGATGTTGATGAACTTCTCTGGGAAACCAAATTTTGACATAATTTTTCATAAACCCTCATGACTGACAGTATGGAAGGCTTTGGTCAGATCTATGAATGTTGCATGTAGACCTCAGTAACAGGGCACATTTAGGATGGCTGCCTGTGGACTGTGTTATGGTGGGAAATTCTTTGGTGTATAGGATGGACTAGAGACCACTGAGGTCCCTTCCTACTCTCAGATGCTGAGACTGTCACTAGACTTATTCCCACTTTCTGGAGTCCCTGTCTTTGCCAATTTTCCTTAGGGTTGGCTGGCTGGTTGGATGGATGAATGGAACAGATCCATTATGATGATGTCCCTCTGTCCTCTCATCTGACAAGGTGCTGCTTTGCCTTGGTTGCCTGGCAGTTCAAGGCTGGGCAGAGGTCTAAGCTGGGAGATCAAGGAAGTCCTTGGGGCTGCCACCCTCCCAACTCACAAGAACTCCTTTCTTTGAAATCATTTTGGAGTTGGCGTGGGGGTGGGAGACTTCTGAAGGTGGAGCCCCTGACTTGGACACCTTGGTGGCCTCTCTCCCGGCTCTTCCAAAGGAATTGGCTCTTTCGGCTTAAACTTTTTTTGTGCCTCTCTGGGGTGGTTTGTGGAACAGACAGAAAAGCAGAGGTAGACATTTTTTCCTTCTAGCTCATCAAACACTTATATAACCTCAGTGAAATCTGGTTCTAGTTAGAGTACAGTTGGAGACAAAAAAGAAATTCAAGTCATCTGAAGATTCTACCACAGCCAGGTTGGAAGAAAAGCAGCTGGGAATAGTTAAGGAAGCTGGCAGCTGCCACAATGAGCAGAGAATGAGGGGGGAATTTCCACTCCTTGCCTCCCTCTGCCTGCTTCCCTCCTCTCCCTCATCTTTCCCTCTTCCTCCACTTCTATGTTCTCTAACCCACATCTTCTCCCCTTCCCCTTCTCTCCCTTCCACCTTTCTCTTTCTCCCTTCTTTCCTTCCTCTCTCCTCCCTGCCTCCCCCTTTCTCTCCCCCCTATTTTTCTCTTCCTCCCTCTCTCCCTTCCTCCCTCCCTCCCTTCCTTCCTTCCTTCCTTCCTTCCTTCCTTCCTTCCTTCCTCTCTTTCCTCCCTCCCTCTCCCATTCTCTCCCTCTTACCTCTCCTTTTCTCTCTCTCCCTATCCTTCTTTCTTCTCACCCTCCCTCCCTTCCTTCTACTTCCTCTCCCTTTCTCTTTCCCTCTTGCTCTTTCTTTCTATCCCTCAGGGAGATGTTTGGCTGTTGAAATTTGCTTCATTCTTCATGGAGGGAGAGGACCTTCACCTCTGGGGCTAGGCTCTGCTCCTCTCTCCTCCCCAACAACCCAGTCCCACACTGCTGCTGCTTCAAAACAGGCCATGCCCATGTGGAGGGGCCCCAGAGCTAAACTGGACATTTCCTGGCCTCTTTGCATTGGAAACAATAATCTGCACTCTTCAGAACAATGTTTTTTCAGGTGCGGAGTGGGCTGCTGGAGGCAGTGGCCAAGGCTGGGACAGGGAGAATCCTTTCCTATCATGATTCCTTCTTTCAGCCATGTTGTGATGTGGGCATGAAGTCTCAGCCTCTTCTCCAACCGTGGCCAGTGGTTTGTGCTCTGAGGAAAGTAGCAGGGCAGAGAGACCTTGGGGTTACTTTTTATCTGGATCTATCCAGGAAATGCCCATGCAAAGCTGGTGTTCCAGGTTTTCTAGGAAGCAGATTAAATTTAAAAGTAGAAGATACTTTGGATCTCTGACTTAAAAATGGAATGAGTTTGCTCTGAGCTTCTATGTGTTTTCATGGTCAGGAGGGACCTGACAGGCCATCTTCACTAATCTGTACCTGATTTTCTTAAACTGTAGGCCTGACCAAGTCAGCCCCTGTTCTATAAACTCCAGTGGCTCCCATAACCTCTAGGATGAAGTATAAGCTCTTGGGTTTGGCATTTCCAACCCTTCACAATGTGCCTCTAACCTGTTTCTCTAGATTATTAAACATGTAAGTGTGTGGGGGTTAAAAAGGAAGAAATGTTGAAATGGAAAGGAAACATTCAACACACACCAGAGAAAGTGCCTAAGGCTGCTGGATCATACTCTGCTGCACAGGGACTGACTAGACAATGAACTGGCCCCAGAGGGTTCAATGCTTTGGGTCCCCAACCCCTTATCTGCACAAGCCCTGGCAGGAATCTTGGAGGTATCATTTGACTGTTCATCCAAAGGAAAAGGGGGGGTCTCTTCCTGAGGGTGGCTACCTCAGATCTAGGGCTGTTCTGGAGCAGGAGAGGCTGGGCTCGGGGGTAACTGTTCCAGCAGAGGCCCTGAGGGGTGAGAGACAACTGAGGCTTCTGCCAAACCCAGGCTAAGGTGGGGGGGGGGGTGTAGATCTCTATCTTGCTAAATGGGCATTGTAACACTCCAGATGACAAGAAGATGCAGAACCCGAGGATGCTGACAAGTGTAGCTGTCCTTCCTAAAGCAAGCTCCCAGAATTCAGAGATGTCATACCCTACGAAGAGCCCAGTGACTGAGTGACATGTTGGGTGCTGATGCTGAGCCTCATGACAAACCTGATCCTCCAGAGAAATAAAGGACACAGGGGCCCTACAAGCTAAACCAAAGAGCTTATACTTAATCCTAGAGGTGATGGGAGCCACTGGAGTTTATAGAATAGGGGGTGACTTCTCTCCCTGTCCCAACCTTGGACACAGCCCCCAACAACTCACTATGTACCATGAAACATGTTTATAGCTACAGTGATCCTTGTGATATCTTTGGTCATATAGTTTTAGAATCCAGCTGTGAAAATTATCCAAGCTGTTCAGTAAGACCAATATTTATTGAGAAAAAATAAATAATTCTGAAAACCCAGCCACATATAATTTCAGCTTGGGAGCTGAATGAGTTAAAAAGTCAGCTCATGCTACCTGTGCCTTCATTACTTTGTTCTAGAAATGCAGTGGCTTATACTAACCAGGAGACACAATACATGTTGTAATTTGATTTGAGAAGAGACTAGTATATGGTTGAGAATTTCTAGTAAGACTATATCTGATGTTTGTAACTGTCTGCTTGCTTGTGGATTTTTGTATTTTAATGTGACACAGTGGTCTACAAAAAAGTTATCCTAATAAGGTTTATCCTGAGTGAAATTTAACAAAAAAGCAAACTGAGGCATGTTTCTTCAGGCAAGATTATAGTTTATTGGGAGGGGCATTACTAGCAAATAAAACAGTCAATGGTTTGCCTCTGTTTCTAGCCAAAGACCCAGAATTGAAGATGCAATTAATTTTTATAAGTATAGAACAAAGAACAAAATTTTAAAAATCATTTAACTGACCAGCATCACACACGTGAGGAATCATGATTGGTTATGCTAAAAAAATTGGGCATAGCATACAGGCAGCATGTTGACTACCTCTCTCAGTCTCTAATATTTTTGTGACTATAGGGGTCCCAGATGCATCCCAAGGTCGTTGATACAGACCCAAGGATGTAGACTCACTGGTACCTGGTGATTAGATAAAACCATCTTTTTAATTGACAAGGATGTGGCTAAAGATGGGACAAGGTAAACTAATCTGCTTCTCAAAGGTAACACGTAAACCTTGCAGATGATGCTGAGATGACAGAGTTTTTCTTTAACTAACAATGGTTATGGGAAAACTTAAACTTGGCATTTAACCAGAGAGGGATGTTGAACTTTTGAACTAATGAGCTTCCATACTCAGAGATAAAGAAGAGGTTGGTTACAGAAAACAAAATCACTCACAGAATAAAAGCAAATACATAATACAAAATCAATAATTGATTGTCACGGGCCATTGTTTACCACCATTGTTTACAAACTAGGATTTTAAAAAATGGTTATCTTTCGTTTCTCTTCTCCCAACATTTTTTCCTCTTCAGTATTTCTGTGTTCTGATTCCACCGTTCTCTTTCACTTCTTGGGAGAGGTTCCCTATCAAGGATTCAATTTTTTTCTAATCTGAAGTTTTTATTTTTATAATGTGTTATGAGCTCAAATTACTGACCTGTATTATGAATTGTATTTCTCTTCTGGAGTCAATTGCTGTACTGTGAGGAGATTATAGGATGCTGTTTTCATCCAGGCCCTTTTAGCCGACTTTCCTTTATTTATTTTTTGGCTGGAGATGTGCATTGTCTTTGGAAGCAAGGAAAGAAACGAAACACCTACTACAGATCAGGCATTGCGTTAAGATTCATTGTTTTTTTTTTCCTTGTTTCCTTGATTCTACCAAGAAAATGCCAACACATAGAGATTTAAGTGGCTAGGAGTTGTGTTTAGGCTAGGATGTTGTAGATGATGCCCAAACATAAGCCTTCTTGGGGTCATATTCGGGACCAGATACTTTACAGATAAGCTCTCATTTGGTCCTCACCAGAACCTGGGGAGGTATCTTGCAGATGAGAAAAGTGAGGCAGAGTGACATGACTCTCCCAGGTCTCACAGCTGAATTTAAACTGAGGTCTTCCTGACTTCAGGCTGGGCACTGTGGTGTCCTCTAGCTTTCATTCTTCTCTCTTTTCAGGGATTTCTCTGTTGATTTGTCTGCTGGTCCACTGGACTTTCTCTCCCCTTGACATCTCTGGTGTCTTAGTCTTTTTCTTGTGTACAGGTGCCAGGTGCAGGTCCATTAGCATAGACAATGCCAGTGTGTGTAGAGCAAGGCCTTGAATGATGCTAACACAGCACAGGAAGCATGAAGAGCAGTTAGGTTTTTATGAAAAGCTCAGCCATTTCAGATGCCCCCAATTTTCAGTGACCAAACTTGGTATTCATGTATTGAGGCTAGTTCTGAGTTTCAAACACAGAACTGAGCACCCTGCCTGCCACAGAACAGGTGCCTGATAAATGTTTATTGACTGGATGACTAAACAGCTCTTCCTCCTGATAGGAGATAATCGAGGGTTGGCGTCTTACAAGTAGATACTAGATTCATGGAAAATGATAGTGGAGCAATAGGAACATAAAAGACCTTGGGGCTCGTAGCATGACTGATACAGGTGGAGTCTCTATTGCCTTAAGTGACCAGAAAGCAGATGGAAGCCAGTACTGATGAGGTATAAGTAACAAAGCTGTTAGGAGGGAGTATGGAACAAATAATTGAACTGTCCAGGAGGAGAAAGGAAGAGATGAGCCCAAGATGATACTTGAAGGCCTTATCCTTGACAAGAATGGGGCCCACATCCTCCTCTAAGATGATAGCTAAGGGGGAGAGAATGGGAGAAGTCACAGAGAAGTGTAAGTTTCTGAAAAACATGAGTTCAGAGTGTTTTGTCACATAGCTTAAAGCTTCTCAGTAAACTAGGAATTGAGACTGTCTCTTGGGGGCAGCAGGGTTGAGTATTGGGCAGAAATTGTGGAATGTCTGTCATGAACGGGGAGTTAGGGAGTCAAGAAGCAATCACTAAAGGACTACAGTCAGGGAAGGGAAAAAGGTGGAAGAAGCCCTTGGGTTGGAGTCTGAAGGCCTGAACTAAGAGGTTGGTTTGGTTCCTTGCTATTTGTGACTTGTAACCTTCCAAGACCTTGGTTAAAGGAAAGGTTTAGTCTCTATAGAATATATTTTTCACTTCTGAATTTGTTCCCCTTTAAAATACTCTCCTTTTGGCGACTTTATCCAGAAGTGTTCACCAGCATGGTTAGAGAAACAGGTGAGAAGAAGGCCTGACCCTGGGGAGGGAACATGTGAGTGGAGAGAAGGGACGGAGACAAGAAGTGCTACAAAGTTTGAACTCTGTATGTTGGATGATGTTTGGTCCTCATCGACTCCAGGGGCAGGGAATGAAGGTTAGACAGGTATCAATTTGTGGAACAGGCAAGGTATACACAACACAGAAGCCAATGGGCCCGATATTGTAGGATTCCATAAACACAAAGACCCTAACTACTAGGAAAAGGACTCACTATTTGGGAAAAATTAGAGAGCACCATGGAAGAAATTAGCTTGAGACACCTTATATGAAGGTTAGCTCCAAATGAATGCATGACTTAAGTATAAAAGGTCCTACTACAGACACACTGGAGAAACATGGGAAAAGCACCAATCAGATCTATGGATGAGAGAACAGCTCCCAAACAAAGAACAGACAAAATCATGGAAGGTAAAATGAATGGAAATGATACCTGAACTCATTGAAAGACCAAGGAAGAGGGGGGTAAGAAAAGTGATCTTTCTATATACTTACTGAATGAGAGTAAGATGCACCACAGGAGTCTGGAAGACAGCAGTAAGGCTGGTAGAAGGAAAACCAGGGAGAGAGGATGTCCCAGAAGTCAAGAAAAAGGGAGGTGAGAAAGAAGGAGGATTGAGAAAACACCATTAGTTTTAACTTCAAATAGGTTGTTGGAATCCTCACAGAAAACAGTCTTAGTGAGCAGTGATGTCAGAAACCAGGGAGTCAAGTGTTAGAGAAGTGAGCAGTTGGGGAAGAAAAGGAGGCTACTAATATAGACAATCCTTTCTAGGTGTTTGTGAATGTTAGAAGGCGTCTAGAAGGCTACCTTGATCTAGAACCTTTATATATCCTATATTATAGGGGTCAGGTGAAGGATTGTTAAAGATGGGAGATATGTAGGCATGTTTGTAAGTGGTAGGATGGGAGCCAGTGACTAAGGACAGATAGAAAATGAGAGAAGAAGAGCAAATGATTGAGCAAGCAGCTCCTAAGAGAGACTCAGTACAGATGGAGGGGATGTGCCTGGCAAGGAGAAGTAAAGGAAGAAAGAAGGAGGGATGATGAAGAGGGGCTTGAGGTGCGGAGAATGGGGAGAAGAGAAGCCTTCTGTCCTCTCTAAAGGAATGGGAAACAGTGACTGGGGACTTGCAGTCTTCCTCTGAAACTTAAAAGCTATCAGCCCCAGAACCCCCCTCAAGCAGGAAACTGCTTTTGTTGCAGTGTCTGGAAAACCGAAAGCTTAGCCCTCAGCATTCCAGTGGTGAGCTCCATTCTGATCATTCTTGAACTCAAATTATCCATCTGGATCATGCATTTATCTTCCTGTGTTCACCAAGAGGCTGTTTGATGTCTCAGAGACACCAGAAAAGCCGCTGGTTTGAGAGGACTTTTCAATGTGTCTGTCTTCAGATCCCTCCCTTTCCTCAGGGAATCAATGCTCTCAGTGACATGGCAGGGTTAGCATTTCATGTCTCTGTCGCACAGGTTGCTCACTGCCTCTGTCTAGAACACAGGACTTGTGTTTTCAGCCACAATTGCTGCTCAGGGCTTCCACCTGCTTTCTGGTCACTTAAGGCAATAGAGATTCCGTCTGCTGACTGTTCTCTCATCATTTACAGAATCACCTCATAATCCTTCCTCTATATCCCTTTACCAAATGACAGCATTCTTCCTAATGAGGATCTTTGACAGGCAAACTCAGAGTGACAAGGGATTCTGTGACTTCCTAAAAATTATGTTTTTGTCTAAGGCAGCTGAGACTTGAATTACTCAGAGCTCATCTGGTGTGACCTGTGCCAGGTCATCCAGCCTTGGTTTGAAGTCTCCCCATGAACCCTAATCCACTGATCCTGAGGTGTCCCTTCTGACTCTTGAATAGCCTTATGATTAGGAAGATTTTCTAGCATCCAGGCTGAAACTGTCTCTTTTGAGCTTCCCCCATCATTCCTAGTTCTGCTCCCAAGGGCCAATCCCAAGAAGCAAGGATAGTCCCTCTTCCTTGTGACAGTCCTTCCAATACTTGAACATGATGACCGGATTTCTCTTTACCTCTGGTTTTATAGTAATATACTCATTTCTTTGTAATACTTTACCTTTACAAAAATAAACCATAGAGAAGTTACAAATAATGCAAAAGGCAGAAATATTAAACATCCTTTAAAACCGTAACAGAGTCTATAATCAACAGTGCCTATGATTCAGGCACTGTGCTAAGCATTGGGGATACAGGCATGATAAAGAGAGCCACAGTCTGCCCTAGGAAGCTTACAATCTAGAGGGTAGGGGATGACAACACATACAAGGAAGCTGAAATTGAGTGGGGGGCGGGTCACCAGCATTGGGGCCTAGGGAGGATTCAAAGAAGTCCAAAAAGAGTGCAGCCCATTGAGAAATGAGATGTTTGAGGAGAGGTCAGTACTCCTCCCCCAATAGGGGAGTTTATGACTTCATTGTCCCATCAGAGTGGCAGAGGGTTTGTGGGTTGGTTGTTGTTCTTCCTTCTTGATAGGACCAAAATGACATCACCATGATAAAGTCAAGTCTGACTGTGGCTGATCAGACCAATCCGAGCTCAGAATGCTCTACTGCAGGTTGGGCACAGAGAGTCCATATGAACATTTGAGGGTGAATACTCCAAATTTGCTCATTCTATGTTTTCTTTGTGCTGTTTCAATTCTGCTTTGCTCCAAGAGCACAGCACTCTTTCTGATGCAGACATGTCATGCTGAGTGGTTCTGTGCCAGTGTCTCCCATGTCACAAATCAAATCCAAAGTTCTTGAGAGAGACCTTGAGTGTCCTTGTATTGCTTCTTCTGACCACCATGCAATCTCCTGCCCTATGCGAGTTTTCCATAAAAGTCTTTCTGACGAGATACATTTTGCATTCAAACAACGTGGCCAGCCCATCGGAGTTGTGTTCTCTGAAGCTTGAGCAAGAATTTCAGGGTGTGGTACCTTATCCTGCCAGGTGATCTTCAGAATCTTCCTAAGACCATTCAAATGGAAGTGATTCAGTTTCCTGGCATGGCACTGGTAGACTGTCCATGTTTCACAGGCATATAATAATGAGGTCAGCACAACGACTCTGCAGACCTGGAGTTTGGTAGTCTAGTTCCTCTTTTCTCCCATACTTCTCTTCAGAGCCTCCCAGACACCACACTAGCTCTGCCAATGCGTACATCAACCTCATTGTCAATGCATACATCCCTGGAAAGTACACTAGCAAGGTAAGTGAACTTATCCACAGCATTCAAATGGTTCCACGTATGGATGGTGTGGTGGTGGGTGATGGAACACCTGTGTTTTCTTGGTGTTAATTATTAGGCCAAAATTAGCACAGGCAGCAGAGAATTGATCCATACATTGTTGCATCTCAGCTTCAGAGGCTGCATTGAGTGCACAATCATCTGCTAACAGAAAATCATGCACCAACACTCCCTCCACTTTGGTCTTGACTTGTAGTCAGTTGACTTGGAGCTGGAGAACAGGCAGGGTAGCAACACCAAGGGCTATGGTGACCCCAAAGAAGGATTGGTAACAGCTTGGGGCCTTGACTCAATGCCTAAGATCAACCAACTTAATCTGTCGTACAAGGTTGGCCACAGGGGCTAGAGTCAAGTCAAGTCAAGTCAACCAGCAAGTGCCCAGTGGGTACCAGGCACTGTGTTAAATACTAGAGGTATAAAAAAAGGTGAAAAAAACAGTCCCCGTCCTCAAGGAGCTTACAGCCAAATGATAGAGACCACATGTAAACAATGATGTATAAATGAGATATATAGGGATAAATTGGGGATAATCAGCTGAGGGAAAGCAATAAAATTAAGCGGGGTTAGAAAAGACTCCCTGAAGGACATGAGATTTTAGCTGAGATTTGAAAGATGCCAGGGAAGACAGGGGATTGAAAGCAGGAGGGAGAGAATTCCAGGCTCAGAGGTCAATGAACATGCCTGGAGTTGGGGGATGGATCATCTTATTCCAGAAACAGTAAGGAGAGCAGTATCACTGAACTGAAGAGGATAAGGAGAGGATTAAGCTACAGGGAAGCTGGAAAGGGGCACATCATTGAAGGACTTTAAAAACTCAACAGAGGATTTTATGCTTGACCTTGAAAGTATTAGGGAATCATTGGATTTTATTGAATGGTCAGAATTGTACTTTAAGATACATTTGCCGGTTGAGTAGAGAATACAGTGAAAGGGGAGAGACTGGAGTCAGGTAGATCCCTCCAGAAGGTCATGTCCAGACATGAGGTGATGGAAGGTCCACATCAGAGTGAGGCTAGCGTCAGAGGAGGAGAAAGGGGTTTATTGGAGAGACAACACGAAGGTAAAACCTACAGGAGAAGGCCACATATTGAATGTTCAGGGTGAGAAAGAGTGAGGAGTTTATAATAAAACCTAGTTTGAAAGCCTGGGTAACCAGGAGGATTCTGGTGCCCTTGACAGTAATAGAAAAATTAGGAAGGAGGGAGAGTTTGGGTGTGTGCATGTGCATGTGTGTGCATGTGTGCGCGCGCATGTGCGTGTGTGTTAAGCTAATGACTTATCTTACACTATATAAATTATAGGAACACAATTACAAAACACATCTTAACCAACTAAAGTCAGATACAAACAATTGGAAAAATATTAATTGCTTATGGATAGGCAGAGAAAATATAATAAAAATGACAATTTTACCTAAATTAATCTACTTATTCAGTGCCATACCAAACTGCAAAATATTATTTCACTGTTAGGAAAAATAATAAAATTCATCTGGAAAAACAAAAGGTCAAGAATACCAAGGCAATCAGTGAAAATAAGGTGAAGGAAGGAGGCATAGATGTAAGAGATCTCAAACTGTATTATAAAATGATAGTCATGAGAACAATCTGGCATTAGCTAAGAAATAGAGTGGTGGATCGGTGGAATAGATTAGGCACACAATATGTTGTGTGCCTAATCTAGTGTTGTTTAATAAACCTAAAGATCCAAGCTTTGGGGACAAAAACTCATTTGAGAAAAGCTTTTGTGGATACCGGAAAACAGTATGGCAGAAACTAGGTATAAAGCAGAATCTTACGTCATATACTAAGATAAGGTCAAAATGGGTACATGATTTACTCATAAAGGATGATACCATAAGCAAATCAGCAAAGGATGGAATAGTTTACCTATCAGATTTATGGATAAGAATTTAGAACCAAACAAGATATAGAGAGCATTACAGGATGTAAAATGGATAATTTTGATTATATAAAATTTAAAAGTTTTTGTACAAACAAAACCAATGCAACTAGAACTAGAAAAAAAGCAGAAAACTTGGGAAGATTTTATAATAATTATTTCTGATAAAGGCTTTGTTCTCAAGTGTATAGAAAACTGAGTCAAATTTGTAGGAATGTCAGTCATTCCTCAATTGATAAATTGTCAAAGGATATGGATAGTTTTCAGACAAGGAAATCTAAGCTATCTATAGCCGTATGAAAAATGCTGTGAGTTACTTTGATTAGAGAAATGCAAATTAAAACAACTCTGAGGTATCACTTCACACCCAACAAGACAGAAAAGGAAAACAATAACGCTCAAGGGGTTGTGGGAAAACTGGGGCACCAAGTGCTGTTGGGGGAGTTATGAACTGACCAATCATTCTGGAGAGCAATTCGGAACCATCCCCAAAGTACTATCATATTACACATCCTTTGATAAACAACACCACTACTATGTCTGTATTTCAAAGAGATCATAAAAAAGGGAAAAGGACACATTTGCACAAAAATATTTATAGCAACTCTTTTTGTGGTGGCTAATAAAAAAATCAAAGAGATGTCTATCAATTGGGGTACGACTGAGTGCAATATGGTATATGATTATAATGGAATATTATTGTGCTATAAGAAATGACAAGGATGATTTCAGAAAAAGACTTACTGATGCAAAGTGAAATGAGCAGAACCAGGAGAACGTTATACACAGTAACAACAACATTGTACTATGATCAATTATAAATGACAGTTCTTCTCAGCAATACAGTTATCTAAGACAATCCCAAAGGTTTCATGATGGAAAATGCTATGCACCTCCAGAGAAAGAACTGAGGGCGTCTGAATACAGACCAAAGCATACAAAGTTTCTTTCTTTCCTTCTTTCTTTCTTTCTCTCTCTCTCTCTCTCTTTCTTTCTTTCTTTCTTTCTTTCTTTCTTTCTTTCTTTCTTTCCTTTCTTCCTCCCTTCCTGTTTTCTTTCAAAAAATGATCTAATATAGAAATGTCCATGTATAATCTATAAGAGATTGCTTACTTTCTCAGGGAAAGGGGAGGGGAGGGAAAGATAGAATTTGGAACTTAAAAAAACCAAACCCAAATGTTAAAATTCATTTTTGCATGTAATTGGGGGGAAATAAAATACTATTTAAAATATAATGAGTTCAATTTTAAACAATGTTGAGTTTAAGATGTCTATAAAATATCCAGTTCAGAATGTGCAATAGGCATTTGGAGATATGCACCTGGAGGTTAGAAGAGAGGATAAGTAGATTTGAGAGTCATTTGCATAGAGATGATAGTTGAACTCTTGGGAGCTGATATTATCATTAAATAAAATATATAAAGGGAAGAGAAAAGGACCCAAGACAGAGTCCTATGGGACACCCAGGGTTAGTAGTATATCCTGCATGAAGATCCAGAAAAGGAGGCATAAAAGAAAAGGAAGGGGAAAGAAAAGGCATTGATTAAGTACCTACTGGGTTCCAGGTGCTGTGCTAAGTAAGTTATTGCACAAATGTCTCAACTGGTCATTTGAAATTATATGGGCTGGAAGATAAGTGGATGCCCCAGTACTGTGTTTTCTGGCCCGATGAAAGGATTGCTGCTGCGACTGTCTGCTGCCCAGCTCTGCAGAAAATGAGACCTAAGCTGTCCATAGTGGGGACAACTCAAGTCTGTTCTCCTTGTTACTAAGGCCTCAGTTCATTGATCCTAGAATAATGCTGTCTCTGCTCAGGGCACCTGGACATGATTGTTATGATCAACAAAGGTATTTTTCCTGTCTGCTCCACACAGCTCTGGCAGGGCAGGATCCAGCCTGGGGTGTCCTATTTTTCCCTGCCATGAATCCATCCATCATCCATTTTCAGCCTCCCTGAGGCCACTTAAGGGTCTGAGTGATCCTCTTAATTATACCTCAGAGTAGAGGCCCTGGAATCTGAAGAAGCCAACAATTATCCGGAGTGTATTATTAGAAAGTGAATGATGGGATTTTGCACATTTGGTGAAATTCCCAGTATAGTAACGGATGTGAAAAGTCTTGGAGCAGTCTTGGTCAAGCCCATTTGCAACAATGACAGTAGAAATGTCCCTCTTGTACGTGAACAGAAAGGCCTGGTTGGAACTCTTGTGGTGGACCCCAATTTTCATGCACTGGAATTTTTTGCAAAATTCATTTTGTTTCTGTTGCTTGGGCCTGACTGGAACCTCAGAGGTCTTCTAAAAACTGACTTTCTATGAATGACTGGAATGTGAAGACCATCGACCCACATCTGACACATTTCTAATTGTTACTTGCAAGGAAACGCTTAAAAGAATAATGCAGTTTGATTTCCAAAGCCACCATTCAGTCTGTGTACATGTTAGCCATGTGATGAACTCTCTCTTCCCACTTCTTATTTCCCCTTCTCATGCCACCAGTGAGGCCCCTGCTTCATGACCATATTTGTGCCCCCAAAATCAAGTGGTATGCTAATAGACAGGTAAATAAGGAATTTCACTGCCCATTCACATATCCATCTCTCCCCCTCACGTCTGTCTTTCTCTGTCTCTCTCTTTGTGTCTCAGTCTCTCTGTCTGTCTGTGTCTGTCTGTGTGTGTCTGTCTGTCTCTCTCTGTCTTTGTCTCTCTCTGTGTGTCTCAGTCTATCTCTGTCTGTCTGTCTCTGTCTCTCTCTGTCTCTCTGTCTCTGTCTCTGTCTCTCTCTCTGTCTCTGTCTGTCTGTCTGTCTGTCTCTCTCTCTCTCATATGCCTCTCCTGTTTCTATTCCCTCTCTGTATTAACCAATTACTGACCATGGAAGAAAATACTATGACCACCCCCACCTCTTATTCCCATCTTACTCATCATAAACCACTCCAATTCCTCCTTCCCCTCCTAGTTTCCTCTGGAATAAATATTTATTCTTAATGAATAAATGCTCCATCTTGGACCTCTGTCCCTTATGCTACTTTCATCTACTGAGGCAGCCAGTGCTTTTCTGGAGTCAGGAAGATCTGAGTTCAAATTCATCCTCAGACACTCACTAGTTCTGTGAACCTGAGCAAGTCACTTAACGTTTTTGCTTCAGTTTTCTCAACTTTAAAATGGGGATGATTATAGCACCTGCCTCCCAGGGTTGTTGTAAGGATCAAATGAGACAATATTTGTAGAGCACTTAGTCCAGTGCCTAGCACATAGTAGGTGCTACATAAGTATCAGCTGCTGTTATTTTTTAAGAACCCTCACCAAAATATAATGCTCCCTTCATGACACGACAGATTGATATTATCCAATCATAACTGGGCCCTCCCTGCAACAAGGCAATCATTCTACCTATAGGCAGAACCTCAAAGAAAAATTCAGATTAAACATAAGCCTAGAAAGAATTTCTAGAAGAATTAAAGAAAAACATTTTTAAAAGAGCAAAAATATGAATTTAAATACCAAAAAATAGTTACAGAGGAAAAAAATCGGAGAAGAAATGAGTTATCCAAGAAAGTTATGATAATATATGGAAATGCCAAGGATTTATGTGGGTTTATTTTATATCCTGCAACTTTGCTAAAGTTATTTATTATTTCAAGTAGCTTTTCATTTGATTCTCTAGACATTTCTAAGTATATCATCATATCATCTGTAAAGAGTAATAGCTTTGTTCTTTCTTTGCCTATTCTAATTCCTTCAATTTCTTTTTCTTCTCTTATTGCTAATGCTAACATTTCTAATACTATATTGAATAACAGAGGTGATAATGGACATCCTTGTTTCACTCCTGATCTTATTGGAAATGCTTCTAGTTTATCCCCATTAATGCTAGCTGATGGTTTTAGGTAGACACTGCTTATCATTTTAAAGAAGAACCCTTTTATTCCTGTGCTCTCTAGTATTATTTAATAGGAATGGGTGTTGGAGTTTGTCAAAAGCTTTTTCTGCATCTCTTGAGATAATCATATGGATTCTGTTAGTGTTATTGTTGATATGATCAATTACACTGACAGTTTTCTTCATACTGAACCAGTCTGGTATAAATTCTTTCTGGTCATGGTGTATGATTCTCATGATAGTTTGCTGTAATCTTTTTGCTAATATTTTATTTAAATTTTTGCATCTATATTTATTAGGGAAATTGGTCTATAATTTTCTTTCTCTGTTTTGACTCTTCCTGGGTTATGTATCAATACAATATTTGTATTATAAAAACAATTTGGTAGGATTCCTACTTTGCCTGTTTCCCTAAATAGTCTATGTAGTATTGGAATTAATTGTTTTTTAAATGTTTGGTAGAATTTGCTTGTAAATCCCTGTGGCCCTGGAGATATTTTCCTAGTAAGTTCATTGGTGGCTTGTTCACTTCTTTTTTTCTGAAACAAGATTATTTAAGTATTTTACTTCCTTTTCTGTTCATTTGGGCAATTTGTACTTTTGTAAATATTCATCTACTTCACTGAAATTGTAAAATCTATGTGCAAACAGTTGGGAAAAAATGGTTCCTAATTGTTGTTTTAGTTTCCTCTTCATTGATTGTGAATTCACTTTTTTCATTTCTGATACTGGGAATTTGCTTTTCTTCTTTCTTTTTTAAAATCAGATTGACCAAAGTTTTATCATTTTTGTTGCTTTTTTCATAAAACCATGTTTTAGTGTTATTTATTAGTTCAATAGTTTTCTTAATTTCAATTTTATTAATCTCTCTTTTGGTTTTCAGTATTTCTTATTTGTTATTTAATTGGGGATTTTTAATTTGTTCTTTGTCTAGATTTTTAAGTTGCAAGCTTAATTCATTGATCCCTTCTTTCTCTATTTTATTTATGTAAGTGTTTAGAGATATAAAACTTCCCCTAAGATCTACTTTCACTGCATCCCATAAGTTTTGGACTCTAGAGTGAAGTTTGAACGCTTGGCAATTCAGCTCAAGAAAGGACCTCAGTGTCTAGTACCTTCTCTTGCTAGGTGATCTTCAGAATTTTCTTAAGACAATTCAAATGGAAATGATACACTTTCCTGGCATAGAGCTAGAAGACTGTCACAGATATACAACAATGAGATCAGCACAACCGTTATGCAGACCTTCAATTTGGTAGGCAACCTCACAGTTCTCTCTTATATTTTCCTTCAGAGCCTCCCAAGCACTGAACTAGCCCTGACAACACATACTTCAAACTCATCTATATGGACATACCAGGAAAGTGTACTTGCAAAGTAAGTGAATTTACCCACAGCATTAAAAAATTTTCCATTTGCTGTAACCTATGGTCCCATATATAAATGGTGTGAAGCTGGCTGGTGGAAACCCTTTGTTTTCTTGATATTAACTATCATATCGAAATTAGCATAGTTGACAGAGAATTGACTCATAGAGGCTGTATTGAGTGCACAATAAACTGAGAACAAAGTCATGAACTAACTTTTCCCTCCACTTTAGTCTTGACTAGTAGCCTTTTCAAGTTAAATAATTGACTATCAGTGTCGTTGACCTTGATGTTGTTTTTGTCCTTGTTGAAGGTACGCAACAGCAACAACAACCCTAAAAACATCATGCTGAAAAGTCTGGGAACAAGCACACAGCCCTGCATCTCTCCAAGCTTCACAGCACTTTACTTTTGATGGAATTGAATACTGTAGAGAAGGAAGAATTATCCTGCATAGGCATTGATGATGGTGGTGTGGTGTTTTCCTGCAAGTGACAATGGTGATGTCATGAGCCTACCATTTACTCTTTTAGGGAGGCATACAAGTTTTTGACTAGATTAGATTTGATTGAGACACCTACATCAGCTTTACAGTGCTCCCCATCCTTGCAGACACTCCAGAAAAATGAGAATCCAGTTCTGACTTCAGTAAGCTGACCTTCATTTGCCAGTCTTGTTTCACTCAGGTTTGTTATTTGGATGTGATACTTGCTGAATTCTCTTACAAGAATCATTTGTCTTTCAGATCTACTAGATTTCATGTTATACATAAGCATATGCACATTCTATGTACTAATAGTGAGTGAAATAATTTTCATAAAAGGTGTGTGTGTGTGTGTGTGTGTGTGTGTGTGTGTGTGTGACTATAGGGTCAGATCCTTGCCTGCTGTAGTAAGCAGGCCAGGGTTAGATTAGGTGAAGTAGATAATTTTTAGGGCAACTTTTCTAGACCTTTCCTTGTGTCAGGAGGTAAGCAGAGTGATCCTCAAAAAGTGGTATTCAGACACCCAGGGATCTGCCAAACCCCACTGCCACTTCAGTGAGAAGATGACCCTATGGTATAGATGACCTGTTTGCAGGGTTCCCAGTGTTATCCTCAACTGCTACTTCAGCACTTTCCTGTCACCACAGGACTTCAAGGCAGGTTAAAATGATAAAATGGTATGGGTGTTATTTTTTGACTTGTGCATAAATTGGAGTTAAGTGAGATGGAGTTGTTTAAAGTCCAGAATCATCAGAGTCCAATGGCAAGACAAAAGTCAAAATAACTACCAATGGTTCAGGATGCAGTGCCTCCTAAACAACTTAGTTCTAATGAATGGCCTGTTCAAAGGACAAATTATAGAAACAACCAATAACTTCATTAAAGACAATAAGAACAATGAGACAACATGCCAAAATTTGTTAGACATGGCCAAAGCAGTTCTTAGGGGAACATTTATATCTCTAAATGCTTGCATAACTGAAGAAAGGAGGAATACAAATCAATGAGTTGGACATGCAACTAAAAAAATTAGAAAACTAACAAATTAAGACTCCCCCCCATTAGATACCAAAACAGAAATCTTAAAAATCAAAGAAAAGATAAACAAAGTTGAAAGCTAAAAAAACCCATAGAGCTAATAAAGAAAACCAAATGTTGATTTTTTCAAAAGAAAAACAAACTGAACAACACTGGCTAATTTGATTTTTTAAAAAGAAAGCAGAAAGTCAAATTATAAGTATTGTGAATTTAAAAAGTAAATTCACAACTAATGAAGATGAAATAAAAGCAATTATTAGGTGTTTTTTTGCCCAATTATATGCCAATAAAACTGACAACCTTAATGAAATGGATGAATATTTAGAAAAATATGAATTACCAAGATTAACAGAAGAGGAAACAAGATATTTTAAAAACTTTATCTTAGAAAAATAAATTTAGTTAACTGTAAGAAAAAAGCTTCAGGAAAAATGGATTTACAATGAATTCTACTAAACATTTAAAGAATGATTAATTCTGTTACTACACAAACTTTTGGGAAAAATAGATCAAGAAAGAATCCAAATGCCTTTCATGAATATTGTCTTGATATTTAACCAGGGAGAATCAAAACAGAAAACCAAAACTATACACAATTTCCCATTGAATACTGATGCAAAAATTTTAATAAAATACTAGCAAGGAGATTACACAAATATATCACAAAGATAACATACTATGACCAGGTAGGATTTATAACAGGATTGCAAGGTTGGTTCAACATTGGGAAAACTGTCAGTATAATTGACCAGCCAATAACAAACACAACAAAAATCATGTGACTATCTCCATAGATTCAAAAAAGGTTTTTGACAAAATACAACCCTCATTCCTACTAAAAAAAAAACACTAGAAAGCATAGGAATAAATGGTGATTTCCTTAAAATGGTATATAGTATCTGTCTAAAACCACAGTAAGCATTAGCTGTAATGAGAATAAATTAGAAACCGTATCCATAAAATCAAGGGTAATGCAAGGATGTCTTTTATCATCACTATTATTCAACATTGTATTAAAATGCTAGGTACAACAGTAAGACAAGAAAAGGAAATTGAAAGAATAAGCATAGGCAATGAGGTAACAAAACCATCATTCTCTGCAGATGATATGACTTCAGTAAGCTGAAAACCCTAGGGAGTCATCTAAAAATCTAATAAAATAAATAACTTAAGGACAGTTCTAAATAAGTGAAGAAATATCAATTGCTCATCAGTAAGCCTAACCAATATAACAAAAATGATAATATTACCTAAATTAAATTACTAAATTAAATCAGTATTATACTAACTAGATTAATAAAGAATTATTTTATAGAGTAGAAAAAATCATAGCAAAATTCATTTAAAGGAACAAAAATTCAAGAATATAAAGGGAATCAGTTTTTCTTTTAAATGGAAAGAGGGAGGCCTAGCAGGACCAGATCTCAAATTACATTATAAAACATTAATTCGCAAAAATTTGGTCCTAGGTAGGAAACAAAGAGATTCATGGCTCCTCCCACATGTTCTAATTATTCTTTATAACATGACCAATGGAAAAATATGTTTACTAGGAATGTATCTGTAGAGCCTATATCAGATTGCATGCCATCTTGGGGAGGGGGGAGAGAAAGGACAGGGAGAAAATTTAGAGGTCAAAATCTACAGAAGTCAATGTTGAAAACCAAAAATTAGTTAATTAAAATTAAAAAAAGAAATAGGTTGATCAGTGGAACAGATTAGGTGCACAATGTACAAAGCAGGGGAGCATAGTAACCCAGAGGCTGACAAGCCCTGAGATCTCAGCTATTGAGGCACAAACTCATTCTTTGACAAAAACTGCTGGAGAAATTGAAAAGTTATCTGGCAGACAACTGTGCTATAAGTATAGAATAATTTTTCACACCATAAGCCAAGAGGAGCTCTAAATGAATACATGATTCAGACATAAAGGGTGATATCATAAGCAAATTAGAGAAGCAAGGAAGAAACTACCTGTCAGGTCTGTGGAAAGGGGAAGAATTCACCAGCAAACAAGAGACAGTGTTCACAGAAAGTAAAATGAACTATTTGAATTACATAAAATCAAAACGGCTTTGCACTAACTAAAGCAATGTGGCAAAAATGAAAAGAAAAACTGGAAACTGGGGGAAATTTTGCAGCAAGTTTCTCTGATGAAGTTCTTATTTCTAAGGTACAAAGGGAACTGAAGTCAAATTTGTAGGAATTAGAACCATTCTTCAATTGATAAATGGTTAAAGGATATAAATAGGCAGTTTTTAGAAGAAGTCAAAGTGAAATGCTACAAATTCCTATTACTGAGAGAAATGCAAATGAAAACAAAGCCAAGGTACTTCCACACACTCATCATATTGACTCGGATCACAGAAGGGGAAAGTGACAAATGCCGGAGGGGCTCCGGAAAAATAGGTGCACTCAGAGTGAACTAGTAGCACCATTCAGGAGGGCAATGTGAAACAAGGCTCAAAAAGCTACTAAATGAATACTTTTGGACCCAGTAATGCCACTATTAGGTCTGTACTTCAAAGAGATCAAGGAAAGAGGAAACGTACAAAAGTATAGGATTACAAAAACATTGATAGCAGCTCTTTTCATGGTTGCAAAGAATTGGAAACTGAGGGATGCCCACCCATTGGGGAATGGCTGAACAAGTCATGGAAGACTACTGTGCTGTCAAAAATGAAGAAAGGGATGATTTCAGAAAATGCTGAGAAGACTTGTAGGAACTGATGCAAAGTGAAGTGAGCAGAACCCGAGGACAATTTATACAACAATAGTATAAAGATAAACTTTGAAAGACTCAGTAACTGACCAACACAATGACCCTCCATAATTCTAAAGGGCTCATGATAAAACATGCTGCCCACCCACTTCCGGACAGAGAGCTGATGGGCTCAGAGGAAAGGTTGAAGTGAGTTTTCTTCAATTTCTTTATTTTTCTTGACTTTTTGAATATGGTCAATTTGGGAATTTATTTTCCATGACTACGCATATTGGTAGTCTATTTTTCAATGGATGGGGGAAGGAGGGAATTTGCAACTGAAAATAAAATAGAAAATGAATTTTTAAAAAAGAAAGTGACTGAAGTGGGTTAGCAGTCCCAGTCCTCTGACTTCAGAACCAGAACCTTTTATTCCCACCATACTACCTCAGCTTAAAGCTAAAAATGACAGACTTCTGGCCAGAGAGGGCAGACACCTGACAAAATCAGATGGGTATATGGAAAGGCAGGTGAGGGCAGCTGAGCATGAAGACATGCAGATAGAAAAAGAGGTAGTGAGGCATGCAGATGGGACATTCAGTACACGTCAGGAAGGCAGACAGAACTATGGAGAGACAGACAGACAGGTAGGGAGGCAGGCAGGTGGGAAGTTTGGTAGACACATTGGTCAAAAATGCAGACAGAAATGTAGGTAGACAGGCAGAGAGATGGGTAGGGAGGATGGTGAATAAAAGATGAGGTGACTGGGGAAAACAAGGGTATGATGTTCTGAGCATATCGATTTATTAAGCAATACATGCCAAATGCCCAATGAACCAGGACAGATCTCCTCAGCTTAAGCCTTGATCCTAAATACAGGCAGAGATAGATTTTTATATATTAAAAAAATTAATTAAATTAGACCAATCAGTTAAATGGAACAACATAAAATTAGGTGATCTGATTTCTAATTAGATGAAAGATTAGGGACTTTTCAAGTTGGGAGGTGGAGAACTTGCAGGTGCAATTCCCTAAATTCAGAAAAGGAGCTGGCCTACTCTCCAAGGATATGTAAACACGTAATGAAACATGGCCTCAGGAAGTGATTGATTGGGATGGAGTCATTTTTCAAAGACATATGTTCAAAGACATTTTCAAAGTTGCATGAGATGAATAACTGTGAGAAAACTCTTTGCATCACTCTGTGCATCTGAAGGCAGTTCTGGTCAGCATATCCCTGGTCCTTGGTTAAGGTTTGATAAACAATGGGGAGAGGGGGTCCAATTTCCCAGTCACACAGGGATAGGTTAAAACAATGCAATAAGATTTCCTCCCAATTCTCACAAGTGAATAGTTTCCTCACAAGACAGAAACTGGACTAGACCCAAAACTGAATAAAAACTGTTAGCTCCAGAACTGAGTCAAAATATGGAGTTAGTGTGGTTCGCTCTATTCCCACAATTCACTACTTGCTGTCATGATCTCAGTTCTCTCACAAGGCAGGCAGACGGGGAGTTTAGTTAGGTAGATGGGCAAAAAGGCAGAAAGACAGATGGACAGAGAGACAGACAGGTGGAGAGGTAGGCAGATGGGGAGTTTGGTCATCAGATGGGTAAACCCAGACACACATATGGGCAGACAGGCAAACAGACAAGCAGATGGGATGAAACTATAGAGAGAGATAAAGGGAGAGCCAGAGAGAGAAATGACAATAGTCTTACGAGTGGGTTTCTCTGAACTAACTCAAATTTAAAAAAATAAAAAGATCATGCTCTGGAGGCATCACTGAAAAACTTCCATTTTGATGGCCACAAGACCCCCAGGGTGATGAGTTCATGTTTCTCCTCCCAGTTCACCACATAACCTTCCAAGATCAGATATCTCCAGCTCACTGAACATTCAGGCCTGAAAGAGCCAAGGCCATATATACACAAAAGTCCTATCAACAGCAGCCGATCTCCTGAATAGAAGAGAGGAGGGACTGACTGGGAATTACCTCTTCCTTTTAAGTCCTCCAAGTAGGAGGCTCTTTCTGGTGAGGGGCTAATCCTCTCTGAGGCAGCCCTAAAGGAGTTGGGGATCTGGTGGCTCCCTGGAAGGCACCAGGGCCCAGCCTCACCCCAAACATGCTCCAGGGGATGGCCACTCTTTCAATGGCTGAATTCCTTCATCTCTCTTTAACCTTCCTAGTCTTCTTGGCATTTCCTTTCCTGTCCTCCTTCATAGTTTCTTTCCTCATTTTCTCTTCATCTCATGTTTCTGGTTCCATGTTATCCTATTATCTGTCTATAATATGGAACTAGACCTTTCAAAAATGAAGAGAAAAAATCATACTATTAAATACATACAACTTATGCATTTGTTTATTGAATAAAATGTTATGTTTCCTGATTTTCATTTCAAATATGGGCGAGTGGGTCTTTTAAGCTTTTACAGAGGAGAGGACAAAGGAGGAGCAGGAGAGAAGAGGGGGAAGGGAGGAGGGGCAGCGGGAGAAGCAGAGGCAGAGGGGATGGAGAAGAGAACAGGGGAGCAGGAAAAGATGGCGAGGACGAGGGGGAGGAGGAGGAGGAGGGGAAAGAAGCAGGAGGCGAGGAGCAGGAGTGAGTCGCAGGAGGAAAGGCAGAAGGAGAAGGAGGAGGAAGGGAGGGGGGATGACTCAGGAATGAGGTGCTGGAGCAGGAAGAAAAGGAGGGCCCCCCCTCATTCCCTGCTGGGGATGGAGGAGGGCGAATCCCTGGTTTTTCATTGTTTCTCTCTTGAACGGCTCAGCATGCTCTCCCTTACGCTGTCCCTCTTCCTCCCTCCCTCCTTTTCTTTCTCCCCCAACCCTCTCCCTCCAGCTCTGTTTCTGTCTCTCTGTCTCTCTCCCTTCCTCCCTTCCTCCCTTCCTCCCTTCCCCCAGACTCAGACCAGGTGGGACGATAGCAGGCAGCTGGATCGCATTTGCCAGCTGTCTCGGTCAGGGCCACCCTCCTCTTCCCCAGTCCCAGGGCTGTCTTCCCTCTCCAGGCCCCCGGTGGGGAGCTGGGCCTTTAAGGCCACCCAAACTTTCTGCTTCCCTGGGCCTGAACTCTGGCTCAATAGAGAGTGAGTCATCCTTTGGAATGTCCTGGGTTAGAGCAACCCTCCTCCCCAATCCTTCATCCTCCACCTCCGGAGGGTCGTGGGCAGAGAGGAGGACCTGAGACAGCTCCCTTCCTTGGGGCCCTATCAGAGGATCAGTCTCTCTGTCAATCATCAATCCTCAGGGTCCACCCACTGAAAAGAGGGAGAGGGAATGTGTGGGAAGAAAAGAGGAGGGAGGAAGGGAGAGAGGAAGGCCTCTCTTTCCAGGATCTTTTCTTCCCAGGCCTCCTCCACTGACTCTTCAGCTCCTTCTGGCTTTGGGAGGAACAGAGAAAAAGAAAGGGGCAAATGAGAGGGAACCCAGGCCTAGACTCAATCTGAGGACTGGGTGTGGTGTGACTTAGTGGGGGAAGGGCCTCAGCCCATCAGTGACCCACCTAGGGGAGTGTATTAAATGAAGGAGTCAGGGTAGGCTGGAGAGAAACTCAGACATCATCCACTTTCTGAGCTCCTGGCTGCCACAAATCAGCTTCCTGATGGATGAGCTATCTCAATCGATTCCCTTGTTTTACAGATGATTCTAAAGATCTCTTTGTCCATCCCTGAGCTCTCTCCCAACCTCCAGTCCTGCATCTTCCCCTGCTTTTGTGCCTTCTTGAACCTGAGGCACTGTAGGCTTTTTAAACCCAACGAGTCCAAAACAGGACTCCTCCTCTTTCCCCTGCAGCCTTCCCTTCCTCACTTCTAGGTTACTGTCCAGAGCGCCTGCATCCTCCCAGTTACCAAGGCTCACAACCTACGTGTCCTGCTCAGCTCCTCATTCTCACTGCCCGAAGCCAACCATCGTAAGGCCGTACCTTGGAAACATCCCTCCTCTCTCACTGCCCCCACCATGCAGGGTTCACTGCTTGACCCATGGACCTCAGTCCACCCTCATTCCAAGGTGATTTTCCTAAGTCAAAGACCTTACCACGTCACCCCAGCTCCCCCATTGCTTCTAGGATCAAATATGAAGTCTTCTTTTTGGCTTCTAATTCTCTTTCCAACCTGGGCCCTGCCCACTGCTCCAATCTTCACACCCCTGGCCCACCTCCTGCTCTTCTTCCACTCCTTAGTCCAGCCCCCTGCTGCTCGTTCTCCCTCCTCCCTGGAATTTTTTTCCCTCTTCATCTCTCCCTCAACTTCCTTCAAGGCCAGAAAAAAGCCCAACTTCCACAGAGACTTTTTCCCTGTCTTGTCTGTACTGGTTTGTTTGAATGTTTCTCTCCCATTAGACTAGGAGCTCTTTGAGGACAGGGAAGGTCTGTTGCCTTTCTTTGTACTCAATGATTATCATAGTGCCTGGCACACCATCAGTGCTGAATAAATGGTATGGGTCTCCATCATTCACACACACACACACACACACACACACACACACACACACACACACACACTCAGTTATGCTCTCTGTACATTACCCAAGAAACTTTTGGATAGAGTGCTAGACCTGGAGTCAGAAAGACCTGAGTTCAAATCCAGACTCAGACATTTGCTAGCTATGTGACTCAGGGTAAGTACTTAGCCTCTCTCTGCCTCATTCCTTTCAACTATAAAATGAGCTTATTATATTAAAATGGTAATTATAGCACCTACCTCCCCATGCTGTTATGAGGGTTAAATACAATAATATTTGTGAAGCACATTAAAAAAAAAGAAAAGGACACATGTGTACAGAAATATTCTTAGCAGCTCTTCTTGTGGTGGC
Organism: Potorous gilbertii; assembly: GCA_028658325.1. NCBI lineage: Eukaryota > Metazoa > Chordata > Mammalia > Diprotodontia > Potoroidae > Potorous > Potorous gilbertii. Next base: position 96,705 of record CM053770.1, on the reverse strand, counting down.
TAAGAATTGGAAATTGAAGGGATGCCCATCCATTGAGGAATGGCTGAACAAGCTGTGATATGTGATTGTAATGGAATATTATTGTGCTATAAGAAATAATGAGCAGGAGACTTTCAAAAACCTGGAAAGACTTACATGAACTAATGCAAAGTGGAGTGAGCAGAACCAGAACACTGTACACAGTAACAACAGCATTGTTCAGTGAAGAATTGTGAATGCCTTGGCTCCTTTCAGCAATACAGTGATCCAAGACAATCCTAAAGGACCAATGAAGCATGCTATACATCTCTAGAGAAAGAACTGATGTCTCAATATAGACTGAAGCATGCTATTCTCTCTCTCTTTCCTTCATTCCTTCCTTCCTTCCTCCTTTCTGTCTTCTTTTCTTTCTTTTTTCCTTCTTTTTTCTTTCTTTCTCTCTCTGTTTCTTTCTCTCTCTCTGTCTCTCTCTTTCTTACTTTCTTTCCTTATAAATTTGCATGTCTTTGCCCCATCTTCTCCATGTCCTGCTCTTTGAGGGCTAATAACTAGACAAGCTATATGCTCACTACATGCCCACCTTTTAACGGAGGCTGGAGGACTGGTATTAGTCCCTATCTGAGGGTGAGTGTTTAGATTGTCTCTTTGTCACTTTTATTCAAAGGAATAAGTCCCATGGGGGACCCTTTCTGAGGAGATATTGGCAGACAGGGTTAGGTTATACACCTCCCACTATAAGTTGATATTTGGCAATGCATGGGGCCAATCTTGCTCACAGGGAGACAGAGCCTATGTCTCTTTGGCATACTGGAGTCATTTGTTCTCGTTATTATAATGAACAAGGCACCAAATGCCATGATTCTGACACAGGCCTGAGTTTGGTGGCAGTCTAGGGACATGCAAAAAAAAAGGTATCCCAAAAAAGGGAAAAGGACCTATGTACAAAAATATTATAGCAGCTCTTTCTGTGGTGGCTGAGAACTAGAAATCAAAGGGATGCTCATCAAGTAGGAGATGACTAAACAAGCTGTGGTATATGATTGTAATGGAATATTGTTGTGCCACAAGAAATGACAAGCAGGGTAATTTCAGAAAAACCTGGAAAGACTTATGTGAACTGATGCAAAGTGAAGTGAACAGAATCAGGAGAACATTATACACAATAACCGCAACATTGTTCAACGAAGAATTGTGGATGACAGCTCTTCTCAGCAATACAATGATTCAAGACAATCCTAAAGGACCAGTGATAAAGCATGCTTTCCACCTCCAGAGAAAGAACTGATATTGGTCAAATACAGATTGAAGCAGGATATTTGTCACTTTCTTTCATTTTTTCCTTTTATTCAAGTCTTGTACAAAATGACTAATAATGCCATGATCACACCTGTATCACCTGTATCTGATTGCTTGCCATCTCAGGGAGGAGGGAAGGGGAGGGAGCAGGGGAAGGATAGAATTTGGAACTCAAAACTTGAAATAAAAAGGTTAAAATAACAAAAGTAAAAAGAAAGAAAGGCTAAGATTTGCCATCTTGTGATGGCAAACAGGGGTGAACAAGAAAAACCCTCCAATGATCAATGGGCCCTCAGATGACCTCATAGACCATTTTTTTCAGCATCTCTACCCATCTCCTACACCTTCCGTCCACTCCCCTCATGAAAACATTAGTTTCCCAAGGGCTGGATCTGCTCTTGGTTCTGTCTTTGTATTCGAAGGGTCCTGCCCAGTGCCTGAAACATGGAAGATGTTTGTTAAATGCATATGAGAATGAATTGGAAAAGAATACATTAGATTTCTCCAGATCTTCCTAGGAGCACTTTTTCAACCTTGTCCTCACTTGCAAATGATCCTCTCCCAGCTGAGAGCCTTGTTATGTTTGGGCAGTCTCCCAGTAGGGCTGCTAAGTGGGCGTTTGCTCTCTTGAAAAGAAGTCAAGCTATCTGGGAAGGAGGCCACTCTGAAGGGGACTCCACCATTTGCTTTGGGACATAAACCAAGGCCACCTTTGGTAGGAATTGTGAATGGCAAGGAGAACATGGAGGTCTTCTTTGTTATACATTAACCTAACCAAAAAATTACAAAAAATGAACAGAGTCAATGGAGTTGTTTCCCACTTCAACTCTTTTTCTGAGAAGTACTAGGGAAAATAATAAATAACCACAATTCGGTGGGGAAGCACTTGTCAAAGTGCTCTGTACATTCTCTAGACATTTTTCTTTGTGTCCATCAACAGAATGTAAACTTGAGGGCAAGGACTGTTTCTTTTTAAGCATGTGTGGAAGGAAGGGAGTGGGAAGGAAGCCCCAGTCCTGGGAGAATGAGCAAGGAGCTGCACCTCAAGTGAAGTGTTTGGTGAGTCTGTGATAGGGAGGAGTGGAGGGTCCTGGCTCATCCTGGAAGATCTCAGCAGCCTGGGGATGGTATCAGCTTCCCCTCTGCTGCTCTGCCTGGAGAATGGGGCCATGAGCTCCAAGCCTCCATTAAGAGAGAGAGAGAGAGAGACAGACAGAGAGAGAGAGAGAGAGAGAGAGAGAGAGAGAGAGAGAGAGAACTTTGCTCAAATCTCTCATTTCTCCCTGGCTGCCCCCTTGGAGACTACTCTGACTGGCTTGTCAATCACACGTCCAAGCTGGGCAGCTTCTCAGGCTGACCACTACCTCTTGTCTGCTGTCTTCCCCTACTCCATGGTGAGATCCTGAGGGCAGGGACTGTCTTTTTCTCACATTTGCATCTCTAGCACTTGGCACAGCATCTGCACATAGTAGGACCTCCATCAACATTTACCCATCAGTGCACATCTTTGCTAAACACCACCAAGTGTTGGGAGAGTTGAGGATCTAGAAGTTTAGTCCAGAATATCTTCATGGCTGGAACCTGCAGCTGCTTGGCCTCCCTCCATTGTCCTCATGACCTGAGCAGCCCTGAGGCTGAGAGACGGTCCTTGGACCTTCCTCACACCCCGCTAGTTCCTGGAGCTGACGTGGCTGGAACTGGAGCCTGGCTTGAGGCTTTGTTTTAAGACTGCAGCCTTGGAAGGGGGATAGGGATTTCAGGCTCCCTTCCAGACACATCCACGTCGACTGCAACAAAAAAAGGAAAAATCCAGGCTCCTAGGGCCAGACAGGTTGGCTCCCAGTCAAGACCCATCCCTTTTATGGAAGGCAAGTGGTAGAGATTTTCTCCAAGGAAGCCAGGGCTATTTTTTTGTATCTCCCTCTCTGTCTCTGCCTGGCTCCCTTTCTCTCTCCCTCTTTCTCACTGTCTCTCCCCCTTTCTCTCTCTCTCTCTCTCTCTCTCTCTCTCTCTCTCTCTCTCTCTCTCTCTCTCTCTCCCTCTCTCTCTCCTCTTTGTCTCTTTCTTTCTGTCTCTCTCTGGCTGCCTCTGTTTTTCTCTTCTTCTCCACAAGGCACAGACAGCTCTTGGATGGGGTGGTGTAGAGAGTGATTTTTAGATTTAGATTAGAGAGAGGGAAATTTTTTAAAAATAGGATTTAAAATCTCTGGTGTCATTGTTAGCTTGTAAAGAGGAACAGTAAATGCCTTCCCCAGAGGCTCAGCTATCAATAGGCCAAGGAGGATGTGATAGATATGCGTGATCCCTGACCCCAAAGGGCCTTCAGTTGAGGAGGACAGGAAGAGAAGCAGATGCCAGCATCTCCAAGATTCTGGGAGCTTCTCCCAGTAAGAGTCCCTTTCACTGGGGCTGAATGTTGTCATCCTCCTGTAACCCTCCCATGAGGCTCTACCCAGTGGCCTGGGGGGCCTCCCTCCAGCCCTCTTGATGTTTCTACACAGGGCTGGCTACTCCTGCACTGTCCTCACTCACACCATATGACTGATTGACTACAGTTTTTGGCCACACACTTCCCTGATGGCATTTTTTGTGCCTGTAATAATCATTGCTTGAAACATATATCTTGCGCCTGCCCACCATTTCTCTCTTCCTTTCCCCTTGAGTGACCCAAGGGCACAGTTCTTTGAAGCAGTCACCATGGTATGAGGCCCAGCCCTGTAGCATTGCCTGGACATGGATCCTGATGGGGTCCTCGAGAGTGGGAGAGGCGTGGGGCCATTAAAAGTGCCACACAGCTGACCACACAACTCCTGCCCTGTGGTCCTTTGCTTTTCTTGGCCCACAGTGAATTTGCATCTTATCAGGAGTGATGGACAGGTGCCATGGTGGCTTCCTGAATAGTGTCTCCTAGGCTAGACCACCTGGTATTCGTGAGTCCCTTGACTTTTCCTGTGGGGCTCTTGGTGCCCTTCTCTTCTACTGAGCTCATTCCAGAGGTTTTATGCCACCAGCACGCAGACGTCGGCCAATAACATCTTCTGCAGACCCTCTTTCCTCACAGAAGCAGCAAGAACTTTAGCGTTGTCTCTCCTTGTGGGATGCCTCCACAGCAGAAATTCATCAAACAAAGGTGTCTCTGTTGCTGCATCAATCAAGGAATCTCAAATGCCCTTAATATGTGTGTGGAAGAAGCACCATAAATGGCGAGTAAGATCATTCGAGATACATACCTGCCTTTCTCTGGCCATCAAAACGCTGGTAGGGGACTAGGAGGGACTAGGGAGAGGCACGGAAAGGGGGTGGGGCCACTTCAAATTAGGATCACGTCAGACTTCCCCGAGGAGGCGGGACATGAGCAGAGCTTGGAAAGAAAGGAAGGAAGGAATTGGGAGAGAACTGAGAGACTGTCAGTGCTTTGGATGGATCATGACAGGTGGTTTGTACACAAGGAATGACAGGGGGCGCTGCTGAGCAGGCAGGAGACAGAAGACCAATTAGGGAGGGTGGGAGAGAAATGGGAAAAGGGGCTTGGAGCCTCATGCAAGTTTCTAAAACGGGGGGTACAGTGTCAAAGGGGATGGAAGAGAATGGGTAGCGGGGCAGAGTGAAGGGGAGCATTGAAAGCTTGGAAGGAAATGAGGAAACTCCCCAAGTGACCTGACCTCCCAATTTCTGGGGTAGACGCCAGATTGTCTTTCTATAGAAAAAGTTCTCCCAGTGAATCCTGCTCAAGTTGCCTTAGCAGCCTTCCTGTGTCTTTTATGGCCAAGCTATAGGCTATTTTCTAGGTCACTTTCTCTCTCCTCCCCTCCCCCTGCTCCCTGTGGGGGTGGTGGTGGTGGTGGTGGACATTTATCTAACGACCAGAAATGACTTTTTCCTGATGTAGTTATTGAAAGTCATGGACTGATTCCATTCTTCTGGGACCCGAGATTCTACTGGTATGAAGGGCAGCCTTCTTAGCCAATACAGACTCTGTCCCTCCCCCCAACCACATCCACTGGACCTTCATGTCCTTCTGTGGACAAGGGTCACCACCTTGAGGATCCTACTTCAAATTCCTAGGTTACCATGATGACCTCCACAGGGGGAAGGCATTTCTTGAGAATTCAGAGGAGCAAGGCCACTCTGGTGGCCCATACATTGACCATTAGGAGCCTAGAAACAAGCAAACACTTTCAAAGAAACGTTTGGACTTTCCTGCATCCCTAGTGATTTCTTTTTTCAAGGGCCTAAATCTGCCTTGCCTGAGAAGGAACAGGTGTTTCTTCACAAGCCTCTTGTTCTATGATGGGTCTCCCCAACCCTGGCTTGGTGTCTGACCAGTTTTCTTAAAGCAAGTTTTTATTGGCCTCTCGATTTAAGACACTACCTGTGCCAACAATGCTTTTGAGTTTCTTAAAGGTTGAAAAAGCTTTCTGTGTGTATTTTAGGTATATATGTATGTGTGGACATTAGTGCATGTGTTTTATTTCAGGGGCGTGTGTGTTGTGTATGTGGGTTTTGTTTCAGGGGCATGTTTGTGGCGTGTGTGTGTGTGTGTGCGTATGTGTGTGTGCGGGAAACACAGGCATGTGTACACCCATAGCCACTCAGTTTTGGATGGTGACTTCCATGGCTGGTAGCTCACCTCCACTCCCTTTGAGGCTAGTGCTGAGTCCTAGGATCCACTGAGCTCTTTCAGATGCTGTCTTTAGAAAAGCCAATCATCCTGGACTTGAGCAAGTGTGGCATCTTGTGGACAGAGTGGACTTTGCCCACTTGGAGAAACAAGAAAGCAAGCTATTACAGCGTTCTAAGGTTTACTCATTGGGGACCTTCTGTGTGCCATGCATGGATGGCTTCCTAGCTATCATGACCCTCAAGTTGGGCCTTGAGGGAAGAGAATGATTTCAGAAAATTCAAAAAGGAAGGACCCAGAGAAAACGGAGAATTGTGTGGATGAGAAACAAACTGTTTTCCAGAAGTCTAGGGAGGTCTAGTTAAAGATTGAGTATAAAGATGGGTCTGAGAGGAGATACAGGGGAGTGTCTGTGATCTCAACTCCTGGGTCACCCATGTGGGGTGGAGGGGGAAGGCAATGGTTTGAAGACTTCTTTCTCCCAATGAATGAGTGAGAATGTGCAGGTAGGAAGTTTGGGACCCTCTGTATCCATGGGTCTTGCTGGTTTTAGAAAGGGAAGAGAGTCACGTGGGTCTCTGCTATGGACTCACATGAACCTTGGTGTTGGGCATGGAAAGGGGGAGAGGGTGGAGATCCTGACCCTAACTCATGGCTGGGTATCCAAGTATTACAAGGTACTCAGGCAAATAGCAGGAACACAGACTGAAGCCCCTCCCTGGGCTGGCAGAGATTTATGCTGAAGCATCCCTACTCACATCAGCTGTGGTTCTGGATGAAGCATGCTTTCATCCTGGGCAGTTTGGGGCACATGGCTGAGGTTGGGTGAGGGGGCAGTTCTGGATGGTTCTTCACAGTCAATGGAAGCCTCACTGCCTTGGTCAGACTCCTCTCCCTCAGTCCTCCCCAAGTGACCCTGGCTCATCTGTCTTCTGCCTGTTACCAGTTACTCCTTCATTCTGTGATGTATGTGTGTGTGTGTGTGTGTGTGTGTGTGTGTGTGGTGTGTATGTGTGATGTGTGTGTGTAGTGTATGGTCTGTGTATATGTGGTGTGTGTGGTGGTAGTGTATGGTGTGCATATGTGGGGAATGTGGTGTGTGTGTATGGGGGTATGGATGGTGTGTAGTGTATGGTGCGTGTGTGTGGTGTATGGTGTGTGAATGTGTGGTATGTGTGTGATATGTGATGTATAGTATGTGTGCATGTTGTGTGTGGTAGTGTATGGTGTTTGTATGTGGTGTGTGTGTGTATGGGGGTATGTGTGTGAGCGTGGTGTATGAGGGGTGTGTGTGTGTGTGCTTTATGGTGTGCATGTATGGTGTGTGTGTGACTGTATGGCATGTATGTGTGGGATGTGTGGTATGTGGCATATGGTGTGTGTGTGTGTGTGTGTGTGTGTGTGTGTGTGTGTGTGTGGCTTCCCCCCTACCAGCACCCTCTGCCTCTAGCTTTGAGGGGACCTGAATTCTCCTCCCTGGGCACTTGACCTGAGGAGGAGGAGGACAGGCACAAAACCCACAGCATTTGGAGTATGGGACCCCCTCACCAAGGCCATGTTGAGCTTTGGGATCTTCTCTCCTCATCTTTTGCATGGCAGGGCCAGCTAGCATCATAGCCATGGGAACTCAGGGGCCAGCTCTCTCATCTGAGAGAGGCAACTGTATCCCAGAAAGACAAGGGATTTGCCCAAGGTCACAATGTCCATCAGGTCGAGTATGGCTAAGTTGTGAACCCTTGGACTTCAGTAAGAATCTGGTGCTCTGCTGCCCCCTGCTGTTGGGACAATGGGATAGCTCCCCCATTCTAACAAAACACAATGTTGATTTCTTAGGTCTTTCATCTTGAAAGAGTTACTCCAGCTCATGCCAGGGTATTTTTTCTGGCCTGGAAATCCAGTCACCAAGTAGGACCAGCTGAAAGCCAGCAGGTGGAGGACACTGGTCCTTCAGCGGGCATTCCTTCCCTTTTGTCAGGGCTGCCATGCGATAGTACAAAGCAAGCTGAAGGGGAGGGTTGGAGTCTGACTTGGTGATACCTCCATCCGCCTCCAGCCACTTCTGGTATCCAGACCATGGACTATGTCAAAATTTCCCACAGACCAGAGGTGGTTCTACCAGGGACTATTGAATGATAATATTGGGGCTGAAAGTCCTGAACAGAGGAATCAGGTCTGGGGTTCTGTTCCACCCAGACCATGGGCCCCCTGAGGAAATTATCTCATTGGTAAGATGGAAATGAGAAGTCTCACATCAGTGATTTGGAGGGTCAGGTCAAGGAAAGGGCTCGGCCAACTTAATGCTGTGGATCTGAACACAGGGGCTGGACACTAGGAGCCAAAGACCTGGTGATTTACCAGTTACACTTAGATGTGAAGGGGACCCATCTTCAGCCTTTCCTGCTCAGGACCTTCCAGAGATTGGGCTGTGCTGACAGAGATGTTAGAAACAGCTTCTAGGGAAGAGACAAAGTAAGACAAGGAAGGGACAGAGCATCTCACTCATAGCAGGTATGGAAAGCAGGGGAAAGGTCTGACTTGTATAAAGGATGCTTCTCTAGAATTTCTGCCACATTCAAGGGACCAATGACTAGCTGGAAGGTTTTCCTCCTAGGTGTGTGGGATGGTGAGATCCCTACTCAAATTGACTACTCAGAGAAATCTCAAAGTACAAACAAAAAGTCCTTTATTTGGTTCTTGCAAGAAACGGACTTCACCCGTCCCAAACAGATTTGGAGGAGGGGGAAGCACCTTACAGAAGCAGATGCATGGTTATATAGCTAAAAACCACAACCCCCCCCCCCAACTTAACCTTTAACTCTATTGGTTAATATTTTGAGCAAGCAACTTATTTTCAGAAATTTGCCCCAAATACAAAGAATCAAGAAAGAAACTGAACATTTCCCTTGTTCTACAAGGGGTCTTGATTGTACAATATGATAAGGAAATGGGTAAGCAAACAAGGGGGGAAGGGTTGCAGGTGGTTCCATACCTTTAAGTTTCCCCACGTCATATGATTTCTGAGAAATTGAAACACAGACCAAATGTCTGCTCTACTTTAGATGAATGTGTCTCCTGAGAAGTCTTCACTTTATCCCTCTCAGTCCCTCCTCTTAGTTTTATTCTTTTGAAGGCTTCACACACCACCCCTGATACATTTGTTCAACCAGGGAATTGTCTTTGTCCACTGGCTCATCCCCTTCCTCTACATTCACAGGGATCCACCCTTGTCCACTCAAAATCATCATGCTAGTTTTGATGGTTATCTTTTTGATATTCTGTATTATTTTAGTAGTTAATTTGCACCATACAGGATAAGCAAACTGGTAAAAGAATAACTCTACTTAATGGGATAAGCACAAACCACAGTATCTGTTTCCACCAGCTACCCCCTAACCATGACCACCAGGATGTATTGAAAGGAGAAGACCAAGTTTGAACGGGAACATGGGCAATCTTTAAAATTTCTGTTTCCACACCTAAATCCAATCAATAAATACCTCCTCACATTCTTTCCCCCATGGATTCTTCCCTTCATCTATCCGCCTTTATATAAATACAGGGAGGGAGCAAAGTTGACAGAAGCACTGACAAATTACAAGGGAGCAGTCCCCTTGTTATAAGTACAGATACAAGGATTCAAAATACAAAGGTAGAACAATGAAATATCCTTTCAGAGGCTCCGTCTCATACAGTAAACTGAGGAGGAACATCGTCTAATGCAGTTTTCTGGTCCGGATGCTCCTTCAGGCCGTCTTCAGCATAGCATCTCTGCATCTTCTTTATCTTCTTATAGAAATCCAGACGTCCACTCATCTACAAAATTGACCTTAATATCAATGACCAATCCTGAGCTTTATACACTTATCACTCTTACAAAATAAAAACTGGAACTTTGGCCAATTGTCATGTTTAAGAAATTCACATTAGAACCCAGTTTTTATATTTTACATTCCCCCATCAGGAAGATGAGATTTCACTAAGGAGTCAATAACAGACTCTAGTACTAACATAAATAAAATAAATAATCATTTTAACACAGTACATATCACATCATAAAACAATTCCAACCTCTGGTCGTGTGATAATTCTTCTAAAGCATTTACAATATAGACCACAAACCATTTTTCTTTTAACATTAACCAACTGAGGCAAAAATAATACTGACTCCATATGCTAACCTCACAATTCCTTGACCTGTTTGTCTCCACACTATTACTAAGAATTAAGGAACCCTAACTTATTGTTGTTGGTCTAAAGTCCTAATCCTAGACTTAACCTCAGATGTTCCCCTACCAACAATCTATAATTTAATTTAAATATAATTTAATAATTTAATAGATCTGGTACTAAGCTTAATAATTTAATAGATCTGGTACTAAGCTTACAAAACATTAGATTACAAGAGATTGCTCCTAAGAGTAGGGGCATTGAAAGGAAACAATATCCCCCTAACTTCATGTCAATTCCAGGCACAAGCAGATTGTCAACTGGAATTCAGCCAGTCTTAAAATCTGCCAGGTGTCAGTGGGGAAACTGAGCCAGGAGAATCCAACCTCAGCTCAGGCTGAACAACCACTCTCCCACCCTTCCCATGAGATCACCTTTTTGCAATTCATACCAGCATCTCACAGGCTTACTGGCATCATGTATTGGAGGCTAAGACCACCTTTCTTGAGATGCATACCTGGAGTTAGACTCAGAAGAACAGTCAGTTAATAGTCCCATAAAATCTTAAAATATCAAGTTCCAATAATCAGGTTTCAGATATGACTCTAAGTAGCAAATAACATTGACTAAGGAACATCTTTTGAAGAAATCTTAGGTGGCTTACATACCTTTCTTTCTTTGTTTCTTTCATTCTTTCCATCTTTCTTTCTTTCTTTTTAACACAGTGTATAACAGATAAAGCAATTCAAACTTTTGGTCAGGTGACACTCCTTTTTACAGCATTTACAATATGGACCACTAAAAGAATTCTTTTTTAAAACATTAACTGAGAAACAGATAACATTTATGTTGCTAACTTTACAAGCTCTTGACCTAATTGTCTCCACAGTACTAGTAAGAACTAATAGACCCTAACTTATTGTTGTTGGTCTAAAGTACTATGTCTAATAGCTTAATTTTAGACAATCTCGGATGTTCCCCTACTCATAATCTATAATTGAACAGATCTGGTATCAAGCTTACAAACCTTTTGACTACAGGAAATTGCCACCAAGAGTAAGGACATTGCAGGGATGCAATATCTCCCCAACTTCATGTCAGTTCCAGGCATGATTTGATTATCCACTTGCATTCAGTCAGGCTTAAAGTCTGCCAGATGTCAGTGGGGAAATTGAGTCAGGAGAATCCCATTTCAGCTCATGCTGAACAGCCGCTCTCCCACCCTTCCCTTGAGATCACCTATGCAGTTCATACCAGCATCTCATCAGCTTCTGGCATCATGGATTGGAGGCTCAGATCGCCTTTCTTGCTTCCCATACCTGG
>CM053770.1:61274-84819 GCA_028658325.1 Potorous gilbertii | reverse complement strand
TGTGTGTGTGTGTGTGTGTGTGTGGATATCATCTCTTCTGATATAACACACCCTGTACTCTCTATCTGTGTGTGTGTGTGTGTCTGTGTATGTACAATCTCTCCAACTACCCAAATACTGAGAAAAGATTCAAGATTTAAAAATATTTTCTTTCCATATAGTAATGTAAACAGTTCAGGTTTAGAGAGTCTTTTATGATTTTTCTTTTTTGTTTAACTTTTCATGCTTCTCTTGATTCTTGTCTTGGGAAGTCAAATTTTTAAATACAGATCTGGTCTTTGCCTCAACATGAATTCTTGAAAGTTGTCTATATCACTGAATTATCATTTTTTCCCTTGAAGTATTACATTGAGATTTGCTGGGTAGGTGATTCTTGGCTTCAACCCAGTTACTTTGACTTCTGAAATATCCCACTCCAAGCCCTTCAATCCCTTAATGTTGAAGCTGCCACATCCTGTGTTATCCTGATTGTATTTCCACAGTACTGAAATTGTTTTTTTCTAGCTACTTGCAGTATTTTCTCCTTGATCTGGGAACTCTGATATTTGACAATATTCCTAGGAGTTTCTCTGTTCAGGTTTCTTTCAGGAGGTGATCAATGAATTCTTTCAATATCCATTTTGCCCTCTGATTCTATAACATCAGGGCAGTTTTCCTTGATAATTTCATGCAAGATAATGTCTAGGCTCTTTTTTTTGATAATGGCTTTCAGGTAGTCCAATAATTTTTAAATTATTTCTCCTGGATCTATTTTCCAGGTCAGTTGTTTTTCCACTGAGATGTTTCACATTATCTTCTATTTTTTCCAATTTTTGCTTTTGTTTACTAACTTCTTGGTTTAACTCATAGTCTTTCATTTCCCTGGACTCAATTCTCTCTTTCAAGGAATTATTTTGTTCAGTGAGCTTTTGAACCTTCTCCTCTATTTGGCCAATTCTGCTTTTTAAAACCTTCTCCTCATTGGCTTTTTGGACCTCTTTTTCTAATTGAGTTAGCCTCTTTTTAAAGCTGCTATTTTCCTCATCATTTTTCTGGTTCTTTTTTAATAAGCTGCTAACTTGTCTTCTATTGCCTCAGCTAAGTTTAAGTTCCCTTTGGAGCCAAGGGCCTTGACTTCCTCTGACAGTATGCCTTATTCTTCCTTATCTGAAAGGATGGGGGGAGATACCTGTTCCCCAAGAAAGTAACCTTCTATGGTCTTATTTTTTTTCCCCATTTTTGTGCATTTTCCTAACCAGTTACTTGACTTCTGAGTTTCCTCTCCACAACCACCTCTTCTCCAATTCCACTAAGCCAGCACTTGGGGACTGAGATTCAATTGAGCTGCTCTCAAGCCTCAAGGACTTTCAGCGGGGGTGGGGCTGCTATTCAGTGTGAGATTAAGATCAGCTGCTCAGGTGGCAGGGCTCAGTTCCCTCAGGGGGTTTACCATGAGATCTTCAACAATGGATGCAGGCTACTGCCTGCTTTGGGAGTCCCTGTTCACTGCTGCCTCTACTGCTGCCTCTAGAGGGACCCTGAGTTAGCTCCCCTCTCAGTCAGCTGAAAAGACCCTCTCATTGAGCTCTGGTGCCTGTGGTTTGAGAGATCTGCACTGCTGCTAGAGATTCTGTCCCTGAAGCCTGCTCGGATGTGCTCCTCTCAGTGCTGTTGGCCAAGAAAGAGCTGGGCTCTGCTCCATGTGCTGTGTGCAACAGACCTTTCCTGTCAGTTTTTCGGGTCTCTCTGGACAGAAATCTCCTCCACTCCATTGTTCTGTGGCTTCTGCTGCTCTAGAATTTGTTGAGAGTTCTTCTTTACAGGGACTTTATGGGCTGTGGGGTACGAGCTAAGTGTATGTGCTTCTTTCTACTCCACCATCTTGGGTCCTCCACCTTACATGCCTTTCTATACATGTTCTGGTTCCTGATTAAATAACAATCATAAAATCAAATTTACCATTAAAGCCTTAGGTCATGGCTCTAATAGCCCTACATCTGTTTCCCAAACTACTCTGTCCCTTCCTAACCCTGCTCAATCTAAAAGAATGAACTACACATATGGTAAGTTCAAACACTAACTTCACCTTATGTTCATAAAATGAATTCACATCAAACAGAAACATTTAACTTTTCCATTGATTCCATCAATGCCAAATGCAAAGCAAACTCAAAATCACTGGCCATGGAGAGAATCAGAAAGTCCCAAGCAAGCTCTGCCCCTGAGACTGAACCCTGCAGGGAACATCAGAATCCAAAATGTCTCTGGGTAGAGGGGGAGAGCTGGAGGCATAAGGGCCAGTCTGTAAAAGCACAAAAGGAGGGACCAGAATGATGGGTCGATTGAACTGGAATGTGAGTGACTGAGAAATAAGTGAGATCATGAACTGTTTTACATGGATAAGGGAGCGGCGTGGTCTGGCTTGTACTTCAGCTTAATGGAGGCTGCACTGGAGTGGAGAGAGACTAGGAGCAGGATAATCAATATTGCAAAGATGAAATTACCACATGAATTTAAGGACTTGGCAAAAGATTGGGCATGGAGGGGCACAAATAGTGAGAAGTCAAGGCTGGCACCTGAAAACTGGGAGCTTGGTAGGACTGGGGGAGGAGGGAAGGGTTAGGAAGAGAGATCATGAACTCAGTTTTGGACATATTGAGTTGAAGACGTCTACTGAGCATCCACTTTGAGATGTCTGAAAGGTAACTGAACATCACAATTAAAGGCCAACTGAGAGGTTGAGGCAGGACAAGCAAATATAAGAAGCTTCAGTCTAGGGTTGATCATTAACTTTGATAAATCAGTCATTATAAAGCAAGACAATGAAGTGCTTTCAGCCTCCCAGAAATTATGCCAACTGTGAGATAGTAATGATTACCAGTTTAAACTTTGAATCAATTGTTAAGAGTTGACTGAATAAAGAAAAATAAAAAGACTTGCAAGAGTCCATGTTAGAGCCTGGACCAGAGTGGTGGCTATGTGATTGAGAGGCATGGCCTCCATGTGAGAGATGTCTGGGTATGAGTGTGAAGGAATAAGAAAGTCTAAGAAGAGGTCAAGGTCTTAGCCCTGGGGACCTGGTGGTATTATCGGTGCAAGTGGATGTTCATTGGAGGGAGACCTGAGTCCATTTGGGAAATGTTGACATTAAGATGAATCCATCAGTCTGCTGGGCTATGAGTGGGATAAAGTGAAGATTTCTCAGGAGACACCTTCAGCTAAAGTAGAGCAGATATTAGGCTTGTGTTTCAATTTCTCAGAAATCATATGATGTGGGGAAACTTAAAGGTGTAAAACCACCTGCAACCCTGAAGCAGAGGAACTCAGTAGAAACAGAAAGTATAGGGACTTTGAAACTCTGAAGAAATCAAAACTCTGGACCAGTCATTGTTTGAGGTTGCCAGTCAGGTAACTTATGAGTGTATTACCCAGAGGTAAGCACTTGTGGATATGGGGGTTATTCACTGGAGTCTCAGATTCGGGAAGACTGGCGATGGCTTCCAACCAAATTCCTGGACTGCAAACCCCAAGGAAAGGAACCCCTGAGAACACTACTGGGTGACTGCTAGTGGGCGGGTGACCCTCATCGTAGTCTGGCATAGAAGGCCATTCCAGTGAATCTTAGACTCAGAGGCATCTGGAAACAGCCCTCATGCAAAAATGGGGAAGGAGCTGTCCAAACCCCGTGTTTCAGAGCAGAGTCTGAGTATAGCGGTAGATAGTCCCTTGGGAAATAGATTACAAAATTGGAATGAGAGACCAAAATACAAAGGAGGCTGAAAGGACTTCATTGTCTTGCTTTATGGTGACTTATCAAAGTTAATGATCAACCTTAGACTGAAGATTCTCAAATTTGCTTGTCCTGCCCCAACCTCTCAGTTGGCCTTCAAAGGAAAAATAAAAAAAAAATGATCAAGTATTGTTGTTTTGTATGAAGTGATAAAGATATTGGAGGAGGCACGATCTGGCCAAAGCACAGATCCTCCGAGAATTGAGTAGTCTGGAGGAAGTCACCTACCTAGGATTCTTCTGAGTTGATAAAGCAGAACAGAAGTCTTGTGGGGGGAATAAAGTCTTTGTCTGTTAGAGACCAATTGGGTAAATACTATTGACTGAATTAATTACTGAGACTGAGACTAAATCAGAGATACCTTTAGTTTGGGGGAAAGAATTCCAGTCTAAGTTTCTTAGAGGCAGTTTCTTTACCTCTGGTAAAATTTGGCATTTATCTTGCTTGAGACTTTCTGATTCTCACCATGGCCGTAATTTTGAATTGGCTTTGCATTTATTATGGACTTACTTATCATAGAGTTTATAAGGGCATTTAGGGCTGTTCCACTTTTGACTTTTTTATCTCTAGGACCTAGCATAGCACTGAAAATATCGTAACCACCGAATAAACGTTGGAAAACTGAAATGACCTGCCAGAAGCCATCAGTGCTTGGGTGTCCCCGGCAAGTCTTGTTAGCATCAAAGGGCATTCAGACTTCTCTATTTTGGGTCTCGACCATGGAGGAAAACTCCAGCAGCTGGAGAGCTGGGGACCAAAAGGGGCCAGGGAGAGGACCCAGCATAACTGGAATATAGCAAGGGGGTCACAGGCTAAGTTTTTAGGATGACAGAATGCTTCCCTGAAAGATGAGAGGCTATCTAACCCTCCACTTAATATGAAGAAATGCAGCCCTAGAAGACTGATTTCATGCCTCTCCAGGTTGCTCTGGACTTTCTCTGCCAAGCCAGAGAAAACTCTTTCCCCTGGAAACTCTGACCTTCATTCCACCCCTAGAGTACATCTCACTGATTGGCAGGCTCCTTCCAGAAGATTCAATTTAAGGAGCCCAGGTCAAAGATGGTGACATCCCTTTCCAGGCTGCCCCGCTGACTCATCTCTCCAGGATTTTTCTCTACCCACCCATTCAGCTCTCTTTTTGCTTATTTGTAATTGCAATGTTTAACATGGTACTGAACACATGGTAAACATTTGCTACATGCTTGTTGGCTGACTGATCAGTGGTATACACAGGGAGTCACCTTCATCTTAGTAAGAACTGACCCCATGGACCAGAAGGAGAGTGAGGAAAGAAGAAAAACCCAGCAAAGTGGAAAGGGCACTGGAGGTAAAGTCAGGAGACTTGGCATTGAACCTGGTAGTTATGTGATGGCTGCCTGACTTTGGGTGAGTGACTGAGCCTCTCTGACCCTTAACTCCATCATCAGAGAGATGAGGGAGGTGATCTAGGGCAGGAGTGCCTAATATTTTTGGTGCAGGCAATCTGCTGTAATCTCTGAACCATTTCTCAAAATCAAGTCACTTTTTAAATTCACAATGGAAATAAATATTGGGGAGAGATGAGTGATAACAAAGCGATTTATTCCCAACAAAGTTCACAAATCGCTGGTTAAAAATTCCTTGCTCCTGAAGCCCTTTCCCAGCTCTCACCCTATGATCCCATGAAGAGGCCCATAGAACAGCCTTGGAGACACCCACACTTGGGAACAGGGGATGATGAGTGAGCCACTGAGGCAGAGAAGGGGAAGGCAGACTGGCAGGAGCAGAGGGGCCACTGCTTATTCCTCACACATCATGCCTAGGCCATTTAGGACATGGGAGACTGAGTTCCAAGGGTTCTCATCTGACCCATCTCATGCAAATCTGGACGTGTCTTTGTGAACACTGGGAGTGCCCCCCAAGTGCTGGGCTGCCCTGTTCTGAGGGGAAAGAGTATCTCAAACTATTCTCAAGAAGGTGGAAAGACATGGATTAGGCAATAACAGTCAGATGGATTCAGACCGGTTGGATGATGTTGTCAAGGAAAAGTTGTTGATGACTCAATGCCAACATAAGCAGAGGACCTGAGGGGAATACCTTGGGGATCTGCACTCAGTTGTACCTTATTTAATACTTTTATCAAGTATTTGGACAAAGGTAGAGGCAGCAGGTGATACTGAGCTTGGGGCTGGAGGAACAACATGTTCTCTGCATGCTAGAGCACTGGGTGGAAATCTAGTGAGATGAAAGTCAGTTAGGTCAAATGCAAAGTCTTGTACTTGGGTACCAAAATATTCAACCTCACCAGTATAAAATGGGGGAAAGGGCACATTAACCCTAACCCATTAGCAGCTGTTCTGGAGATCTAGGGATCTGAAAGGACTGTAAGGTCCATGAGTCAGCAGTGGGAGGAAAGCAAGGGAAACAAGCCCAGAGGATTTAGGCTGAGCTTCTGGGAATGGAAAGGTGACATTCCACAGCCACCCCAAGAGCCCAGCTGGAGCCTGGGTACAGTTCTGTTCACCCTGGTTTCATATGGACACAGATCAACTCCTTCCAAGGAGGGCTACTCATGTGGCAAAGGGCCTTGAGTCCATGATGGATGATGATGGGCGGAAGGAAGTGAGCCTGTGTAGACTAAAACAGTGACTCTGGGACCCAGCGGCTATGTCTGAGGATTTAAAGGGTGGTGGGAGTTACAGCAGCTGGTTTAGGCTACTGTAAGAACTTCCCCAAAGTCAGATGTGGTCTCAAGAGGTGATGGGCTGCCCCTCCCCCAGGTTTTCAGGCACCCTTCTCCTTCCCCAGTGATGTTTTCAAGGGAGTATTTGGGGATATGGTTGGACTCAGTGAACTGAACACTGAAACCCCTAGCCTCTCCAATTTCACTTTCTTGTGGTTCAAGGAACTGTAACTAATGGTGACCCAAGTTCATGTGAGCTTCTTTTGGCTGCCTCAGCTCCTGTCTCAGGATGGGGGCAGGGACCCTGCTTGTTTCTCTCTCTTTGACTTTCTCTTGGGAAGAGGAAGATGTCATGTGGCAGATTATAGTTTTAAACAGGGATGAAACTTCATCTATAACGCCAATGGCCATTGGACAGATCGAAGAGCCAACCAGCCCAGTTCAGAGTCCAGGAGGACAGGACTCTGGCTGCAAGAGGACGGCATGGCCAGGTTTGGAGGGCGCCACCTGGTGACATAGTCCACTTTCTTCATGCTCCCTAATTTCCCAGCCTGATCATTCAGATTGTCATAAACATCTTATTCCTGCCACTAGATCACAAACTCACAGCAGGCAAGAACTGTCCTCTCTGCTTCATCCCAGAGCACCGTGCACACAGTAGGTTCCTAAAGGTCTGTTCACTAAAGTTAATTGACCTTCTCCTCCTGGAGTGTTATTTGAGCTGATTCTTTCCCCTTTTCCTGTACCTACTCCAGAGGGTTTGGGATCTCCCCGATGGGTCTTTGGGAAGTTCAACCCTCCCCCTGCAAGACTACAGGTCTCAGCACATTCCTGGGGGACTTCTGGCTAGTCCTCCAGCATGGCGGCAGGGAGTGGGGGGGCAGTCATGAATAAGTCCTAGGAAATGCATGAACAAGAACAGGGCACCAAAAAACTTCTCCAGGGGCTAAGGAAGGGCTGGGGCAGGATGCACCATGGAACCCATTTTTTTCTACCCAAGGCCCAGCCACTGCAGGAAGAGAGGATCAAGGGTTAGAGATGGGGTTCTAGGAAATTTACTAAGACCTGAAGGGGAAAGGAAGAGAAGGGAAGAATTTATACAGTAGCTAACATTTGTCAGGCAGCATGCAAGCTGTTTACAAATCTCTTGCTGGATCCTCACAACCTTGGGAAGCTGGTGTCCTTATGATCCCATTTCACAGTCAAGGAAACTAAGGCGAAGAGAGATGAATTGACATGATGTCTGAAGCTGGATTCGAATTCTGGTCTTCTTGACTCTAGGCTCTGTGCCCCACCCAGCATGAGCTTGTCCCTGTCAGGGGAAAGGCTGAAAGAAGGATGTCTGTGACTTCTCCTTTCTGTATCTGTAGATGCAAACCTCTCACTCCATTGTTTGGAGGCTCCAGCCAAGAAAATGTCAATCTCTGCCCTGGGAAATTCCCTGGGTCTTGCTGTACCATCTCCCAAATCTGCTTTTCCTTCCAGGCCTCCCCTGGTGCCTCTTTGGATTCCTGTATGTCAAATAGTGACACCTGGATCTGGGAGGGGACTTCTGAGCACAATTGTGCCTTGGCTCTCCCATGCCTTTCACTGGCAAGCTGCCATCCTTGCCTTCTGTAGGAGTGCAGAAGGCTGCCCACCTCCCCTTTCTGTAAAAACAGCAGAAGCGCCCCAACTCTGGGCTCGTACCCCTGCTACCTGCTGGAATCCTGGGCACAGCTCAAAGGGTCTGGTGCATCGCTGCCATGAGCTCTGGGTACAGGGGCTCTGGGAAGGGTGAAGCAGAAAGATCAGAGGTCTGGTCAGGGGTTTGGAGCCCAACGCAGGCCAGCCCACACCCTCCTTACCCTGGTCCGGATGCAGCAGTCCATGTCTGATCAGGAAGTCCACGACAACCAGGGCACAATTGGGCTTGAAGCTTCCAGAAACCACTGCTTCCCTGACCTGGGGGAAGAAGGGAAAAGGTTGGAAACCTTGGACTCCTGGCAGCCCCACTGCCACCGTGCCCCAAAGCTTGCCCTGACCTTGTCCAGGGGCCAGAGGTAGAATTCCTGGGCTTCCCCATCTCCCACTTGTGGGGTGAAGTCTTCAGGTACCTCAAGGTCAAAGGTAAACACACATTCTCGAACCACAGTCCCAAAGTCTTCTCCATCTATCTCCTTATAGGTGTAGCTAAAGCGGCCACAAGAAAGGGACACACACACACACACACACAGTCAGGCAGAGGCTGGAGGCTGGCTACAGCCACCCCCTACCCACCACACAGATAGTGCGGCTTTTACCTGAGACAGCCCACTGGCTGGGCCTGAGCTGCCAGCTCTGGGGGCACCCGAGCCTCTTCCCAACTTTCCTTCACCATGGTTTCCTTGATGCCCAGCCCGGCACTCATACCCCCGGCTGCCTGATGGGGAGAGAAGTGAGACCCTGAACCAGGGCATCCCTGGAGCTCTTACCTGCTCTACTTGGAGCTATAGTTCCTGATTGGTTATCATCAGCACCATGAGGTCAGAATTTAGATGGCAAAACAACCCTTAGTGGTCAGTTCTATTACTACTCTTGATTCCAAAGGAGGAAACTGAGGCCACAAAGAGTCTCCAGGGTCACAAAGAGCCCCTCTGTTTTGGACTCAATCTCATATCATCCTGATTCCAAGGCTAGCATGGGATTCCTCCTGCCTCCAGGGCCTGGACTGGATAGGGGGCCCACAGAAAGAACCAGGGAGGCTGAGGGGTCTGCAGAATGGAGGGAGGGCTGGGGGGCTATACCAGGTTGTCCAGCATGC
The DNA here is from genome assembly GCA_028658325.1 of Potorous gilbertii. Lineage (NCBI taxonomy): Eukaryota > Metazoa > Chordata > Mammalia > Diprotodontia > Potoroidae > Potorous > Potorous gilbertii. The sequence goes on along the minus strand of CM053770.1, from coordinate 75,606 downwards.
CAGGGTAGGTGGCCTTGTGAGCAGAGCGCCTCGCCAGCCACATGAGCATCTGCGGGGACCCTGAGGCATCATCTTGACGGTGAACGAAGGCATTGAGATGAGCCCCAAACTGGAGGACTCCCAGCAAGGCTGTGGAGGGAGAAAGAAGGAAGGAGCCCCCAGGGTGGGCACCCCTACCCGCTCCAGACTCCTGCCCACTTTCACTGTCTCAGGACGGCCTGACCAAGGCACTCACTGGCTGCTGCTCGCTCCATGGTGAATAAGGCTGGGCTTCCAAAACTGGGTCGAACCTCATATGCCTGCCCCAGGAGAGGGATGGGGCATTAGGGTGAGAGAGGCCTGACATGCTGCCCCAACCACCCTCACCCTCGGGGCACTCACCTCATCTCGCCACTTTGCCAACGTTGCCAGACGGCCCTGGGCCCGCAGCTGTGCCAGGACCCCCGCCACAGCCTCTGTGCGCTCCTCCGGGCAATGACCCCCTCGAAGCTCCAGGGTCCCTGCCACCTCTACAAACACATCGGGGAAGGCTTGCAATTCCCTGGCAACTTCTGGCACCACCAGTCCCACCTGCTGGCCCTCCACCACCAGTGGAAGGCACTGGAACCCTGAGGAGCCTGTGGGGGTGGGGGTACATCAGCCAGTGAGAAGAGGAAGAGGAGGTGGAGGGAGAGGATGAAGAGGAGGGGAAGGGGGAGGGGAAGACAGGTGGGAAGAAAGGTAGAGTGCTGCTTAGGGGCAGAGAGCCCCGAGGCCACCAGGCTCTACACCTAGAGCCAGGCTCGCAGCGGGGCCTCGAGTGCGTCAGGGTCTCGGCCCAGGCAGCCCCGGGGTCCCCCGGCCCCAGACCTGGCTTCTCCGAGAAGGTGAAATGTCGCAGCAGCCGCTGGATCGTGGCCGTCCAGCCCGGGTCCGACCCCGGGCCCGCCGTCCCAGCCGCCGCCGCCGCCGCCTCCATCCTTCCCCGAACCGCCTCCGGCTCTGGTTCTGGCCCGGCCGGAATTCACGCTCCAGCTCCTCCTTTTGACTTCGTGACCTAGGTGCTGAGTCAGGTCTCCGCAGGCTCAGCCAATCAGAGCTGCGATCGCTCCCCAAGCCATGTTCCCCCGCCTCTAGGGCGGAAATTCACTTCCATTCTGACCAATAGAAGAGCGAGTGTAGGCACTCCTATGAGACTCCTCTCCATCGATTTGACTTTAAGGGGAGGGCGGGTGCCCAAAATCCCCGCCTCTCCTTTGGCAAAGGACAAATCACCGGGCGGAATGTCTAAGTGCGCGCCCAGCCCTTAGGGCTGCGGCCAAGGGACACTCACTCTTCCCTACATTTCCGAAGCACGAATCCAACCCCATAAACAATTAGGAAGCGCCTTCTGTGTACCAGGTCCTGTGCTAAGCTCTGTGGATATAAGGAAAAGGAAGAGCGTTTCTGCCCTCAGGCAGCTTGCCATCCAATAGAAGGGGAAGGGGGACTGATCTCTGCGCACCTGCGCCCTCCAGCCCTGCAATCCAGGGGCCAGGGTGGGGACAAGATGGGGAGCTGAAACCAGGTGGCTAGGCCAATGAACAGCACTCTCCACCTCCACCCCCAGGACCAGCCAGGGTCCAAGGGGACTAGACACTCCAGGGGCACTCGGCAAAGACAAATGAGAGAGACAGACAGACAGAGACAGAGACAGAGACACAGAGAGAGACAGACAGAGACAGAGACAGAGATCCATATGTGGAATCATCAGTTAAAGCAAATTGAGAAATTTTGAATACCGTGGATAAGTTCATTTACCTTGGTAGCGTACTTTCCGGGGATGTGCACTCTGATAATGAGGCTGACATTTGCATTGTCAGAGCTAGTTCAGTATTTGGGAGACTCCAAAGGAAAGTGTGGGAGAAAAGAGGTATTATAGTGACTACCAGACTGAATGTCTCCAGAGCCGTTGTGCTAACTTCATTATCGTATGCCTGTGAAACCTGGACAATCTATTGGTGTGGTGCCAGGAAACTGAATTGCTTCCATTTGAACTATCTTAGAAGATTCTCAAGATCACCTGGCAGGATAAGGTACCAGACACTGAGGTCCTTACTTGCACTAAACTGCCAAGAATTCAAACTCTGCTTCAGAAAGCGTTACTCGGATAAACCAACCATAGAATGCCAAATATATGCTTGCCAAAAAAGACTGTTTTATGGAGAACTCAAACAGGGCCAGCATTCACATTATGGTCAGAAGAAATGATACAAGGGCATTCTCAAGGTCTCTCTGAAGAACTTTGGAATTGATTGTGTGATATGGAAGACTCTGGCATAGGACCCCCTCAGCATGGCATGCCCACATCAGAGAAGGTGCTGTTCTCTATGAGCAAAGCAGAATTGAAACAGCTCAAAGGAAACACAGGATGCACAAATTTGGAGTATCTGCCCCACATGTTCATATAGACTATTTGTGCTCGACTTCTGGCAGAACATTGTGAGCTCGTGTTGGTCTTATCAGCCATAGCTGGACAGGACACGCTGTACCTCGACCCCAACATAGTGATGTCATTCTGGTCCTCTTGGAGAACCAAAAGCAGGTACTTTGTAAGGCACTTTGCAAACTTGAAAGCACTATATAAGTGTGTGCTAATGTGATTTTTGTAACTGTTACTGCTACTGTTACTGTTTCTGCTGCTACCACCACCACTAACACTAGAGCAAAGGAAACAAAGAAGTGGGTTGGAGAAGAGGAATGAGTCACTTGGCTTTTGTTTCCTTACCTCCTCACCCCTTTGATCTTCGGATTAGAAGAAAAATCACGACATTGGGAGGCTTGCATGTCCGAACCAATGGAGTGCAGAGGAGAAAACAGCCTGTATCGGCCTATTCACTTAGCTAGAAAACACAGACGGTAGGTAGAAACATCTGGAGGTTCCCAAATTTTGGAGAAAATTCAAAAAAGAGGTCAGTAATAACCACTCTGCGCTCAGATGTCTAACCAAATACCCAAACTGTGGACAACAAGCATAGTGAATGAGGGAGTCTACCACAAGGAGGCAAGTCTGATCTCAGCTCTCCCCAACCCTTAATGCCGTGGTACAGTTCAAGGAGGGAGGCCAGCATGCTAAGACCATGGCTTCAGGTTGGCATTTGGGCTAGAGGATGTCTGATATGTTCTCAGCTCCATTGTATGTGAAAGACTGTGCAAGCTGTCAGTCACTCCCTTCCAGAAGGCATGACAAATTGTAGAACTAGAAAGGACCTCAGAAGTTCTAAGGCTGGAAACAAAGACCCAGAGAGGATAAGTGATATGACCAGGGACATACGCAAGGAGTCTGCTCCTGATGGAATATTTGAACTCAGAACCTCTGGCTCCAGAGCCCATGCTCTTTGCATTGAAGTTAGTCATTCTTCTTAAGGAAAATTATGAGGGCCTCTGACCCAAAAGAAAGAGTAGTTTTTCCCCAGAAATGGCAGGGGACAGAAGAGTTAGCAGCCAGACACGGTACAGACTGGTTAGTGCCCATGGATTTGATAGAGAGTAATCCATGCCCATGGAGGGTAAGAGCTTCCAGCTTCTGTGCTCTATGTGTTTCTGTAGTTTTTACGTCAATTGACTTTGCTCCTAATCCTGCTCTGTGGCCAGGTAGAAACATTTTACCTCATCCTTTTGTTCTCTTCATGACTTCAGTTTATTCTTCTGGAAAATGAGTAATATTTGCACTTCTTGCTTCACAGTGAAGTTGTCTGGAAAGTTTTCTTCACATCTTAAAGTGCTGTGCAAATGTGACATGATCACTGAGGAGACCAGTGAACTGTGTGGTGGGTGTGATTTTTGTTAAAGACATTCCTGTTCTCCCAACCTTGAAGCCAAACTTATTTCTAAGACTTCTTTCTTTCTTTAAATATATACTGATGCCAAATGCTATTGATTTTCCCTCCAGCATGTTCTCTCATGAGCAGGCCAAGTGAGTCAGGAGTCATTCTCAGATCATCCTGATTCCAAGTCTAGCACGTGACCCACTGAGCTATGGGATTTCTCCTGTCTTCTTCTCAACCAATGGTTCTCTCCTTCAATCAACTTTTCTGAATCTCTTGCCTTTGATGGAGAGCAGTGATGAAAACAACATATCCCCAGTTGTTGGTTGTCAGTTTCTTACCAGCAATGCTTTCTAGTTTCCTTCAGATCTTATCCTGTTTAAGGAAGATGTTCTTCATCTATATGGAAACCTGAGCATAAACTGTATTCAGAGACTTCCCAGGGTAAATTTTGTGAGGGTATACCAAGACAAAGAGGGAACAATAATTGTCAACACCCTCCCCCCTCCACCACATCACTAGGTAACATCACTGGGATTACATGGGCTTTGGGACTCACCCTCAGTTGTCTCTGTCCCTTGGATGGAAGGGTTGGAGAGCTGAGCAAAACCCAACCATCCAACCAAAAAACCTGCTCCTTCCAAAGCTCCAAGGACTTCCCACCATTATCAGGCCTCCAAACAGGGGATCTTCTTCCTCCTTCCTCCGACTTTTCAGCTTTGGGGCATTATCTTTCCCCGTTAGATTGTAAGGTCATTGGGGGCACCTACCACAGCCCTGGTCATGTAATAAGTGCATAATAAATATTTATTATTGCATCGATCATTTGCATTAGCCTTTGGGTTCACACTTGACCAAAGGAGAGTCCTAGGTCACATCGATTTCTTTGTTCTTGTTAATAACAATGTAAAGAATCTGTTCTAGCTTCCTCTCCAAAGCCAGGAGAGGATGGATCTACCTGCATCTAACCCTCTGATTTCTAAGGCATCCCCAGGGGCTGGGGGAAGGATCTTCCTTTGAGCCCCACAAATTTAAGCTGATGGCAGAAGAGAAGAGAAACCCCCTTCTATTTTTAGGCTGCTTCCCAAATGTTTTTAGACTCCAGTGACTAGTGCTCCAATTCCATTTAACAATTTAAAATCAATTAGTTTTCATGAAGCCATATTTATTTCAATGTTATAACAAGAAAAAAACACTATAAACATTTTCACCATTGACTTGGGGAACATTCTTGTTTCAATTTCTACATAGCATTAGCCCCACCAAAACACCCAAGAATGGACCAAGGACTGAGGCCATGTGACCTCTAGGGGAGAAGGCTCCAAAGCCCCTTGTTTATATCACAGTCTCTCACTAGACTAAACATTATGAACAAAGGCCCCCTACCAAGAATAAAACAGCTGAAAGGACTGAGGGCCAGAGAAGCTGCCTCTGTGGTCAGTCAGAGAGTCTTCCATTCCCCACGTGATTATTAGATGGGGACCAGTAACTGAAACCAGTGTGTAACCTCTCCAGAGGACTTCTGTTCCATGTTATTGATACTGTCCCAGAAGCAGGACCCCCTTGCCCCCTCCCTGGCTTCTCCCCATAGAATATGCTATCCAAGGGGCTCTGGACATGGGTTAGACCCCTCCATTACAATGAGAATGTCTGAAGTTTTTTTTCAAGCTTTTTCAGATACCGTAAGAGTCAGTTCCTTAATGAATAAGAACGGTTTGACCATCTCCACAGCACAGCATCACAGAGGTAGGAAAGATACTTTTCTGCAGAGCTGATATACTGCCATCTGCTCTGCCCCCTTTTCTGCTGCCTGTGCTGTGAGGTGCTACATTTCTCACTACTGCCATTTTCTGGAACTTCCTTTGGCTGCTACTGACTTTTCTTCCTCAGAGGATTCTCATTCTTTTGAGATGGATCAGTATGAAAGTGCCCAATGTAACAAGCCAGAGGCTAATCGTTATCTGTTTAATTCTTGTCTTTCCCATCACTGCATAGAAAAGAATCAGTCTCTGATTTACCCAAATCATTCATCCTAGCCCCTTCCTGGAAATTCCACCAGGTTCTTGTGGTCTATGTATTGGAGTGACAAACATCTGTACAACTACAATGGAAAAGGTACCAGCTAGTACCTGGGTCATGGAAAGGACTCAGAGCTTGGACTCATGAGATTTCTCTGCCAGGACACCTGGGCCATCATCCCAACAACATACAGTTACCAGTGGGAGACGAAATTCAAACTTCTCTATATGTTGTCATACCATCTCCTTATTACATCAAAGCTCATAATTAGTACTGAAAAACAGAATTCATAAAATGGTCAAGATGTGACATGCAACACATTCAACTAGCCTGCCCCATTTAACACAGTTGTTTGCACTGAACACGCTTTGACGCAAACTCTCATCACTTCCTAGGGAAGTTAGGTACCAATCAATACAACAAGGAAATTAAAGGAACTAGAAAATATCTTCTCTGGCAAATATAGGATTTCTTTATAAGCCAGTTAAAAAGGGCAGAATCAGTTGAGTAAATAAATTCATTTAAAAATATCACACCAGGATGCAGAACCAAAATGGTGGAGGAGAAGGATGAACCTGCTCTAATTCTTCCTCCAAAGCTCATAAAATACCTGTAAAAATGATTCTATATAAATTCTAGAAGCCATAAAATGACAGAGTGAAAGAGATTTCCAGGTCAAAAGAGATTGGAAAGCCAACAGGAAAGGTCTATCACATCCAGCGCAGTCCGGCCTTGGCTGTGCAGCACAGACAGGACTGGAGCAACACTTCAGGGTATGGAATCATGGGTAGCAGCTGCGGTTCCCAGATTTCTCAACCCACGAACACTAAAGACAGCTTCAAAGGTCAGAGAGAAAGTTCTTTCACCTGGGTGAGAAGGGAACAAGGTCTGGCCTCAGCCCCAGCCCTAGTGTGGCAGCAGCCACTGTAGCAGAAGCATCCACTTTTAGATGATTCAGCCTAAAGATCCTAGGGGAATTGAGTTGCTGATATGGGTCTCAGTTCTGAATGGCAGTCCTGGGGTGAGGGGGAGAACTGGCATGGTGGAGCTAGTGGAAGCTCTAGAGAGGAAATGCTACTCACAGATCCTGGGCAAAAAAGTGCATGTGGTTGCTTCCAGATCAGGGCACAATCCAGGAGTGAACTCCTCTTCCTTGATTGGATCACTTTGGAGGAACTGAGAACTTACAGGACCCTAGAGTATACCCTCCAGTTGACAAAGGACTCAAAAGTCAAGTAACTGACTGGGAAAATGCCCCCCAAAATAGAAAAAAATAAGACTATAGATGGTTACTTTCTTTGTGAAAAGGTATTTTCCTCCATCCTTTCAGATGAGAAAAAACAAAGCATACTATCAGAGGAAGACATCAAAGTCCAGTCTTCTACATCCAAAACCTTCAAAAAAATATGCAATGATCTCAGGCCATGGAGAGCTCAAAAAGGATTTTGAAAATCAAGTAAGAGAAGTGGAGGAAAATTGGGAAGAGAAATGACAGTGATGCAAGAAAATCATGAAAAGCGAGTCAATAGCTGGCTAAAGGAGACTCAAAGAAAGGCTGAAGAAAATAACACCTTTCAAAATAGACTAACCCAAATGGCAAAAGAGGTCCAAAAAACCAATAAGGACAAGAATGTTTTAAAAAGCAGAATGGGCCAAATGGAAAAGGAGGTTCACTGAAGAAAATAGTACTTTAAAAATTAGAATGGAACAGATAGAAGCTAATGTCTTCATAAGAAACTAAGAAATTATAAAACAAAACCAAAAGAATGAAATAATAGAAGACAATGTGAAGTATCTCATTGGAAAAACAGCTAGCCTAGAAAATAGATCCAGGAGAGATTATTTAAAAATTATTGGTCTACCTGAAAACTATGATCCAAAAAAGGGCCTAGACATCATCTTCCAAGAAATTATCAAAGAAAACTGCCCTGGTATTCTAAAACCAGATGGCAAAATAGAAATGGAAAGAACTCACCAATCACCTCCTGAAAGAGATCCCAAAAGGAAAAATCCTTGGAATATTGTAGCCAAATTCCAGAGTTCCCAGATCAAGGAGAAAATATTACAAATAGTAAGAAAGAAACAATTGAAGTATTGTGGAAATATGATCAGGATGACACAGGGGCTTCTACACTAAGTTTGGAATATGATATTTCAGAGGTCCAAGGAGATAGGATTAAAACCAAGAATCACCTACCCAGTAAAACTGAGTATAATACTTCAGGGGAAAAAATAGAATTTCAATGACAAAGGACTTCCAAGCATTCTTGTTGAAAAGACCAGAGCTGAATAGAAACTCTGACTTCCAAACACAAGAATCAAGAGAAACATGAAAAGGTAAACAGGAAAGAGAAATCATAAGGGACTGACTAAAGTTGAACTGTTTACATTCCTACATGGAAAGATAATATTTGTAACTCTTGAAACTTTTCTCAGTATTTGCGTAGTTGGAGGGATTTTATAGACATGCCCACACACACATATACATACATATATATATATATATATACACACATATATACAGAGACAGAGACAGAGAGAGACAGAGACAAAGAGCACAGGGTGAGTTGAATAGGAAGGCATGATATCTAAAAAATAAAATAAGGGGTGAGAGAGAAATATATTAGAAGGAGAAAGGGGAAAATGGAGTGGGGCAACTTTTATAAAAGAGGCAAGAAAGGTGTTTTTCAAGGGAGAGGAAAAGAGGGGAAGTGAAAGGGAAAAAGTGAAGCTTACTCTCATCACATTTGGCTTCAGGAGGGAATAACATGCACACTCAATTTGGTATGAAAATCTATCTTACAGTACAGGAAAGTAAGCGAGAAGGTGATAAGTGGGGTGGGGGCATGATAGAAGGGAGCACAAATGGGAGGAGGGAGCAGTTAGAAGTAAACACTTTAGAGGAGGGACAAGGTCCAAAGAGGGAATAGAATAAATGGGATAGGATGGAGGGTAATATAGTTAGTCTTACACAACATGACTATAATGGAAGTCTTTAGGAAAACTGCACATATATAGCCTATATTGAATTACTTGCCTTCTCAGTGGGGATGGGTGGGGAGGGAGAAAGGGAGAGAAATTGGAACTTAAAGTTTTAGGAAGTTGTTTTTGCATACCACTAGGAAATAAGAAATACAGGTAATGGGGCATAGAAATCTCTTGTCCTTCAAGAAAGAGAGAAGATGGGGATAAGAGAAAGAAGGGGTGTGATGGAAGGGACGGTAGATTGCGGGGAGAGGTAATCAAAATGCATGACATTTTGGGGTGGGGGAAGGGGAGAGATGGAGAGAAAATTGTGTGGAAATGAATGTTGAAAACTAAAACAAATAAACATCAAAAAAAGAAAAACCTGAAAAGACTTACATGAGTTGATGCAAAGTGAAATGTACTACATACAAGATGTTCAACTGTGAGTGACTTCGCTATTCTTAGCAATACAGTGATCCAAGACAACTCTGAAGAATTTATGAAGAAAAATGGTATCTATCCCCAGAGATACAGATTGAATACATATTGAACCATACTTTTTTTTACTTTATTTTTTTGAGTTTTTTGGGGGTCTATTTTCTTTTACAATATGACTAATATACATGACTCCACATGTATAACCTATATGGAATTGCTTGTCTTCTCAATGGGGTTGGGTGGGGAGGGAAGAAGCAAAAGAATTGGGAACTGAAAGTTTTAAAAATGAATATTAAAAATTGTTTTTACATGTAACTGTGGAAAATAAAATACTAAATCCTTGTTTTAAAAAGAAAAAAATTGTTTTACCATGCCACTGGAAATTAAGCTATACAGGCAATGGTGTATAGAAATCTATTTTGCCCTACAGGAAAAGAGAGGGGAAGGGAGATGGAAGAAGGATGGGTAATGGAAGGGAGGACAGACTGGAAGAAGGGATGGATGGGGCACATGCTGTCCTTGAGTGGGGAGAGATAGGGAGAAAAGTTTGAATTCAAATTCTTGTGAAAGTGAATGTTAAGAACAGAAAAATAAATAAGTTATATATTAAAGAATAAAAGAAATAGAAAATAAAAATTATTCAAATTAAAATATATGTATATATCACATTGGAAGATCAGGAGCAGTATAGCTCTAAAACTAATGAGAAGCAGTGGAAAGAACCAGTGACAATTTTGCTTGGTAATTTCATTGTCGGTAATTTCAACAGTTTCAGTTATCTCTGCAGATGACCCTTGATCTTCTTGTCCAGCCCAACTCTCTCTCCTGATCTCTAGCCTGACCTCTCCAAATGACTATCGGGCATCTTCAACTGGATTTCCCATAGACATTTTAAAGCTAACATGTCCAAAACCTAATTCATTCTCCATTGCCCAAACCTTCTTCATAAATTTTCTATTGCTATCAGTGGTACCACTGTCCTCTCTACCACCCACACTGGCAACCTAAATGCCATCTTCAACTCCTTATTCTCCCACCCAGGGCCAAACTCTTGCCAAGGCCTGTCAGTTTTACCTTTGTAAATGTGGTCCCTTCTCTCTTCTGATACTGCTGCCACCCTGCTGGAGGTCCTCCTTTCCTCATGCCTAGACTATTGCAATAGATGATTGATTCTTCTACTTGCCACAAATCTTCCATGCCCATCTATCCTCTCCTTAGCTGTTGCAGGGATCATCCTTAAAGCTCGACCACACCAGCTGTCCCGTGCTCTCTATACTCCTGTGGTCCCACATCACCTCCAGAACCCAAAATGAAATCCTCTGTTGGGCTTTTAAAACCCTTCTTACCTCCCCAGTCCACTCCGCATAGTCTGTGACTCTGTAACCTTGGCTTCCTGGCCACAGGACGCTGCATCTCTGTACACAGAACTTTTGCTGGCTGTTCCTCCTGCCTAGAATGCTCTCCTTCCTTGTCTCTGCCTCCTGACTTCCCTGGCTCCCTTTAAGCCTCTGCTAAAATCCCACCTTCAGGGAGAAGTCTTAGGTCTACCTTAAAGCTGCTGCCTACACTCTGAGCCTACCTCCAGGCTATCCTGGATATATCTTGTTTTGACATAATTATTGCATATTGTCCAGCCTAGTAGATTTTGAGTTTCTTGAGAGGAAGGGCCATCTTTTTGTCTTTATTTCTATCCCAAGCACTTAGCACAGGGCCTGACATATAGCAGGTACTTTAGTAAATACTGATTAATGTGACTTGACTATATACATTTTGGCATGATATCCAATTAAAACAAGTAAGTGTAAGGGCATTTAAGGACAAAACTTGCAAAACAGAGAAAAACCCAGCAATCCCAATGTTTGAAAAGATGCGCATGACAAACTCAAACATCATTGTCTCAGTAGAATTACTGAATTTTCACCCTAACATCATGGTTCATAAATGATTGCAAAGTAAAGAAAATTTTATAGTTGGATTAGATTAAAGTAAGTGACGGTAGCAGACACCTTGCCTAACATTCATTCCATCAGTTTTACATCTATACGTGGCATGCATGAGCCTCGGTTACTTTTGGTCTGAGTCCTCCTAGATCCTGGGGCCTCAGCTCTGGACTGGGGCCAGCCTGTCTTGTATTCTACTCCTGCACCTCCTGGTAGTTCAATCTCCTGACTTCTCAAAGTTCACATTCACCATTGAAGAGTTATAGGTGCTAGGAGTGGACCCCAAAATACAGACAGTCCGGGTCGTGCTCGAATGAATTTGACTCAAGCCTTCTTAAAGTCAAAGAAAACAAAGTTTATTAGAGATTCGCCTAATCGGGTTGCCTCTTATGGAACCTAAGCATTTGTGACGCTTGTATTCATAAGTGGGCCAGAGAGAATCCCAGCTAGACAGAGTCTGAGCTGGATTGAATCTGAGTGCCTTCATGGAGGCAAAGTGGGACTTAAATACTGAAAAGAGTATAGGAGGAATGGGGGGTGGGGGTGAGGGTGGGGGTGGTCTGGCAGTCTAGAGTGATAGGGAAAGAAGTTCAGGAAGGGCCTCCAAGGAGGATTAAAGGTTGGAAATGGCTAGAGGTAGTCAACAAACATCAGACTAGGAGGCACCTAGGTGGTAAACAGGTGGGGCAATGGAGATAACAGACAATGGTCAGGTTCTCTGGAGAGATACAGGGAGAGCTCAATTTGAGTATGAAAAGTCAGTTTAAGTGAGGAGATTCCAGGGGAGCTCAAGGAAGTTCCCAGAGTCTGAACCCCATCACCATCACCTAAAATCAGGAACAAGTCAATGCAGAAAAGCTTGGATTTTCTGGATACCTGTTGGCTTCTTATGGGGAGGGACAAATACTTCCCTCCTCACTGCATGCTATTTTCATCCCATCAGAATGCCTCCAGGCAGGAAGAAGTTTCAGTCACCAGCTGATTTGTATCCTTTTCATCATGTGGCCAGTGACAGAATGTCTGCACCTATTCTAAGGCACTTGAAGTTCTCCCGTCGTGAGTCATCATGTCTTTCCCTAAGTCGGCTCCTGAACTTCTTCTACATGGGTGACACAACATCAATGCCTCTTCACCTGTCCTTCCTTCTTATGGTACCTTAACCTCCTTTCTCTTCTATGTAACTTTCTTCTACCTTCCAGCCTCTGGACACAGATTGCATTGCAGCTCTGCTTCTTTAGATAAGTTTTCTTGGTAGAGAGGGATAACGTATGGTGAGATCCCACACATTTCAAAAGGCTATTATTCCCCTACTTGTACCATGAGAGTATCATTGTATGTCCTGTTGACCTGAAAACTTGGTTAAAGAAAAGGCAACAGGCTAAATGCATACATTTTAAGATTTAATTAATTAATTGATCCCTAACCCTATTAAAGAAAATGGTAACGTAATGCACTATGGAGCCAGAAATGTTCTGGCCACCAATACAAAGAATTGACCAGCCATAAAAACATTTTAGGACAAAGAAGTGTTCTGTGTCCTTCAGATTTATGGTCTCCGTAAGTGATTTCTTAATTGCATAGGTTTTAAATACAATAAGATAACAGAGTTCCACAAAGTTTCACAGAGAAATTACGACCCAAGATGTCTGTGTTTTCTTAACCATTGACATGCCACAGCATAGTATAAGTCTACAAATATTAAGATATGGAAAATGTCCCATTATTCAAGATAGTGTCTTAGGTTAAAGGTCTCTTAAGGAATGTTAAGTCAGCCCTGGCTGGCTTTTGTTGACATAGGAAGATGCATTCTCTGAGTCTGCTTCAGAGAGAACAAAGAGATTATTCCCAAAGTTTATATTAAACATTAGCAGTCCCAAAGGGAGACAGAAGAAACATCTCTAGTCTTTTTCCTCCACCCTTCTCCAAGAGAGACTTTCCTTCCTGCCAAGAAGGAAGCAAGAAATGAGGACCGGAGGCCACCCTACTCTCCTTAGAGAGAGGGCTAGAATGAAGTATATTGTCTCCCTTCAGCATTGAGAGTTTAGGGAATGTGATCAGGTTCAATCTAACTTCTCATTGCTGTGTCATTATTGGGGGAAGGAAGGAGGACCCCAAGGTTTATGGCCAAGATGTGACCCTTTTCCCACACCAATTCCACACATGATGTATAGAGAAGAAGCCCATTTATTCAAATCACCAGCAAAGCAGAAACCAGAGAAGGTACACATAGAAGAATGCATGCTGGGTAATACAGAGTGAAAGAACTCTCCCACTGAGAGCAAGGTAACTCAGAGAGTGACAAAGAGACAAAGAGGAGAGAAAGATAAAGAGGAGAGGGAGAGGGAGACATACACACAGAGAGATGGAGAGAGGGAGATGTCTCACCTAGATCCCACCCAAGGGGAAACTCCTTACCATCTCTGGTGCAACAAGCTGAGAAAGAGATAGGAGAGAGAGAGAGAGAGAGAGAGAGAGAGAGAGAGAGAGAAGGGGAAGGGAGGGGAGGGGAGAACAGAGGATAGGAGAGAGAAACAAAGAAAGATTGACAGAGAGACAGACGGAGAAGAAAGACAAAGAGGAGAGGGACAGAGGGAGTAGGAAAGAGAGACAGACAGAGACAGAGAGGAGAGAACGATAAGGAGGAGAGGGAGAGGGAGACATACACACAGAGAGATGGAGAGAGGGAGATGTCTCACCTAGATCCCACCCAAGGGGAAACTCCTTACCATCTCTGGTGCAACAAGCTGAGAAAGAGAATGTGATGGAGACTGCCAGTCTTTTCCTTTAGTAATCTGAAGTGGGGTTGGCCTCTTCCATCCTTCTTCTGCCCAGACTGGAGAAGGCTAGATCTCTCCACTTTCAATGTGTTGACCTGAAAACTTGGTTAAAGAAAAGGCAATAGGCTAAATGCATACATTTTATGATTTAATTAATTAATTGATCAATTCCCTATTAAAGATAACAGTAACATAATGCATTATGGAGCCAGAAATGTTCTGGCTGGCTAGTACAGAAATCTTCTGGCTTATATACATTTTGCCATGAGAAAAAGGAAAAAAACTCTTCTAAGAAAAGACAATAGAGCAATGTCAGTTGGGCCTTGATATTCCAGGCTGGGTAAACACATGTCTCGGTGACATACGATAAGAAAGGAAATCCCACCACTAATGAGTGGCAGGCTTC
>CM053770.1:0-60774 GCA_028658325.1 Potorous gilbertii | reverse complement strand
CACTATTCAAGATAGTATCTTAGGTTAAAGGTCTCCCAAGGAATGCAGAGTCAGCCTTGGCTGGCTTTGTTGACATAGGAAGAGGCATTCTCTGAGTTTGCTTCAGAGAGAACAAAGAGATTATTCCAAAATTTTATATTAAACATTATCACTGGCCATACCCCAATGCCTGCAGGCCCAGCCCTCCCGCCTCCATGCTTAGATGTCACAGATCTTTGTTTTCCTTCTATGATTCATCAATACACAGAGTCCCACACTGCACCATGGTGCCAGTCCCATCTCAAGTCTCAGTCTTGATGGAGAGCAGAGCCTCACTTCACCTCCCAAGTAACCTGACTGCTCCTTCTAGGCTCCTCAGGGTGACTCAAGCTGAGGCTGCCAGAGCCACAATCTCCTGTGATCCTCAGTGAGTACGCGTCTTTGTCAGATGATATGAAAGACTCCCTATTCCATCCTTGGAAATTTCCATTCTCTCCTATGTTTGTCCTTCTCACAGCCAGATTCCTCCAAAAATCTCTGTAGACTTCCCCTCCGTTTTCTCTTCTCTCTTTCTCCTTCTCTTTCTCTTCTCTCACTCATTTCCTAAGTCCTTCCATTCTCACATCTCTCTCTCCAAAGTCACTTACGGTTAATGGCCACACTGTTTGTCCCCCCGCTGGGCCGCTCTAGCACTTGCTCCTTTTGGACCCTCTCTCTGGGATTATGTAACACTCTTTCATCGTTGTTCTCCCATCTCTGCCTACTTTTTGTCAGCCTGATTTGCTGAACGAACATCCATGTCATGACTACAAAATGGGCATGTACCCCAAGGCTTTCTCCAGGGGTCTCTTTTCTTCTTTCAGTGATCTCACTCCCAAAGTTTCAATGATTATCTCTGTGAAGATAACTCTCCAATATATTTTTCCACCAGTGAATTGAGACCCTGAGCTCCAGGCCTGCCTTATCAGTTGCCTTTGGGTCATATCAAACTGGGTATCCTACAGGCACCTCAAAGTCAACTTGCTCAAAGCAAAAGCTATCATCTTTTCTGCAAAATTCATCCTTATACTCTCGGAACTTTCTTTATGTGATGGCTTTACTGTTCTTTCAGTCAAACTTTGGCAGCTTTGGAGTCATAGGAGACTTTTATCTCTCACAGCCATCTTCTAGGCAATCAGTGACCAAGTTTTCAAGGGAAGATGTAGGAGAGAGACAAAGAGAGACAAAGACAGAGAGAGACAGGGAGAGAGACAGAGAGATAAAAGACAGAAAGAGAGAGACAGAGACAGACGAGAAGAGAGACAGAGACAGAAACAGAGAGAGAGAGAGAGAGAGAGAGAGAGAGAGAGAGAGAGAGAGAGAGATGGTATAGTAGGAAGGATATTGGGTCTAGATTCAGGTGATTTAAGTTCAGATCCTAAGTCAGAAACTTGCTATGTGTATGCCTGCTGGAATATCACAACTTCCCAGGGGCTCAGTTTCCTTGTTAGAAAAATTGAGGGGGAGGAAGGTAAGGATGGGTTGGAAGTTCCTTCTAACCCTAAATTTATAACCCTGTTATCTTCTAGATTCTATCTCCATAATACCAGTCACATCTGGAACTCTTTTCACATCACATCATGTCAACACAAACACACACACACACACACACACACACACACACACACTATTTGATTTTTGGTCCTTGTTAATTTTTGCTCAGACCGTTCCAAAAGGCTCCTAGCTGGGGTTCCTGACTTCAGCCTTTTCCACTCTCCAGCGTAAAAGCCCCACCAATGCCAAAGTGATTTTCTTAAAATACAGGCCCAACTATGCCAATTCATCATTTTAATGACTTTCTATTGTCTCTGGGACACAAAGTCCTTTAGCATGGCAGGTCTTTCACAATCTGCCTCCAGTCCTGCCCTTGCACCATCTTTGATCTAGCTGTACTTGCCTTGGCTACTCCCCATTCCTAGAATGTAGTCTCTCTTCCCTTCCAGTTCTGGGCTTGCTTTGGTCCCTTGCAAGGCCAGCTCATACACCACTTCCTCCAGGCGAGCCCTACTGATTGTATCTCTCCACAACAAGTCTCTTGCCTTTACAGCGTACAGACAAGTATTTGCTTATATTTGTTGCTTCACCAGATAGAATAAAAGAGGAAATGGGGTGGGAAGAATTATTTTGTATGCCTCTGTGTCCCCAGAGAACTTGGCTTCATAAATGGGAGGAGCTTCATAAATGCATGTTGAATGATTGCGTGCCCCCAAAGGACAGAATTAGAAATTTAGGGGCAGGGTGAGCCAACACATGGCAAAACTGAGGCTTGGTCTAAAGACAAGTTTCTTAGCATTGAGAACTGTCCAAAAGTGAATGGCACACCCTCACAGCTGGGAATAGGTAAATGGCCTTTTGTTGGGGTATTGGAGTGGCCACCCCCAGGTCCAGTCAGAGTTGGATGAGGTACCTACTGAGCTCTTTTCCATTTGGGGGTTTATGTCAGGATGGGGCTTATCCTATCCATGTGGTAGGCATCTGTCTAATCTAGGTTCTCCTCTGCTCATTACCGAATGGTCCAGAGTTTGTCTTCACCATTGAAGAAATCAACCATAACCCCCAGCTTCTTCCTAATTTCACCCTGGGCTTTGCCATCTGGGACTCTGGGAGCTCCGAGTTGGGAGCCCTGTGGGGAACGATGGCCTTGTTAACTGGCCAGGGATACCCCATCCCTAACTATGGATGTGCTCTCCCTGAGGCTCCCCTGGCTGCTATCCTTGGTAAGGCTCTGTCTTCGCTCTCTATCCCCAGGCTACATGGCTGGGCCTCTACAGGATTCCCCAGGTAAGTACCCAACTCACCTCCTGACTGGCCATTACTGAATTCTTCCTCAAATCTCCCCTCCTCTTAGAAGTACCCCTTAGAAACTGATGATACACATTTAGAAACTGATGATGCACTTATCTAAAATTTTCAGCTCTTTTCAGAATTCACAGCTACTTCCTTTTATTCCTTCTGTGATGTCAAAAAGAGTTACTGACATTTGAGGGACCAAAGACTTGAAGGGATGTCTGGCCAAAGAATACTTGACACATTTGAGTCCCAGACTCCTAATCAGGTGCAAAAGTCACTTCAGAGGAGGAGCTGACCTCACTAACTTAACTTATATGCCTGGACTTTAGCTTTCTTATCTGTAAAATCAGCAAAACAAACAAACCAAAAACCCAAACCAGCTCTTTCAAATATTCTCAAATGATTTCCAAGACTTTTTTGATTGAACCCCTCTGAAGCCCCACAGGCAAGGAAAGAAAGGGAATACACTGAATGACACAGGAATCTAAGTTATCCAGACAGGCTGGAATCTGGGGCCATGTCTAATATGATGAAGTTTATTAGTAGACAAGAATGTAAGGTGCCTGACACATAGTGGATATTTAATCAATATGTGTTGACTGATTGATATGAGTTAAAGGAAAGCACTGGACTTCACATATCCATGAAGGTGGAAAGTTTGAGAGGGGTCCATCAGAAAAACCAACCAAACCACACTGGGGTTGTAATTGACTGAAAGGTGAAAGTGGGTCAGTGTGGGATAAGGAGTCACAGGAGCTGGTGTGAAGAATCCTGAGCTACCTGAAGAGAGGCTGAGCTCCTGGAGGGCACGGACAGAGCTCTTGCCTTTCCATGTCCCTGGCAATTTTAGCACATGACCTGGCACACAGCGCTTGTTAATATGCACTTCTTGCCTATCTGAAAGAGTGGCAACATTGAAGAGTTTGGAGGGAGCCCAGTGGCTACAATGCCAAGCCATACACAAAAGTAAGGTACCCTCTTACAGACTCAGTCAATGGTCCAGCCTCTGCTAGCAAGCCACCAAGAAAGTGAACACCTCCCACCATCTCTGATCACACCTCAGAAACAGGGATAGAGATGATGCACTATTATAGGTCTCTGTGTTGATGTCCTATGTCCCAACCAGACTGTAAGGGCCCAAAAGGCAAGTAAATAGTGCATTCATCCTAGTCCAGAACAGAGAAGGGCTGACACTGTAAATGGCACCAGTCATTTCAGTGACCCTATTTGGGTTTTCATAGAAGAGTATTAGAGGGGTTTGCCAGCTCATTTTAGTGATGAGGAAACTGAGGCAAACAGTGACTTGTCTAGAGCTATGCTGCTAGTGTCTGAGGTAGGAAGAGAAGTCTTCCTGACTCTGGGCCTGGCATTCTATCCACTGTGCCACCTGGAGCTCCCTATCAGGCAGGGAGGCTGGGAAATAGTTCCAGCACTCAAACATCACATAAAGCTAATAAAGAACCATTTAAGATTCTGTGGACAAAAAGGTAACCAAACCCTTCCCTTTCTTATTTGTAACTCGGTCCTAAACCTCTAACTCTACCATGGCATAGCAGGGTGGCTTGGAGAGGGAAACCTGAAAATCATCCCCCTAACCATGGGTACACAGTCACCATCTGGGAATTTATCCTGATCTCCTATCTGGAATCCACTTGTTGAGGAAGTATTTGCCCTAAAGAATGGGGAAGCAGTGGCTAGAGCCCGATGAAGGTCTGTAGCCTATTTACGGGTGGAGTCTTGGACGAGTCTTCTATGTTTCTGGTCCTCAGTTTCCCCATCTGTAAAAATAAGAGTTTGAACTTGTTGAGCCTTAAGGCCCCTGGGCGCCCTCCTTACTTCACATCAGTGCTGATGAACCACCTTTAGGGGGACTGCAAGATCACTTGGGAGGCCAGAGGCAGAGGCTCAGGGCTTTTGGGGCTGGGGTGTCAGCCTTGATGCGGAGGCCTTCCTCTTGTTCTCAGGCTAGTTACAGCTCCACGGTGTCCGTCCTCAGCGACAAGAAGTGCTTCCCCTCCTTCCTGCGCACTCTGCTGCCTGACGAAGCCTGGGCTCGTGGGATGGCACGCCTGGCGGCCCACCTGGCCTGGTACGCAGTGGGGCTGGTGGCACAGGATGACGAGTATGGGCAGTGCGGGGCGCGGGCTCGTTGGAAGCGGCCAGCCTGTGCGTGCACGTGGCAGCCAAGCTGCCCAGCTCTCCGACCCCAGAGACGCTGCGTAAAGCAGCTTGTGCCTTGGCCGCGGCTCGGCCGCGCGTCCTCTTCGCCTTCTCGCGTGCCCAGCAGCTTCTGCTGCTCGCCACCGAGCTGCACCGCCAGGGCGCCGGCCAAGGCCACCTCTGGATCAGCAGCGAAGTCTGGGACCCGGCGCTGCTGGCCACCTTGAACCTCGGTGGGGCCCTGCGCGGGGCGCTCGCCTTCTCCGGGCATCGCGGCCGGATCCCGGGCTTTGCCGACTTCCTGGGGCAGCTGCATCCGGCGCGCAGCCCAGAGGACAAGTTCCTGGGGCCCTTCAGGGAGGAGACGTTCCGCTGCCAGTGGTTCCCCAACTCATCCTCCTCTGGTTGGGCTGCCATGATAGGGGGAGCGGAAGGAGGAGGACAAGGACAAAAAGCAGAGACCAAGCCCCGGGCTGGGAGGGGAGCGCGCCACTGCACAGGGGAAGAGACTCTTCAGAGTCGGGACTTCCCCTTTCTGGACATGAGTTACCTGAGCGTAACCTACGCTGTGGCCAATGACGTGTCCAGTGTGGCCCACGCGCTGCACGACATGGCCACCAGTGAGGCTGGGGATGGGCCCTTTGTGGACAGCCAGTGTGCAGACGTGCCCACTTTTCAGCCCTGGCAGGTAAGAGTCCTTCAAATGGGGCTCCCCCTCCCTGACCCCCACCCTTTTCTAACTTCCTCCTCCCAGTCTCCACCTTTTCCCCCCGCCCTCTTCAGTTCCCTACCACTGGACCTCATTCTCCAAATCCCAGAGTGGGAAGGGCTGCAATCTGCGATTTGGAGGGTCCCCAGTTAGGGTGTGCACCAGCACAAACCGCAGCAGGAGACCAAATAATATCGGGGAGGTACTGGTCAGTTTCCCAACCTGACAGGTTGAAGTGGGAGGGCATCCCAATGGAGATCTCAGAGGGGCACCTGATGCCTTGATTGTTGAGATTAACGGGCTCAGGATGAGGTGGGCAAAGAGGTCTGCCTATCTCTGGGTGGCATGTAAAAGTCAATTAACCCCCTGCTTGCTGTGGCCTTTCTTCTTTGCCCTCTTCCTCTCCCCTTTTCCTCTCCCCCTCCCTCAGCTCCTTCTAACCCTTCTCTGCCTCACTTTCTTCTCATTTCTCTTCTGCTCTTGACTCTGTCTCTCTCACTCAAAGATGAGCACACAGCAGAATGCACCTATGTCCTAGTGAAAGAAACCGTGCCTCCCCACACTTTCATCGAGGGAAGTTTTTGGGAGCAGACTTGCTCTGGAGCTGCTTAGACATTGAGAGGGTTTGTGCAAAAGCAGGGTTTTATGCTTGCACAGATCCTCAAAGGACAGGCACAGCCTTTGGGGATGATCCCACAGTGGAGTGTAAGCATGAGCCCTATATTGAAAAAAAAAGATAGGGAGAGGAGATGGAGAGAAGGGTGAGGGATGGAGGAGGAGCAGAGGAAGGCAGTGATGGAAAGAGCTGGTTCTGTTAGTTTTTTCCAATGCTCTGAGCTCCGATCATCTTTCACCTGCATTTAGCCAAACAGCTCTGCAACCAGGCACTTAAGACACTCTTTCTTCAGAGGTGCTCCTGGGATGCCTCTGGAAAAGATCCTTGACTATTAATCTGTAATGTTCTTTGGCAAATTCATGTAATTTAGAACTCCCTTGAACAATTCTTCTCCTCTCCCTCAGTCTTGGAGTATTGTGTTTCGGTATGAGAGGTTCAGGGACTTGCCTGGCTCTTGCCTATGCTCTTAGATGTTTGAGGAATCACCCCCTTAATATAGTCTTAGAGCATTGACTAGGGGAACTGAGAAATTCAGGACCAACTTCCTGGAAATATAAATGACAGAGGAGGTGCGAATAAGCATTAGTGATGGCAATTTGCACCGCAGATATTCCCTGAACTGATGAATTCACAGCCTTCTCCCAATGATATGCTTGGAAATAGTTAAAAACTGACTCAAAAAATATGCAGAAGAAATACTTTGAAATTCTTCTTTATGGACATTTGCTTCATCACTCTCTTAAGTCTCAACATTGACCAAAAACACGCTTGATCTGGTGGGATCTCACCCTCTTGGAGTGACCCCTCTGCCACTCTCTTCCTTTCATCCTTCCTGTCTCCTATGCTGTTGCAGCTTAAAGCTTCTTTGGATGAATTTGCAAGATTCCAAGCAAATACATTTTTACCAGGTCTTGGTAAGGGTTATTCCACCCCTGACTAAGAACCTGCTATTGCTCTACTTCAAGTTGTCCTTTAGAAGTAGACACAGCCCCACCCCCATCACCACAAAGTTTCATGGAGGTCTCAGGCAGCATAGATTAGTATCTCAGTGGCCTCTGTCTCAGTAAGACCTGAGTACAGGTTTCAGCTCAACCACACCCTGGCTTCATATCTTCACATCTGTGGCTCTGGCAGCTCTAAGTCCCGGAGAAGTTATTGACTTGTCTTTGTCATAGGTATTTGCTCACAATATCCCTGATCAAGGGCCTCCTTGGCAGCTAGCTCCCTACCATGAAATTATAGAAAAAGAAATCCTCATCTGGGAGCCTCTCTTGCGTTTTATGAGCACAAGGGAAGACACAGCACCTGGACTTTGAGGCTCCCCATAATCCTGAGCAATGCCTTTGGCTTTCTGGCACCCCCTAGGTCTCCATGTATCCCTGTGGACTGGTCTCCAGATTTAAAAAGTCCTTGCTCCTGTCTGGCTTACACCTGATGCATCAACCCAGGAAGACAAAGCTCTCCATAGTTAATGTCAGGTCAGCTCATGCCTTCCTTAGAATTCTTTAGCCTCATGTTTGATCTTCTGGTCTGCTCTGCAGAAATCCCTTAGCCCTGGGGGAAAAGCAAATAAACCCCAGACACTGGGAAAGCTTGACACCACACTCCACAGTTGCAGGAAGCAAAATCTTCAGTCCAGGAGTGGAATGCCTTCTGAATTTGAAGCCAGAGGGTTTAGGGTTAGGGTTCTGCTAAAGCTCTGCTCCTTACTCCATGTGGGATCCCAGGCATCTTGGAATACTCAACTACTTGGTGTTGGGTTCCCTCATGAATCCAGGGGGACTAGATGACCTCTGACCCTTCTCTTTGGGAATGTTGACCTGAAAACTTGGTTAAAGAAAAGGCAACAGGCTCAATGCATGCATTTTATGATTTAATTAATTAATCAATTCCCTATTAAAGAAAACGGTAACATAATGCATTATGGAGCCAGAAATGTTCTGGCTACCGATACAAAGAATTGAGCAGCCTTAAATATGTTTTAGGACAAAGAAGTGTTCTGTATACTTCAGACTTATGATCTCCATAACTAGACTAGATTAACTAGACCATTAGAAAGGAATTTCTTAATTGCATAGGTTGTAAATACAATAAGATAACAGAGTTTGACAAAGTTTCACATAGAAATTACGACCCCAGATAGTATATGTCTACAAATATTAAGATATGGAAAATGTCCCATTATTCAAGATAGTGTCTTAGGTTAAAGGTCTCTTAAGGAATGTTAAGTCAGCCCTGGCTGGCTTTTGTTGACATAGGAAGAGGCCTTCTCTGAGTTTGCTTCAGAGAGAACAAAGAGATTATTGCAAAATTTTATATTAAACATTATCAGGATGATACCACCACAAAGTAGTCCCTTGGATAGTAAGTTTTTTAAAAATTTATTTTTAGTTTTCAACATTTACTTCTATAAGATTTTGAGTTCCAAAATTTCTCCCCCTCCTTCCCCTCCCTTCCTCCCCACAATGGCTCTGACATAGGCTCTACATGTACATTCATATTAAACATATTTAGAAAGGCTTTTTTTGGAGTGTCAGGACACTCAAACAATGGACCAGTTCCCCTTTCTCACTGCTCAAATAACTTATCACCTTTCCAATTGTCCTCAGGGCAACCCTCTAAGGTAGGGAGTATGAGAAGAATTACAGCCATTCACCGATGAGGCAGTTAGGACTTGGGGAGGGGGAGTTAACTCCCCTGGGCCACATAATGTGTCAGAGCCTGAGTGGGAATTCCTACCCATATTTCTTTCTGAACCCTCAGTTCAAGTCTCTTCCACTACAGCCTTAGCTGCCTCCCCACTGACTCCTTGCATGGATGGTAAGGGAAAGCTTGGGCATGGGGAAGCCTCAGGGGACTCCTAGAATTCTCTGTAGCACAAGAGTGATGGGACAAAGAAAGAGGTGTGCTCCTTATGGCTTATGCTGCTATCTCCCCATCTCTGCCTCTAGCTCCTGCATTACCTGAAGAGAGTGAGATTCCAGAATAGCTATGGGGAAGAGATGTTCTTTGATGCTCAGGGAGATCCTCCGGCTCTTTATGATGTCATGAGATGGCAACCTGGCAACAGAGGCCACCCGCCCTTCCAGGAAATAGCCAGATTTAATGACACAGCAGCCCAGGAATGCCAGCTGCAGATGAATGACACTTTGGAAGGGATGGAAGAGCAGGTAGAGAAAGGAAGTCATTCATTTATTCATGTGTTCATTCAGCTAACATGTTTTGGGGGAAGCAGCTACACATGCTTAGTTACATTTCAACAAAGCCCTGTCTACTCTAGGGTTAAGAAATAAACTTGGCCAGCATATCATAGTAGAGCCATGGCTAGACAGCAGTTCATTTGAAAAAGATTTGAGGGACTGAGTGGACCACAATCCAGATGTGAGTCCTTAGTTGGACCTGAAGCCCCAACAGTCCAGTACAAGAGAAGCGATAGCTCTTCTGCCCTGTCTGGTGGTCAAAGCACATCCACTCTGCTGGGTTCAGGTGTGGCCATATAGGAAGAAACGGTATTCCTGGATGAAGACAAACTGGTTGGTGAAAGACTTGGAGACCATGTGGATTGGTTTGTAGCCACTAGGAGGTGCTGTGATCTCTGTCAGACCTTAATAAATAATGAGGGGCTGCCAATCCTCACCTAGCCTGCACTTCACCCACACCAGAGGATTCTCTGGGGCAGTCGCTAACCTAGGCCCTTTCCCTGTCACTCTAGCCCTCATTGGTTTAGGAATTGTATGTGTGGATTAAACAGTCCAATCGTGGCCCAGCCTTCCTCCTAAATATTAGAACCAGTGCTTGGGGCAGCTAGGTGGTACTGTGGATAGAGCACCAGTGCTGGAGTCAGGAGGACCTGAGTTCAAATCTCACTTCAGACACTTGACATGCACTAGCTGTGTGACCTTGGGCAAATCACTTAACCCCAACTGCCTCATCCTGGGTCATTTCCAGTCATCCTGATGAATATCTGGTCACTGGATTCAGATGACTATGGAGGAGAAGTGAGGCTGGTGACCTGCACAGCCCTCTGTCACTCAAAACAAAGTCAAGTGCAAGTCATGTCATCATTTCTCTAATGGCATGGTCTTCAGCAATGAAAGAAGAACACATAGACCCAGTGCTGAAAGGACCTCAGAAGCTGCCTAGTCCATTTCATCTATAGATGAAGAAACTGAGGCCTAAAGAGAAAAAATTCTCCAAAGGTCATCCAAGCAGCAAGTAGCATAGCCAGGATTCTGAGCCCCAGGTGTGGGGCTCAAGATTCAGTATATTACTTTCCATTGTATCACATGAGGCAATGATGTGGACAGATGTTAAGAAGGTGGCGGGTACCATGGACAGAGGGGACTAGAGGCTGATGGAGACAATGGGGTAGGGCTGGAGGGAGGGAGGGATAAAGTGGCTCCTGGATTAATGAGATGACATTCCCATACCACACCCCTAGGTCTCCTCCTCCGTCTGCCAGGAGACTTGCCCTCCTGGAACCTGGAGGACCTCCCAGATTGGCCAGGCAAACTGCTGTTTTGTTTGTCCCCAGTGCCCAGTGGGACAGGTGTCTGAACACAAAGGTGAGGGTCTTTTCAAGACGGAAACTGCTCTTCCTGGAAACCCTGTCATAAGGTCATAGATTTAAAATAGGAGGGACCTTAGATATTGTCTACCATAATCCCTTCATCTTACCCTGGGGCGTTGGGGTGGGAGGCGAGACTGACTGGACAAAGTGTGGAAAGTGACAAACAAAGTGACTGGAAAAAGAAGTGTGCTAGCTTTGTTCACTGAATCTACTCAATAGTAGGATCTCTCAGCTGGAAGGGACCTCAGAGGCCAAGGCTACCTGAACAGCACCCTCCATGTCTACACAAGAATTGAACGATGTTCACCTAGCCTGCTGGCTGATCCTCAATGCTGGAGAATTCACTACTGCCTTTTCACCTCTGGGGTAGCTGGGACACCATGGCCTCAGTTGGCACTAGGAGAAACACTAGCTCCATTTTTGTCTGTCTGGGAGCTTTGGAAAGCTGCAGATGAGGAGGGGAAGTAGCAAGAGTCTTGGCTTTGGAGCCAGAGAATTTGGGTACAAATACCAGCTTGGCCACTCACTACATTCCAGATCTTGGGCATATCTCTGCCATCTCTAGATCTATGACTGGAGAAAATTAGAGTAGCTCTCTGGGACTCCTTTATAAGTTAAATTTTTATAAATTTCAGAATTAAATTTTAGTTTATTTTCAATTGAAGATCCTGTTTCTTTCCCTTCCATCTGTCCCACTACCACCATGAGAAAATAAGAAAAAACAAAACACTTTTTACAAAAAATTATATAGTCTAGTAAAACAAACTGCACCATTGATCATCTCTAGAAGACTTTGAGTCCATCATCCCTCTTGGGAGGTGGGCAGCATATTTTATCATGTGCCCTTTGGAATTGTGTTTGGTCATTGTGTTGGTTGGAAAGGTTTTTGTTTTTTGCAATATTGTTATTGTATATATTGTTCTCCTGCTTCTAAGCTCACTTCACTCTGCAGTATTTCAGATATTCCTGGAAGCCATCCCCTTTCCCAAATCTTACAGCCCAATAGGATTCCATCACCATCATAAACCATAACTCATTCTGCCATCATCCTACTAATGATGATTTTCAATTTTCAATTTCAAATTTCCAATTCTTTGCTACCAAAAATGGATTTGCTACAAATATTTTGTATGTATGGGTCCTTTTACTCTTTCTTTGATCTCTTTGGGGTTATAGACCCTATAGGATATCCATGAGTTGAAAAGCATTCCCTGTTTCATAGCTATTAGGACATAGCTCCAAGTTGTTTTCTAGAATGATCACTCCACCAGCAGCTCAGTCATGCATCACAGCCCCTCCAGAATCTGTAAATTTCACCAATCTAATCAGAATTAAAAAGCAAAAACAAAATCTTGTATTCATTGAATTACAAGAGATTTAGAACTTTTCCTGTACATGGTTATCGATAACATAGAATTCTTATTTCTGAAAACTGCCTGTTCACATCTTTGACCCCTTATCAATCAGGAAATGGTTCTTATTCATGTAATTTCAATCAGTTCCCTGTATATCTTAAAAGTAAAGCTTTATCTGAGAAACTTGCCCCAATCATTTTTCCTTTGATAATTCTTTAAATCTAATATAACCTGGATTCCAAGACTGAGTTATCTTGGTGAGGCATTGCTTCAGCACAATTTGTGCCTAAGTGAGGGACCTTATTCATTCCTTCTTTGAGAGTGTCCATGTCTCTGGGGCACCAACTCCAGACACATGGAGAGAAACAGACCTGGTAGGGCAGAAGTGTTGGCAAAATTGGCTTGTCTGACTTCCAGCTTTTCTCCCTAGGAATAAAGCACTTTCCCTCAGACCAGAACGGGGCCTCTCTCTTGGCTAAGTGATCTCCCCTATGTGTGCATTTTCCAGCATCTTCTCATCTATAGAAATTCTCTGATTTGTATTTGCTTTCATTTTGAGCAAATAGATTTACTCACTATTTCCTTTTCTGGAGGGTCTTTTGTGTAACTTACATCTTGTGGGAATAAGTCAAACTTGTGGGTACTGTTAAAAAGGTTGCTGTCAGGGAAGCAGCTTGAGACTAATCCTGAATCATGTGTCTATCCTCGGAATATCTAGAGGGGAAAGACAGATAGAATTACAGTCTAGATGCTTGGTCCCTTCCCCTACTCTCCTCCAGAGAGGAATCAGAGCCTCCTTTGGAAAGGCATGGGCCATGTTCCAGGTATATCTGTCCATGCCTCCTGAAAAAAACCCATTTAGTTAACCTATGTGGACAGACACACAACATACCTGGGCAGCCTGTACCCAATGCTGTAATCCTGTGAAGATCTAGGGGACAGGCCTTTATCCTGGGCTACTGCCCCCTGTCAAGGGCCAAGTCACTGCTTCTGGGGTCATTCCTCTGGGATGAGTGGCCATGGACTCCATCACAGCCTTTTCTTTTCAGCAGATGCTTCTGCATGCAGGAAATGCCCTGATGACACCTTGTGGCCCAGCCCATCAAGGGATCACTGTGAGCTGAAGCCCGATGTCTTCCTCCAATTTGGGGATCCCCTTGGGGCTGTTCTGGCCTCCCTGGGGGTTTGTGTGTCTCTGGCTACAGGAGTGGTCCTGGCTATCTTTGTCTGCCACTGCCACACTCCCCTGGTGTGGGCCAGCAGCCCAGGGCTCAGTGTTCTCCTCACCGCCTTGCTCCTCAGTAGCCTTAGCTCCCTTCTCTTCCTAGGTCACCAGGGGTCCCTCAACTGCCGCCTCCGCCAGGTGGTCCTCAGCATCACCTTCACTGTGGCAATCTCCTGTGTGCTGACCAGGACAGTTGCTGTCCTGGTGGCCTTCTGAGCAGTCCAGCCAGGGGGTTCCCTCCAGATGTGCCTGGGGCCTACCCTGCCTCAGGCCATGGTCGCAGGGCCCCTCCTGGCCCAAGTGTGTATCTGTGTTTTCTGGTTAGGGGTTGCCCCCACAAGCCAGAGCAGAAGCCCATCATTGGCCCCCAACACAGTCTCACCTGAGTGTCGTGAAGCCTTACCTCCTGGCTTCTGGGGCATCCTGGGCCTCCTGGCTCTGGCTGGCTTTGTCCTGGCCCTTCTGACGTGCCAGCTTCCTGGTGGCTTTGGCGAAGCTCACCTTCTCACACTCAGCCTGGCAGTGTGTGTGAATGTTTGGCTGGCCTCCCTGCCTGCCCAGATCCACAGCAGGGTCTGGGCAGTGGCTGCAGCTGTACAGGCCTTCAGTATCCTGGCCTCCAATGCTGCCCTGCTGGGCTTCATCTTCTTGCCCAGGTGTGTCGGCATCCTGCTTCAGCCCCATAGAAACAACAGGGCATGGCTCATGGGGAGGCTCCCTGCCAACCACCTTCCTTCCAGTTCCTGCTAAGCCTCAGATCAGAAGTCAGGAGCAGCTGGGGATCCAGGCTTAGGCCTTATGCGTATTGGTGAGACTCTTTCTCTGGTCCTCAGTTTCCTCATCTGTGAAGTGGGAATAAGTCTTGTACAGGGCAGCTGTGGGGAGTGCCCTGCAAACATTCAATCCCTGCTAAAGTGTGTGTAAGGTGACTGGTGGGAGGAGACCCCTTCCAAGCCAGAAAGTCATGGAGCTCGTGGTACCAATGCTCCAGCCAGATTCTCATCCCTACTTCATGGCCACCTGGAGCTGCCTGTGAACTGCTTCTGTAGTGGTGCTCTTGCCCCCCACACTGCCTGGACTCTCTTCTGTCCACACAACCCCAGTCTTCAGTTCTTTTCTCCTCCTTACATGGATAAGGCAAGGTCTCAGCCTGAGGCTGTTGGCCCATGGCCTGGACCTAGGTTAGGCATATAGTAGGTGCCAGGGAGATGGCCTGCTCTCAAGGAACAAAATAGAAGCGGAGAAGACCATTTCCATGGTCTCAGAGGTTTGCAAAGCTCTAGGGGCATCATGTCACTTGGTCTTCACAACAACCATGCGTGGCAGGAGCTACTGTGTTATCATCCTCAATTTGTGGAGGAAAACAATGAAAGGCTAAGTAAGTCTGTGATCCTAACTGATCTAACCCAGAGTCATGTGGCTGAGAAGTGTTGGAGGTAATATGAGAACCCACATTTTTCCTCACCGTGACCCAGTTTTCTTTTTACCGCTATATACCTATACACTAGGCACTAGGTCCCTGGTCCATATTTTACTCAGGATGGTAAAAACATAGAGAAGTAAATGCAAAATGCTTAGAGAACCCTAGCCCCAGGTCCCCTGAGCTCTGGCCTGACTTTACTTACTGGGGCTCAGGGAGAGGATTTACAGGAAGAAATGGGAGGACTGAGTAAAGATTTCCCCTTTATGAGTGTCTGAGTCAGCAGGGAGAACCATAGTCACGAAAAGCCCAGTAGAATACTGAGAACAGAAAGTCGACTATGAAATGGAATGAGCGATACTATGTCTTCTATCAGAGATGTCAGTATCTCTAGAGGAGAAAGGTGATGTTAAATTTCCTCATTAGAACAGATACAAGTGATATGTTATGAAGAAAATCCCATGAAGAGTTTGTAAGAACTGTGGGAGATGATGGGAATAAGCAGGTAACTGGACCAGACATTTGTAAACCAAGGCGAGGTGTATTGAGTTCGACAGGAGGGGTAGCTGTCCTGTTCGGGTAGAGTCAAACCATTCAAGGAAGGAGCAAGGCTTTCAGAGGGTCAGAGAGGAGCAGGGGGGTTTGAGGCTGATCTGGTGCAATAAGCCTTTTACCCAGTTACAGGGTTGGGGCAGGGGTTGGCTATCCCAACATATTTTATTTTGGGTTACTTGCATTGCAAGTGCTAATGAGAGAATACGTAAATATATGTGTGAACAAAAAAGGGTGTGTCTCAAGATGAATCCACAGAAGCTAGTGAGTGAAGTGTATTCTGAGGGGAGAAAAGTTACCTGTGATCACTGAAAAGAGAATAAAGATAAAGAAAAGATGTAGCTTATTTCCTGAGAGGCTGAAATAAAGTATTATCTAGATAAAACATGAAGAAGGTCCTTATCACAAACTGAAGCAGAGTTAAGTGACTTGCCCAGGGTCAAACAGCTACTAAGTGTCTCAGGCTGGATTTGAACTCTGGTCTTCCTGACTATCCACTGTGCCATCTAGCTGCCCAAGTTATTATGCCTGCCTTGATAATAAATCATATAGTTGGGGTTCTGTTTTCTCAGTTGTTAGAAATCACTCACAACATTTTTTTTTCTTTTTTCCAAGTTAACTTTGGGTAGTTCTAGGAACCCCAGGAACAAAACCCTTCTGTCTGTCCAATTTGGTAAGGTACTTGGCAAAAGCTTAGCAAATGCCGAAATAGCTTAGAGTTTTATGGCACCATTCTGTAGAATTTGTTCTAAGAAAAACTAAGAATAAGATTCTGTGTAAGTTACAGGGAAAACAAAGCTTTGACCTCTTATTTCTTTCCCTGGAGACTTACAGATCTCTCATCAGCGCAGTGAAGGAAGGTGGTTTCATGTGATAAGAGAAAAGGAAAAAAGTGAGTTTAAAATTTTCTGTTTAAATTAATCTGGTGCTTAAGACTGTCTCTTATTAACCCTTCCTTGAACATGAAAAGAGAAAAGTTTGTTTAAATCAGGGAACAACTTAAAAGTAAGTAAGCTAAAAAAAAAAAAAAAAAAAAACAACCCTTCTAAGTAAAGTAATTAAACTATGGAGAGATAAAAAACAAAGAGGGACCTGTAAGGTGCTACCTCCATCACCAAGCCCTTCTCACCATTACTCTTAATTTCTAAATGAAAAATAAATTAAATGTCCTTCTATTTTGTTCATGTTATTTGAACATGAGAAAAATAATAACCTAAATCTAAACTGTGGCAGCTAGGTGGTGCAGTGGATAGAGTGCTGGGTCTGGAGTTCAGAATGCTCACCTTCCTGAGTTCAGATCTGGCTTCAGATCCTTCAGAAAGCTGTGTGATCCAGGCTAAGTCACTAAACTTTGCCTTAGTTTTCCCCATCTGTAAAATGAGCTGAAGAAAGAGATGACAAATCATAAAATTTGGAAAGTAAAAAGATTAGAATGTTTTTTCTACGAACTAGGATATATATGTATATATATATGTGTGATGAGAAATTTAGACTTTATGTTATAGTAATAAATTCTCAAAATTGGATTAAGGATTTAACATATAAAATTGCATAATTCTAAAGAAAGTGAAATCATTTTTCTATTTGAAAGTATTTTAAGAGATAGAAGGGCTCTTTTTCCAAGTCAGGCCCTCATGAATCTTTTTTTAGGATTCTTCTTTGGCCAATCCATATCACATACAGTTGAAGATAGAAACAGCAAATGATATTTAAAAACTCCCTGAAATTCTCTGAAATTTCAGGTGAATCACGGATCCCCGATTTACTGCTCTTCTTATAGCTCTGTTGTTAATTGGATCAGAACCATAATGCTTGAGCTGGTTTTTACCACATGAGTTTGTGTATGTTCAGCCTTTGTTACTGAAGAAGATTATGCCATCAGAGAAATAATGACATGACTTGCACTTGACTTTGTTTTGAGTGAGTGAGGGCTGTGCAGGTCACCAGTCTCACTTCTTCTCCAGAGCCATCTGAATCCAGTGACTAGTTATTCATCAGGATGACTGGAAGTGAGCCAGGATGAGGCAATCGGGGTTAAATGATTTGCCCAAGGTCACACAGCTAGTGAGTGTTAAGTGTCTGAGGTGAGACTCTTGCACTGGTGCTCTATCCCTTGCACCACCTAGTTGCCCATATGAACTAGTTACAGAAAAGTCAAATTGAGGAGATTGCATTAAATTACACTTTGTCTTGTTACCAGCAAATTGTAGCAGAATGACCTAGGAATCTCTCCAAGTGACTTGGAACCAGAGAAGCAGAGCCCCCTGCAGATCTGCCCTGAGAATGAAACCTATTCCAGAATGTTCAAGAGAAGACATTTTTCCAGGACCAGATGACCGCCTGGGACGCAAGAGGAAATA
The DNA here is from genome assembly GCA_028658325.1 of Potorous gilbertii. Classification (NCBI taxonomy): domain Eukaryota; kingdom Metazoa; phylum Chordata; class Mammalia; order Diprotodontia; family Potoroidae; genus Potorous; species Potorous gilbertii. Next base: position 42,999 of record CM053770.1, on the reverse strand, counting down.
CACTTAATAAATGGATATTGGGAGTGGGTTACCAGGATACAAGGAGACTTGGCATCAGTTAATACTGATGGTCATTATTGTTTTTCAACTCTATACTAGATGTTGCACTAAGCTATGCACTGGGATGATTCCCAGTTGTTATTGGTGGTAGTGGTGGTGCACAATCCTGATTCACTTTGTTCTCTGTGAATCACACCTGGCCTGACAGCTTGTGATACACAGAAAAAAGACCTTCTCAGCTTTTAGATATGCTGATTATCAGATGGCCAGCATCCCCCACTGCATTTCCACTATGATTAGCTTGCCACTAGTTGGACTTCTTAGGTTTCATATAATTTCCGTGAAAATAAAATTCAATCATCCCTTACAGGAGGGAGCCAGACAAAGGTGTGCCAGTAAATCTTTAATGATGGACTTTCTGGGGAAACAATGTGGGTGCAACCTACTTTTACATTTTCTGTTCATCAAGAACATCACTTTTTTATGTCTGGACAATCAATAAAACCAACAAACCTTGACTTGTAAGTTTGAACCAGATATTTGAATGAAATACTTAACAATGAACCCTACCCAGCTGGTCAAAGTGACTCCAACATATCCCTGAAATAATGAAATACATTTCTTGGAGAACAGAACTGACTCCATTTTGTTGTATATGATCAACGTGAAACACAGATTAGCCGCAACCACAGCTGGTTCACTTCAGCGTCTCTCTTCTAATTGGTTTTAAAAACACGGAGGGGACTTCAACAGTCTCTGAAATGTCCTTTCTCCCTCATCTAACATGACATATAGTTCTTTTGGATTTAGGCACAGTGGATACAGGGTCTGGAGTTAGGAAGACTCATCTCCTGAGTTCAAATCCAGTCTCAGACTCTTACTGGCTGTGTGACCCTGAGCATGTCACTTAACCCTGTCTGTCTCAGTTTTCTCGTCTGTAAAATGAGCTGGAGCAGGAAATGACTGGCCACTCCAGTATTTTTGCCAAGAAACCTCCCAAAAGGATCATGAAGACTTAGACACGACTTGGACAAGATTGCAAAGGGAATCGAGCAGTCAATCGTCCCAAAGATCAAAAGAGCATGACTCACACAAAGTATCCTGTAGGAGCCAAAATACATCCCAGTGTCACGTGAGAAGCCGTCTAGGAGCTACTTGTCCGAGCTCCGGTGGAGGGATAGACCTCACCCAGATCTGCCCAGTTCCAGAGCCGCAGGACAAGAGGCGCGCAGCACTTGGCATGATTTGACTGTGTCCATGAACTAACCCCAAGGGGGCACAGAGAGGAGTGGTCTGCGCCCTCTGAAAAACTATAAAAGAAGACCTTTGATTCCTTCCCATCCCAGGCTACTTCCTCTCACTCCCACGGGGTCCATACTGTGTCATCGGTTCTATACCCTGGGGATGGATCGATGCTCTCTCCCTCTCCTCCCCATCTCCTCCCTGTTAGAGAGCCACGCCCTCTGCCTCCGACCCCCTCCCCCTTTTGCGGTTTGTCTCAGGGTCTTATTGAAGATTGGCTCCTTGTTTCCCGGGGCGGGTTGAGGTCTTTCCCGGCGAGGAACCCAAGAGCTGGGATGCTCAGTGGGAAACTTGTTAGCTGGCTAATGAGCCAAGCTGACCTGCGGGGGCGGGGGCCGGAGGGGAAGGGGGTTGAAGGGGAGGGGACGAGGGCGGAGGGGGCGGGGCTGACTCTCCTCCCTCTCAGTCCCCGCTTTGCGGTCTCCCTTCCTGGCCCCCACACTGAGCCAGACTCCAGCCTCGCTCGTAGCCCTTCTCTGACCCCTCCTCCATGGAGTCTTACAAGGAGACGCTGGTCAATGGCGGGCAGTGTCCCAGCTCTCCTAGTCGGGGGGTGGGGCATCCTGTCTTACGCATTTTGAGATGAAAGAAAAGGGGCTGGGAGTTCTCAGGCGCCAAGCTGATTTTTTGGCTATCAAACAGTTTCGTGGAGGGAAAACTCTTCTCTTCTCCCTCTCCCTCAGAATCTGACGGAACGGGATGTGTGTGTGGGGGGGGAAGGGGCGGGGGGGCGGAATAATGTGGGCATGACCAGGCTCTGGGAGGGTCTCACCAGCCCAGGTAGTGATCTACAGGGCAACTGCCGTTAAGGTAGGGGTAAAAGCTACTGGCAGAAGGAAGAAGAAAGCCCCGCCCCTCCTGCTCAGGTGTCTCCAGTTAGTCTCAGGTCTGTCTTGGTCACTACCTCATCAAAAAGCATCTTCTTAGTCGGAATATATTCTGGCCACTGTGGAATCTTTGGAATGTCCTAGTCCTGGTTTTGTTCAGAAAATTGAGCGAGGAATGAATCTCTTGGTCCCTTGTCTATTCACAACCTTAGAGAAAATACTTCAGTTTTAGACTCTTGAAGGTGCAAGGGAAATATGAAAACATCATCTTGTCTCTATTTGTCACAGAGAGAGAGGCGTCAGTCAGCACAAGGCCCTCTGCATTGGAGAGCAAGGAATCTAGGCATTCCTTGTTGGGCAGTGTCAGGCCTCAGTCCCCAAGAAGTTCAGACTCTCTCAGCTGTAGTTCAGTATCCTGTCCAGGACCCCAGCAACCCGATACAGCGAGTGGGAGATAGGACTATTCAAGGCACCCAGATCCATGACGACTTTATTGTGGGAGCAATGGGAGCCCTCTGAATCCACTTGTAGTTTCTGAGTGCTCCATCCCCTTACTCATGATTGGCAGGGATATCCTAGGACATCACTGGTCACCTAGACCAAACCCTAGGTATTAGAGTTGACCATGGCTATGGCCATGTGGGAGCCAGTGTCATTACTCCTCCCCATGAGAATTGCTAAGACCCCACAGCATGATTGTAGGCAGGGGACAGAATGCCTGCATCCATCCCATTATAAAGTATTTACTTACTGAAGGTGTCAGGATCCCCACAGTCTCCCCATTCAGTTCACCAATCCGGCCAATTCAGAAAGCAAACAAGGATGAATGAAGAGTAACTGTGGACCCTAGGAATCTGAATGAGGGTGTTCCTGCAATTGAGGTCCCATACTCAAAATTATAGAGGTGGCTACTAACCCTAAATATGCTTTATTCTTTGCCCATATCCATAGACTCCCATCCCCAATTTGCTTCTACATTTGAGGAGGAACAATATACTTTCCTCAGACTACCCATGGGATACGCTCATGGATTGTACCACCAGTACAAGACCTCTGGGTACCAGAGGGACCCCCACAGATGGCACTTTGTTGAATACATAATCCGAGACTTTGCCCCTCCCAGACCTGTGCAAGCCGACCCACTGTAGTTGGGCAATAGCCCTCACCCCTATAAAATATAAGCCTCTGCAGTGTGTTAAATTCTTAGGATACATAACCCTGGCCCAGTCCCAGATAAATAAGCTCCTTTCTCAAAGCTCCTACTGATGTGAAGAGAGCTCGCTATCTAGTGGCCACATTTGGATATTGACGACTGTCTACTCCCCATCTCACAGCCCTACTTGTCCCTCTGTCTATACTGTCATTAGAAGTTCTCTATCTTTCAGTGGGGTCCAGAGCAACAGAAGCATCTGACTATAATCAAGCTAGCAGTGAGTCAAGCATGCCCTTTAGGTGATGACTTCAAGAGACCTCAGATGAATCCACCCAGGCTTCATGGAGTCTACAGACTCACTATAGTGGCAAGAGATGGCTGGCACAGGACACTCCCAGACATTGTCACCATATATCCACCCACAGACAGAAAGGTGATGACTGCCTACTGGGTTCTGATTGCCACAGAGCCGTGAACACAGGCTCTGTCCTTGTAAGGCCTGAATTACCCATACTGGGTATGGCCATTGAGGCCTTCCTGTTTAAGTGGAAATGGTACTTTCAGGACACGGATTGACTGGGACCCCCAGAGAGTCAGCAATCTACATGAGCAGTTGGCACAAGCCCAGGAGACACCCCTTCCCCTTCACGTCCTGACCCATTTGTTAAGTGAGGCCCACAGTGGCATCAACTGGCAAACAACAGGGATGAGGTCTTTTTCATAGACAGCAGTGTCTCCAGTTCCAGTGAGTATCTCCTCTGGATAACTGCAGCCTTTTACCCTGCAGTCTCTTTGGAGACTGATAGCAGAGGCATGGTGCCCTGTGGGCATAACCCTGAGGGACTCACTGAAGCAAGAAAGGGGCTTCCTCCAGAGCTATACTGATTCCTGGGCAGTTGCCAATGGACTTACAGTCTGACCTGGCAAGTGGGCCCATGATGATTGGCAGATCCAAGGCTGATCCATATGAAGTGCTGTACTTTGGAAGGACATTGCAGTGTGCCCACAAACCTACCCAACCTGGTTGTTTTTACCCCCCACAGAATGGGCTACAGAGGAAGCAGAACTCAAACAGGTGACTGACAACCTCACAGGACCAGCAGCCCAGAATGCTCCATTACTGCACAGAACATGCCTCATATGGAAACTGGACTTGGGAAATGGGTACATGAATGTCCTGGACATTTAAGGACTGCTGGCCTCACAAGCTGCTTGAGAGTCAAGGTGACAAAAATGAATCCACTGGATTTACTGGAGAAGGAAGTGGCCAACCACTCCAGAAAATCCCAAAAGGGGTCATGAAGGGTTCGTGACTGAACAACAAATGTAGTTGTTTTTAATGTATAAAAATCAGTCTCTCCTTGTATTCTGGGTCCCATGCTAAAGCTGAGGAAGGATATTTCAGTAGGCGATTCACAGTGTTACAAATAAAAAACCCGGAGAGACAGAGTTTCTGGATAATTAATAATCAGTTTATTAATTAGGCTAGTCATCAATCAATAAATTGATGGTCAGTGGTTTCTCTTGGTAACCAAAGACAAAAACCATGGAGAGAGTGAAAGCTTTTAATACTTTTGTAAAAGGGTATGTCCCTAACAGGTGATGATCAACCTTGATGAGTGGATATTTAGAAAGTCACCTCCGGCAATCTAGACAAGGGAATCTATCTACATACAAACCACTCCAGGTTTTTTTCTCTTTCATGAGTTTTCACCCCAAACTCTAATGGAGGCGTACAAGGACAGGGGCTATTTTCTTCCAGGTAAGACCTTGCCTAGACTGGATTCTGTTTATACTCTCAACGGAAGTAAGGTCTCCTAGTTGTGGCGTCTGGCTCAAGATTGAAAAGCATGATTCTTGAGGGCTGAGGGTAACCCCAGTTAGTCATGTTCTTTAGAGGCTGACCTTCCACAGGAGCTCAATGAAGCCTCAATGAAGAAACAGAGGAGAAGAGCCTGGATCCCAATGTAACAGTTGATTATCATAAAATACTAATTTCCCTCAGCATAGATTGCTCAATAAATCAATATGATTGCAAGCTTGAACCTTTGTTTCCTCAGTCATTTCATCTTTCACCTGCCACAGCACTCACCGACCAGGGCACCAGGAAATGCTAGATATGTACTGCATTCTGCCCCTGGAAACATGGACTTCAGGGCAGCATCAAGGGGCAATCTCCTCACATAACTGAGGTGTCACTAAGGTGACAGTCTCAGCCCCAACCAGGAGCATGAGCCTATGTCAGAAGGAAATTTGAGCATGTATACTGCCCTGGAGAAGGCAAGCACCATGGAGAGTACCTTGGAATCTACTCACAATTCTGGTCCCATTACACCCCACTCTGCCTGTAACACAGGACTCCCTCTCCTTTACCATCCTGGAGCTTACTGCCATTGAAGTCACATCAGGAAGGACAATGACTTCTAGTAATGTACCCCCACACCACTGGTTGTGGACAGGGTACTCCTTGTATCTCCTTTGCCTGCTTGGAGGCCCTTCCTACCTCTACCCTGAAGTCCTCCACAGTGCTCCTGGCCCCACCTCTTTACCTGCTTCTTGACCTTCAACACTAGCTGGAGAGGCACCTGGAGCCATACCATATATTGACCTGGGTCACTCCCTGTGATCACCTGCCAGACCTTCACCATGTCTCCTGCAGCGGCATGATCCATTGGAGGAAGATCCTTAAATGAGATCACACTTATTTTTTAAATTTTATTTTATCTTAAATTCTTTTACTCTGAATGTAAGAAATAAAATAAGCATTTCCATAACATAGGATTAAAAAAAAAACTATTGTACATAAAACTGCAAATCTGTTATGTATAACTTGTTATTTTTAAATATGTAATAAAGTTATTATTTGTCTTTTTTATTTTATTCTTATCCCCTCCTCCTAGAGATGGTTATCATGAAAAAAATGCTGTACATCATTATTGATTAGAGAAATGCAAAATAAAACAAACTTGAGGTACGATTTTACACCTATCAGAAAGTGACAAAAGTTGGAAGAGATGTGGAAAAGTTGAGACACTAATTCATTGTTGGTGGAACTTTTTTGGAGAACAATTTGGAATCATGCTGAAAATGTTATTGAATGGCCTACTCCCTTTGACCCAGAAACTTCACTACTAGGTCTATTTCCAAAGACAATTAGGCAGAAAAGAAAAGAACCGATGTGTTCCAGAGTGTTTATAGCAGCTTTCCTTGGGATGGCAAAGAACTGGAAATGAGAAACCATTGAGGAGTGCTTGTCTTCCCTTCACCCAACATTCTTTTCCAGTTGACATAATACTGACACAAATCCTTCACCTTATTCTGGAGACATTTACTTGTCACCAGTGACCTCAGAGAAAGGCATGTCCCCACTGAGCACATTCATAAGACTTCTTTCTAGTATGAATCCTCTGATGAGAGGACAAGAGATGATCTCTAACTGAAGGTCTTCACACATGGAGTCCATAATCTGGTTTGTGCCCAGAGTGAATGTTTTCTCTCCAAGAAGCTCTGTACTCCATTGGAATGACTTTCCTTGTTCATTTCAGTGATAAGATTTCTATCTAGCATTCCCTGTTTGGATATAAGGGCAGACTTTTGCCTGAAGGATATACCACATTGATTAATCATAAGTTTTCTCTCCAGTGTGGATTCTGTGATGTATAGTAAGAGTGGAGCTGAAAGTCTTTATTCATTGATTGCATTTTTAAGGTTTCTCTCCAGTATGGGTTCTGTGATGTACAATAAAACTGCTCCTGTCAGGAAAAATTTTTCCACATAGATTACATTCATAAAATTTCTGTCCAGTATGGATTTTCTGGTGTACAGTAAGATCACACCTTTCCACATTGATCACATGCATAAGGTTTCTGTCCAATGTGAATTCTTTTATGTAAAGTAAGAATGGCCCTATGTCTGAAAGATTTTCCACACTGATTACGTTCATAAGGTTTCTGTACAGTGTGGCTTGTGTTATGTAGAACAAGATGGGAACTCGGTGTGAATGTCCTTCACAATGATTACATTCATAAGGTTTCTCCCCAGTGTGGATTCTCCTATGTCAAGTAAGAGTGAAGCTCTGTTTGAAAGTCCACATGAGTGGGAAATTCAAGACCAGGTCAGTATAGGGCAGCAGAGAGAGAAGGGAGAGGGGGAGGGGGAGGGGGGGAGAGAGAGAGACAGAGACAGGGACAGAGAAAGACAAGGATAGACAGAGAGACAGACAGAGAAACAGAGAGAGAGAGAGAGAGAGAGAGAGAGAGAGAGAGAGAGAGAGAGAGAGAGAGAGAGAACAGAGACAGAGACGAGACAGAGGGAGGGAGACATAGAGGTGTGTGTGGACACTAGGGAAGGGGTCCAGCCAGGAAGGGCATTGCTGAGCACTGCAGTTCAGGGAGAGACTATTCATCAGGCCAAGAAGAGGTCCCAATCCCAGCATAAGAACTTCACCTTGAGAAGGTGTAGGAACAGGTGTACTGGGAAGGCCTATCACTTATTGTCTAGCTCTAGGTGTAGGTTAACCCTATCCAGGGGTAGACTGAAGGTACCTGCTATTTGACTTCTGAATAATTAAGTAATTTATTGATCATTTCCATTTTTTGCAGTGAAGTGGACATTATTCCTCCCTGGGCCCCTAGGTTGAGAGATATCTGTTAGGTTACTGGGCAGGGTTGGATAACCTGCCTAGTAACAGGCTTTTGTTGGGCCCCTGTCAAAATGTTATTTCCGCTTTGGGTTGTGAAATATCTGATGAATTGTTAACAGTCATTTTCTGTTTAATCCCTTTGCATGGTAACCACCTGTGCCCCCCTAATGTTAGACCCCTCTTGCCAGGCAACTGTCTTTTGCTGAGCCCCCCTCTCTTCCTGACAACTACTTTTTGTTGAATGACAACCAGTCTTTGATTGGGTCCCTCTCCTCTGTTGGGGTCCTTTGCCTAGCAGCACCCTGACAACCCTCTCTGTCTTGGGGGCTCTTGCCTAACAACAAGCCCCGCTCTTGCTCTATCAGAACTCTGTTTGTTGTGGAAACCACAAGGCTGTACCGAGAAGTGCCAAAATGCTTAAATGCACACACCCACCTCAGTTCGGGGCTGTCTCCTCTGGGTCTCTGCATGAGGCAGCCGCCAGCCTGGCTAATAAAGATGCTCTCAAAATTCCTAATTGATTCTTGCCTGTGAATTATTCTCGGTCCGTCCATTTCAGCGGTTCTGAACAATTTACTAATCTTTCTTTTTTATTGGGGTCTCTTGGGTTACAACCCTTCACTGCATAGTATTGATTCATAGTGTGGCCTCTTACTATAGGAAGGCAGTCTTTTTAATGGCTGACAATTGATCTCAAATTATTTCTCTTACTCCCAGCAGAAATCATTCCAGTCCTCTTTCCCTCTTGATACCCCTACATCCATCCTTAACCACCATGAACTCCAGTCCTCCACTGAGAAAGCTCATCTCAGACACCTCATTCTTCTCCTGGCTTCATTCTCTGGGACTTCTCTGACTCATCTCTCTACTATGCCCTTAAATCGGGCACTTTCTTCTCAGCTACTTCATTTTCCAGCTTCCTCTGGAATATTAACTTCCTGTTAGATTGCAGTAGCTGCAGGCTAGGGACTGTGGATGGTTTTTATATTTGTATCTGTGAAAAGTTAGAAATTAGTATTACCTCTAAGTTCTATTGTATTGATTTTACAATGTAATTGATTTTAAGCTGTATTGATTTTGTATGGTTCACATTCGCCTGAACTAAAAAAAAATGTAGTCACTGAATGAATTGCTTGAAAGGGAGAGATGCAATCACTCATATTCCATGGGACATTTTTTGCTAACTACTTTAACTAGATAACCTTCTTCATTGTCTGTCAACGACCTACCAGTTTAAGCTGGATCCCCACCTCCCAAAGACACTTATTTGATCTCTCTCAAGGGCCTGGTCCATGGTGGATGCTTTGGGTGAAGCAGGAATAATGAAGTATTCAACTTGTCTTGGGGTTTGTTGAGTTTGTTAACAAGTGAGTCTGGCACTGCCGAAGACTCTGAAGGAAGGAGAGGACACAGTATAGAGATGCTCAAACCAAAGGAGGGAGAAGGCTTCAGGCAAAATGGGATTTGGAGGGGACATTGCAAGAGCTGCTGAATCACCCAGATGCTCTGACCTGAATGGCCAACCTGAAGTTGGGGAATTTGTGAAGTCACTAAAATGAAGTTATACCCAGGATATTCTTGTGAAGCAGTCATAGGATGAGCAGCAAGGCAAGGAAGTCCTTTAATTATATTAAGCTAATGCTTCATACAAGATGGTGAAAATTGTGCTGTTTATGATCTATGCTTAATAAATGTTTACCGACTATTCCATCTAATCATTCTCCTCCAGGTTTTTGTTGTTCAGTCATTTCAGTCCTGTCTGACTCTTCGTGACCCTGATGTGGTGCTTGGGTGCCTGTGATTAGACCCCAGTTCCAACACCTTATTTTTCTGTAGCCTCAAAAACAGTATTCCTGTCAGTTTCTCCCTAGCCCACTATGCCTGCCAATTACTCATGGGTGGGTCCCAGCCATATACTTATCTCTCTCCCTGGTATAGTAACAAACTGAATCTGTAGGAATTGTTAGTTTTAACTGGCTCATAGAAATATTCAATACTTTATATATTATATTGTGTTCATCCTTTGTTGCCAAAGAAGACCATGCCATCAGAGAAATGACATGACTTGCACTTGACTTTGTTTTGAGTGAGGGAGGGCTGTGCAGGTCACCAACCTCACTTCTGGAGATAACTGGAGATAGCCCAGGATGCACTGGGAGACCTTGGGCCCTTCAGGCTAAAGTTTTTGCAGGTACTCAGCTAGCTGGGTAACTCAACTCCTCCTCTCCTGTCTGCCAACCCCTCCCCTTCCTTCTCCTCTCCAAAGGAAGGTAAATTTGGATGACTAAAAGATGCCCAGTTGACTTGGATTTTACTGGCTCCTTTCCTTTCCTCTCCTGTCCCAAAACCTTGAACCTACTGCACTCTGAAACTGGGACTCCAATGGGCCCCTGCCTAAGGACTCCTCTGGACCTTCCTGGCTTTAGAGTGATTATCAATAGTAACTGTTGCTGTTTCCCACCCAGACTGATGTCTTTCTTTTTCTTGACCTCATTAAAAGAGCCATGCCCTGGCTACTACTTAAACAGGCCTATTCAATGAATGGGCATTGCCTATACACTACCAGACTATCTATACCAACTTATATGTATCCTGAACTCCTCATTATGTATACCCTAGACTTAGACAGACATACATCCCTACATCAGTCAGCCCTGACTGCAAATTAACTTAGTGACCCAGCAGACCTAAAAACCACACCTCTCTGTGCCCCACTTCCCCCCATGAGCTTTTTCTGGTGAACTCTCAGTAAATTGCCCGACCTTTGGTCCACTGAAAAGCATAAAAATAAACCTTTCCCAACTTGACTTAAAGAATGCTTGAGTCTGTGAATTCTTTCCAGAAGACTCTGTCCTGCATCCTGGTCCTTGAGGGGGTCCCTGAAACCCCATTTGCGGTTTTCTGGGCAATGATACTGGAGTGGCTTGCTAACTGGGACAAACAGGATAAAGTGACTTGCTCAGGGACACAACTACTCTATCTTCCTGATTCTAGGCCCAGAACCCTGTGCACTATGGCGTGACTTGGCTGCCCTCTTGCCCTCTGCTCCAGGTACCTTGTCTCTTTCATTTTAAAAGTTCCTAACTTGTTTCAAAGACCTCAAACTGAATGCCCTGGGAGAATGCTCTGCCTCAAAAATCTCTCCATTCCCATGCACCTTCCTTTTGGTCAAGAAAATGATTTTCCTAAATTGCAGACCTGACCATGTCACTCCTCTATTGAATGAACTCCATTGGTTCCCTATCACCTCCAGGATCAAATCCAAAATCCTTCCATTCAAAACCCTTCTTGACCTAGACATCACTTCCTTTTCCAAGCTTCTTACACCTTCATTCCTACTCCCTACCCACTGATCTATGACACTGACCTTCCTGCTCATCTCTCAGCTCAGAACATTCTCTGGCTGGCCTCCATGGCTGGAATCCTCTCTCTTCTCTATCCGCCGCTTTTCTCCAAGTCGCAGCCACAGGAAGTCTTTCCCAATCTTACTTGATTTACAGCTGCTTCTGCCTTTCCCCATCATACCTTATTTATCCCATTTATAGCTTGCTTACTATTTGCTCTCTCCCCCACCAACCTCTCACTGGGAGTTCCCATCTCAAAAACAATTTGTTTCCTTTACTCTCCCACAAACACCCTCCATAGATGGGTATTTGACCCCAATCCCTCCTGCCCATTCCACATTTGGCACCCTCAATCATCCCATCCTCTCTCAAATTTTCAGTCTTTCCCCGCTAATGGGTTCCTTTCCAATATGATGGTCTCCCTCATCCTTGAAGACACTTTTACAAGACCCTAAATGCCACCTCTTGGGTTATCACTCATTCTCAACCACACTGACAAGTAAGAATGACTTAGCTCTTCTCAGCCATACAATGATCCAAGACAATTCCAAGAAATTCATGATGGACTATGCTAGCTACCGCCAGAGGAAAAAACTCATGGATTCTGAATGCAGATGGAAGCAGACTATTTTCACTTTATTTTTTTCATGTTCTCTTTAGTCAGTTTCTTCTTTCACAACATGACTAATATGGAAATATATTTCACATAACCGTACATATATAATCTTTATTAAACTGCTTACCATTTTAGGAAAAGGGGAGGGAGATAAATTTGGAATTCAGAATTTTGTAAAAAATGAATATTAAAAATTATCTTTACATATAATTGGAAAAAAATAAAATACTATTTAAAAAGATTTCTATCATGTATGAATGCTCTTAGGGGAAATAAGGGCTGACATTTTCCTGAAGGTTTGCCCACACTGATTATATTTGTAAGATTTCTCTCCATTGTGGATTCTCTGATATATAGGAAGACTGGAACTACATCTAAAAGTTTTTCCATATTGATTACACTTATAAGGTTTCTCTCCAGTGTGTATCCTCTGATGTACAGTAAGACCAGCCCTCTGTATAAAAGTCTTTCTACACTGTTTACATTCATAAGGTTTCTCTCCATTGTGGATTCTCTGATGTACAGGAAGACTGGAGCTACATCTAAAAGTTTTTCCACACTGATAACACTTATAAGGTTTCTCTCCAGTGCGGATCCTCTATTATGCAGAACACTGCAGGTACATCTGAAAGTTTTGCCATACTGACTACATTCCTAAGGTTTTTTTTCCAGTGTGGCTTCTCTGATGTTCAGCAAGGTTTTTTCTTTTGGATGGTTTTTCCACGTTGATTACATTCCTAAGGTTTCTCTCTAGAGTGGATTCTCTGATGTACAGTAAGACCAGCCCTCTGTGTAAAAGTCTTTCTGCAGTGATTACATTCATAAGGTTTCTCTCCATTGTGGATTCTCTGATGTACAGGAAGACTGGAACTACATCTAAAAGTTTTTCCACATTGATTACACTTATAAGGTTTCTCTCCAGTGTGGATTCTCTGATGTACAGTAAGACTGGAGCGGCACGTGAAAGTCTTTCCACACTGATTGCATTCATAAGGTTTTTCTCCAGTGTGGATTCTCTGATGATGATCAAGACTGGCCCTCTGTGGGTAAGCCTTTCCACATTGATTACATTTATAAGGTTTTTCCCCAGTGTGGTTTCTTTGATGTACAGCAAGACCAGATCTGGTTCTGAATGTCTTTCCACACTGACTACATTCAAAAGGTTTCTCTCCAGTGTGGGTTCTCTGATGTACAGTAAAACTGCTCCTCTCTGTAAAAGTCTTTCCACATTGATTACATTCATAACGTTTCTCTCCAGTGTGGATTCTCTGGTGTACAGTAAGACTGGAGCTGTATCTGAATGTCTTTTCACATTGATTGCACTCATATGGTTTCTCTCCAGTGTGGATTCTCTGATGGTGATCAAGACTTGCCCTCTGTGTGAAAGCCTTTCCACATTGACTGCATTTATAAGGTTTCTCTTTAGTGTGGGTTCTTTGATGTACAGTAAAACTGCTCCTTTCTGTAAAAGTCTTTCCGCAGTGACTACATTGATATGGTTTCTCTCCAGTATGAATTCTCTGATGTACAGTAAGATTGGTGCTGGATCTGAAACCCTTTCCACAATGATAACATTTATAAGGTTTCTCCCCTGTGTGGATTCTCTCATGTAAAGCAAGGCTGGCCCTCTGTGTAAAAGCCTTCCCACACTGATTACATTCATAAGGTTTCTCTCCAGTGTGGATTCTCTCATGTAGAGCAAGCCTGGTATTGCATCCAAAAGTTTTTCCACATTGACTGCATTCATAAGGTTTCTCCCCAGTGTGGATTCTTCCATGTAAAGTAAGACTGGCCCTCTTTATGAAAGTCTTTCCACACTGATTACATTCATAAGGTTTCTCTCCAGTGTGGATTCTCCAATGTTGAGTAAGACTGGAGCTGGATCTGAAACCTTTTCCACATTGATTACATTCATAAGGTTTCTCTCCCGTGTGGACTCTCTGATGTACAGGAAGACTAGAGCTGTATCTGAAAGTCTTTCCACACTGATTGCATTCATAACGTTTCTCTCCAGTGTGAGTTCTTTGATGTACAGTAAGACCACCTTTCTGTGTAAAAGTCTTTCCACACTGATTACATTCATAAAGTTTCTCTCCAGTGTGGGTTCTCTGATGTACAGGAAGACTGGAGCTACATCTAAAAGTCTTTCCACATTGATTACATTCATAACGTTTCTCTCCAGTGTGGGTTCTCTGATGTACAGTAAGACCGCCCTTCTGTGTAAAAGTCTTTCCACACTGATTACATTCATAAGGTTTCTCTCCAGTGTGGATTCTCTGATGTACAGCAATGTCATTTCTAAATCTGAATGTCTTTCCACATTGATTACATTCGTAAGATTTCTTTCTAGAATGAATTCTCTGATGTATTACAAGGGATGAGTGTTCACTAAAAGCTTCACCACATTCATGACACTCATGTGCTTTCTCTCCAGTTTGAATTTTTTGATGGTTAGTAAGGGGTGACTCTTGACTAAAGGCTTTGTCACACTGACTGCATTCATAAGGTTTCTCCTCAGTGTGGATTCTCTGATTTATAGCACAGATTTCCCTCTGAGTGAAGTCACAAGGACCATCACTCCTGAAGCTTTGTTTGTGACTTGCTTCCACAGAAAGGTTTAGGTCTGCAGGTTTCTCCTTCATTTCAAGTCTGATCTCTCTTTCTGAAAGAAACAAACCATAAAACCATACATATACAGCCACATATACACACATATATAATTATATCCCCTTCCCTCCACTGGCAGAATGTAAACTGATTTACATCCTATTTCCCTGGGCACAGAGAAGTCTTCAAACCTAAATGGGCAGAATCAAACATCTGAAATGCCACTGGCTCACAACCAAGGGTGGTTTAATTTACAGAACTTCATACACAACCACACTGGATCCTCACAACAAATCTGTGACACAGGTAGGGCCATCATTCTCATCACCTTCGCAACCTGGGCCATGAGCTCAGAATGGCTGAATGACTTGACCCCAATCCCAGCAGCTGAGACTAGAAGTCAAACTCTGTGACTGGGAATGCTCTGTCCACCGTACTAGACAGATGGTCTTCACTTTCAATCTCACTTTCACTGTCCACACTATCAATCCTTCCTTCATAAGCATTATGCCATTTGGTGCACACAAATTGAATATTCATATTATTTCCAGATCTAGTGTGCCTATAAGCATAATGTAGTTTTCCTATTGATTGCTTTCATTTTTATTTTAGTTTTTTGCTGCACTATTTGAGATCACCTGATGAATGCCAACACTTATTTTTGTATTTACTTGAGGCCTAAGAGATTTTGTTCTGGCTCAATGCTGTTTTGGGACAGGCATTACATTATTTCTTTTGAAAAATTTATCTTTCGATGCTTCTGCTCACTAAAATATAAACAAATTCTTTGTACTAAACACAACTTTTAAAAATGCATGGCATTTCCCACGTCTGAAAATATGTGTCTCATGCAAGATCTTGAGGCCATTGTCCTTCTATAAGGAAGTAGACAGCAGGCTTCCCTCTTCTTGCAGTCCTTCTCATTTAGTGGTTCACAAAGTCTGTGGAGATTCTGGACAGTGGTCCAAGGGACTGAGCAACCTGAGCAGGACATAATGGCCCAATTATGTTACACAGATCGTTTCCTCTGGGACAAGAAGCAGGCGCATGTTTCAACCATAACAGGATTCTTTGGGTTGTGCTCCTGAATGTCATGATCAGGCATATGGTGCTTCTGTGGATCAAGCAGTGATTACATCAAATTCTGCTGCTTCTAAGTGCAGCCCATGCTTTCAGTTTCTCACCTTGGCATCAAATTGTTTCCAAACTTCCAGAAAGATTAAACATTCGTGTGCCAATGGTCACAGGCATGCCAAGATCCTCACTGGCTGGCTGTGCCTATACTAGGGTGGTTCTCTCATTCCTGAATTACCTTCTATTCCCATCTCCTCAAAGCTCTAATAACCAGACCAAGATCTTACATGGGTTGGCACTCTTAGAACAGAGATGGCAGACTCTGAAAACTATGATTGCTAAACATGCACAATCAAGGCCATCACAACCTTTCTCCCAAAGCAGACCTCAACTCACCCTCGCTGCAATGCTAAGGCATTTTCTGATTTGAACTTAGCTACTGAGATACTGTAGACAACTTACCAATGGGGAAAAAGAATTCTATCCTTACAAAGTTGGTTTTAAATGTAAAAAACTGTTTTAAAAAATAAACAAACCAAAGTAATATGTGGAACTGACCTTTAAGTATTCATCATTTAATTCATTACTTATCATGAGCCAGTAGAAAAATCAATCTTTTGTACAGGGACTAGCACCTCATTTTCTCACGTTAGGGAGTGAAAAATGGCAATGAATTTCTACCCGTGAGCAGGAGACCCCATCTAATTCCCTTCCCATTTTCCACCTCATACATGTGTGAGCCTTTTCAGTTTTCTGTATACGTCAGCTATGCGTGAGGTTCATGCGTCTTTTCAAACCATCTCTCTGTACACAAACATATCCATAGTGAAGGGCATTCACCTTTAGACAACCCTCCCCTCTTCCTACATTCCTTATGCTGTAAGAAGTATCCTTCCAGGCTCATAAATGAAGTGGCACACTCCTCACTGACTCACACCACCTTACACTCACATTCAAATGGCTGCAAAGTTCATCTGTATGATGGCTCTCATATGTATACCTCTCTATTTCAACCCTGTCAGTCACCTCACACCTGGGGTAGTTAAGAGCCTGCTGGTTGGGCTGCCTCATCTTCCCCCAATCCAGTCAATCCTCCCCTGACTTGTGAAGTTCATCTGGCTCCCCTGTGAAAGAATCAAATATAAAATACTCCCTAGGGGTTGTAAAGCACTGCATCAACTCCCCCCTCCCACACTTCCAGTTTTCTTTCATCCCACCTTCCCCCATATATGGTGTAATGCAATGGTATGGAACAGGATGTTCTACCTCCTGACTTCCTGGGTTTTCCTCACTATCCCTTTGGCCTGGAATGCTTGTCCTACCCTTCCCTTGGCCCCAGCTAGGGCCCATCTTTCACAATGAGCCTTTCTCAGCCCTCTTTAACTTTAGGGACTTCCCTCTCTTGACAAGCTCCAATTGATCTTGTCCTAGTGGATTTCCACAGAGATGTCAGAGCATCGTCTGTCCCACCAGACTGAGATCCATGAGATCAGGGACGTCCCTTGCACCTCTTTGTATCTCTAGTGCTTAGCACAGGGTCTGGCATACAGCAGTCACTTAAACATTTGCTGACTTAAAGAAGGTCGAAGAAAGAGCTCATATTGGATAGACACCCTTGGGCAATTTCAGGAAAATTCCATGCTGCCAAATTCCAAACAATGACAAAGCACAATCATAGACTGATCCCTGGAAGGGAGTTGAAAGACCATGGAGTCCCAACCCCTATTTTACAAATGAGGAAACTGAAGCTCAGTAGTTCAGGGATAGGCCCAGAAAGTATCTGCCAAAAATATCTGAAAAAGAATTCCAAGTCAGATCTTCATACCTGTAAATCTAGCACTTGCTTCACCAAAACACATAGTAGGCTCTTGAAATCCCAGTTGTCACATATCTGCCTTCAGCTTACCTGGACAGCAGCTCCTCAGGCCCTCTTGCTCCAGCATCCATGGTGCTTCCCTTTGCTCAAAATAAGAGATCACATCTTCTCTGGGAACTGGATGCCCTGGGCATGGGGAATCAGTTAGGGATGAGTATGGAGAGAAATTTGTAATTGAGTTCTCTTTAGGGAAAGGGGTGTGTCTACGGAGCTGCTCCATTTTGAGAATCACTCCATTCTGGTCACACAGATGAGACTGTACTGACCCCATGTGCCTGTGATGCAAATAATCCGAAATAGGATGTGTGGTACAAACAAACCAACCCTCTGCCCCCCATCCTGTTATGCACCATTCTGGCAGAAACTCCTAACCCTAAACTGGGTAAAAGCCTTATTGTGCCAGGTCAGCCTCAAGCCCTGGCAACAGGGACCTTAATCATATTTTGCCCTGTCCCCCCACCTGGCTCTTGACTCCTTCAAACCTATGGAACCTTTGTGTGCTGCTCATTTGGGGAGTCTTTGCTTTTTCAGGTGAGGTCCTCCTGCTGGTGAACTCCAGAAACCCTAGTTGGCCCTAATTTGTTTTATCTCCTTAGTCTGTTATGCAATGACAGGGGCACGCATGAAAAGAGCCCAAGGCAATTTTCAAGACTCATGAAGGATAATTTCCATACCATTTATTTCAGGGAACTTTGGGGGCAAGATTATGGAACCAGTTTGGAGTCAGAGAACTTGGTTTAGGTGTACCTTCTTCATAGAAGGATGGAATCATGGCATAGTTTCCATTCTCTAGCAATGGAGAGAGTCCTATGCCTAGAGTCAGGAATGCCTGAGCTTAAATCTGACCTCAGATGGTTCCTAGCTGGGTGCCTCTGGACAAGTCACTTAACCTTTGTTTGACCCAGTTTTCCCCATTTCACCTAACTCAGAAGGCTATGGTGAGGGGGACACAATATTGTTCAGAAAGCCCTTAGCACAACCCCTGGCAAACACCACGTCTAGGGAAAGGCTGCTTCCCTTTCATTCCTTTTCCACCATCTGTGCTGGAATTGTAGGGTGACATGAAGCCTGTTACACACACTGGGCACATCTGGGAGCTGGAAGGTATAAAATGATGCTCCCTAAAAAGATGAATATCCCAAAGAGGAAGGAAAAGCTGATGCAGTTTTCAGGGATTTGGCAGCAAAATTCATGTCCAGCTAGAGGCTGGACTAAATGACCTCTGAGGTCAGTCCCATGTCTCAGATGCTTTGGCTATTTGACCTGAAGCTACCTAGGAGTGGGAAGAGACAGTATCAGGAGCAACAAAGGAAACTCTCAGGTTTCTATCACATAATGGAAAGGCCTTTTATAGGAAAACCAGACAGAAGGACCCCACCTCTTGGAGACAGGAGGCCAGCACTTTTCCTTTCTAGTAACTGAAAAATGCTCCGAACCCTGCACCCTAGGGAGTGAAGACACTCCCTTTGATGGCAGACTCAGAGTTACCAGCGGAAGTGTCCTTACCCAGGGACAGCAGGTTCCAGGCATTCTCCAGCATGACCTCCTTATACAACTCCTTCTGAGGATGGTCCAAGAGGCCCCATTCCTCCTGTGTGAAGTCCACAGCCACATCCTTGAATGTCACCGACTCCTAAACCATCAAAGGTCATAGGACAAAGAGCTGAAAAACACTTCAGAGTTAAATAGTCCAATAGTCATCAATTTACAGGAGGAAAGTGAAGAGCAGAGAAGGGATTTGCCCGAAGGTTGTAGCCTTGATGAATCCGTTCTTGAAACCGGTCAGTAAAGCCCAATGGAATTTTGAGAAAAGCATTTCACATAGTCAGTTGGAATAAAGCTGAGAAATATGACAAAATGTGTCTCCTGTGGAATCAGGGGAAAAGTTCGTGTTCTATCTGTGAGGTGTGTGGTCTGTGGAGGAGAAAAAGGTAGGGTAATATGAAATTTCTTCCTTCTCCGAACTGATATAAGTGATAGAGCCTAAAGAAAATTCTGTATAATAGTATTTGAGAAGCTGGCAAGCACAGGGTAGACTGGGGGGGAAAGTCTTGTGATCAGTTAAAAAAGAAGAAAGTTGAGGAAAAGATTTAGTTTGTTTCCCGAGAAGCTGGAATAAAGTGGATGAAAATAGGAAAAGGAATCTAACAAGAGACTAATCTTAAATGCCTCTGACTCTAGCTGAATCTGGACTGCACTGAGTGTTATGAGATGGTTTTCAGCCAAGTGAAGAGTTACCTGTTGTTACATTGAAGGCTTGAGGTCACAGGGGATGATGTGTCACGGCCAAAACAGCTTATGCCTTTGTCCACAGCATATATTCCTTAGTTATAATATTTAGTTACACAGAAAGAAGAGTAACCATGATGGAGGAAAGAAGTTTCCTTCAAGTAAAAAAGCAGTATTTAATTAACTTGTGTTTTCTTAGAGCTAAGTCATCTTCAGGAGAAATAAATGATGTAAATACCTACCTTCCCCCCATTCCCTGCCTCCACGAGACTCAGAACAAGTGTCAAGAGAATGTGTTCATATACAGGAAAGGCTGGCTAGACCTGAGAACAGCGTGATACTTGGGAAGGGAAATTTATATTTCCAACTTGCTACATGCATATGTTTGGCCAATGGGCTTGGATTTGGGTGGTCTTCCATTTAATTTTCATCACATGCATATGATTCAGTTTATCAGGGATTGTGACAAGTTTTTTTAAAAATTTATTCATTGGAAACAAATACAAAATGAGTAAAGAAGAAAAAAGAAAATTTCCATTTCCAGAGCAGAACATGAGGATTGAATATAAAACAATGTATTTTCATTTCCCCAAAACCTATGTAATAAACTCTACACCAGGAGTGGAGAACCTTTGGCCCTCAGGCCACATAGGGTCTTCTATATCCTTGAGAGTGACCTTTTGACTGAATGCAAATTTTACAGAACAAATCTTTTTTGGATTCAGTCAAAAGGCCACACTTAAGGCCCTAGGAGGCCACATGTGGCCTGAAGACCACATATACATGCATGTAAGACCATACTATGTATATTTCTTTTCATCAGTTCTTTCTGATGGAAAGGTGGAGATCACCTATCTTCACAAATCCAAGTCTTTTCATGTTTTTCTAAATCAACCAGCTCATCATTTCCTACACCACCAGACTGTTCCATCCCAATCCTATCCCACGTGAGATTGCCTATTAAAGTTTTTCACCCAACTTGCTTATAATCTTGACAACACTGGTTTTATTTATATAAGAAAATTTCAGTCTAAAATACCAGTTTTCTCTTCCATGTGATGACTTTCTCCATCACAGTTTTGATATACTATGGATTGGCATAAGAAATTAAAAGCAAATTTTGTTGGTGTTTTGTGGAAAATGAAGATGACATAGGAAGGCCAGTAAATAACACAGAAAAAATTTAGAAACTCAGAAATGAATAGAATATATGGATAGTATCATATAATATCAACATATTTTATCTTTTAATACCAGAATAATTCAGACTTCTTTTCTGGTCCAAATGCTGGGCCAAAAAATTTATGTGGATTTTCCAGATCACAAGAACACTGTGAGATGGAAATGATCACTGGAACTGAAATGATCCATTTTACACTTCGACAATGCTCTCACCTTATAATATAATTTAAGGTCTGGTACTGCTGAATCTCCTTCTTTTACATTTTTTTCTCTTAGTTTCTTTGAAATTCTTGACCTTTTCTTTTTCCAAATGACATTATTTTTTCTAACTCAGTAAAATAATTTTTTAGTAATTTTAGTGGAATAGCTTTGAATAAATACATTAGTTAGGTAAAATTGACATTTTTTTATCATATTGGCTTTTCCTACCCATGAACAATGAATAGTTCTCTAATTATTTAACACTGACTTTTATTGGTAAAGAATATTTTATATTTATGTTCATATAGTTCCTATGTCTGTTTTGGTGCACTCAGGTATTTATATTCTCTACTTAGTTTACATGGTCTAAGACAATACTGAGTTTGTAGTTTCCCTACTTTTCTCTTTTAATTAAATCTATTTTAGGTTCAACTTTAACTAATTTAGATCATGATTACTACCCCTCTTTTTTTACATGATGAATTCTACTCCAGCCGTTTACTGCATCTCTGTATTGCTTGTCTTTATTGTGTTTCCTGAAAGCAACATATTGTTGAATTCAGATTTTTAATCCATTTCCATTTTGTGGGTAAATTCATCCATTTACATTCGAAGTTATAATTACTTGTGTATTTCTCCCCATCCTATTTTTCCGCACTATCCTTCTCACTCTACTTATCCTGTCCTTTGTCAATGCTCTCATTTAATACTACAGATACCTTGCCCTCTGTAAGCACAAGCCAAGTAGGATTTTTTCTTGTTTTCTTTTTGAGTTCAGTTCCCAGGCTCATTGAAAACATCTGAAGGCTCAATCTCCTTTGAACCCTGATGGTTCATAGCAGTGCAGTCACTTCGTGCCTACAGACTGTCTCTGTTATATATACTGGGAGGCTGGTATTAGGAGAAGGGCCTTTTGATTCCCTGGATGGGACTCTGATTAACCATTTGTTATAAGCTCCCCCACTGCTCAAATGCTGTTGGCACTCCCCCATCCGTGGCGTCTGTAGGTGGCTGTATTACTTTGATCAGACAACTGGAGCCCTGTCAGTTAAAACTTTGTGGGAATCTCTCTGCTTGCATTTTCTCCATGTTCAAGCTGTAAACCTTTCCCCTGAACTAGTAAATGACATATATGTTTAACTAAAGAAGGACTATTAACCCCTTTGAAAGTTGTCTTTCCTGTAACAAAGCAGATCAAAAGAACCTGTGCGAGCAGGCCATCCAGAATTCTCAGACTCTAACCCTAACTCTAAATGTATTTAGAAAGAAAACCAGAACTGAAGAGATTCTTAAGTGCCCAAAGCAAAAGCAAAAGAAATGAAGGAAGAGTGAATCAGTGCAGACAACATTAGTTACAGGGTAACCACTACAAGACCAGTAAGAGATTTCTTTCTACAAGTACACAAGGACACAGGACTGAAGAGAAAATCTGGTAGAGATAACAGTGAAGAGGAGGGCAGGGGGTATTAGGGACAGAACCTCCTTTTGTGGGACTCCATTACAACATGGGAAGGCATATGAAAGGGAGGAAAAAAGAGTGATAGGCCAAGATCATGTCATGTGCCAGGTACCCTGCTACAAACTGCAGACACAGAAAGGGGCAAAAATGCTCTCAAGGAGCTTACAACCTAATGTGGGAGGCAATATGCAGACAAAATATACAAATAAGAAATAAATAAAAGGAAGACACAATAACTAAGAGAAGTTCAAGAAGGCTTCCTGTAGATGGTTTTTAATTGTGACTGAGTTTCTGGATAATTAATCAACCTATTAATTAGGTTAATCAATAAACTGATGGTCAAGGGTCTCTGTGACCAAAGGGCAGGAATGGAGGTGAATGCTTAAATATCTTGAAAAAGGGGGGGCCCCATGGGTGAAAATGAACTCTGACTGGTGAACACTGAGAGATTGAATATAATAATGAGGTGGGCTTCTCCAACGGGACAAAGAGACTTGTCTCTACCCAAATCACTTCACCCGCCATCTACGCAAAAGAACCTATTCTCTACCCAGTCCTACTAGGTAGACTAATGAAGGTGGGAGTATGTGTTAGGGTGAGAATGCCACCTAGTTAAGTTGGTCTGGGTGAGGTGAATTTTTGGGCAACGTCAGAAATGTTCTTGAGACTGGGCTTTGAATGGGCAAACAAATAGACAAAGGATTCTTGGGTCCTGTATGCAGAATTGGTTATTAATATAATCAGAAAATAATCATTTTTATCAGACTCAAGGGAAGCCAGGAAGATCAGCAGCGATGCAAGACTGGAGGTCAGCAGAAAGATTAGGGCAGGAAAAGTAGAACTGAGAATCACCAAAAAGACGGTGATTAAATCCTTGGTTGCTGATGAGGTCATCAAGTAAAGTAGTGAAGAGTGAGAAATAAGAGGAACCTAAGATAGAAACCTGAGAGACCCCAACGATTAGTGGGTGTGATCTGGAGGAGAACCCAGCAAAGACAAAGAAAAAATGGTCAGATAAGAAACTAGGAGAGAGCAGTGTCCTAAAAACCTAGAGAGAAGGGAGCACCATGGAAAAGAGAGTGATCAACCATGTCAAAGGTGGTGAAAGGTCAAGGAGGAGGACTGAGAAAGTGACCTCTGTGGTCTCAGAAAGAGAAGGGCAAATGGGGGAGTAGGCAAGGAGCAGGGAAACTGAAAAGCTGGATAAAGGAAGGAGGTCTTACTTTGGAGATGGTAGGAGGTCCCACTGATGAATATTCTCATGGGTGAAGGGAGAGGAGGACCCCAAAAGTCTGCTTGTCCTGGGCTTTGGGGGTGTTGCCACCTGTGGGGAGCAATTAGTTCTTGGAGGACTAGGAGAGCATGGACAAAGGGTTGAGAATTAAAGGAAAAATGTAGAAGAAAAAGGTCAACAAGACAGGGTATAGATTAGGAGAAGATGTTTCCTATCACTGAGCAGTATCCTCTCTACACCAGCAATAATACACATTACTCTTGAAGTTAGGTACAATGGAAAAGGGGAATCCTACAAGGCAGTCAGAAGCACCAGGAGGGCAGAGCTTACAATGGATATACCTTGGAGTCTTTGACTGAATGAAGTGTACAGAGAAAAGAGAGAGACCAGACGATTAGAGAAGCCATGAATCAGGGAATCGAACAGAATGAGAAGATGGTCAAAGAAAAAAGTGAGAGAAATCCTTGCTGGAAAGGCGCAGATAAATGAGTAAAATTAAAAAAAAAAAACAACTACTGAACAAGGCTAGCTGAAGAGGAAAGGGAATCTACAGATGTGAGGGGAAAAAGGAGGAGTAAAAAATGCAGAATTTCTGAAGAAAACTAGAATGAAAAGTTTTATAGCATCTTCTCAACAACATAGCAACAACCAAGGAATATACATATTTCTTTGCAACAGATGAAACTTCTACAAAAATTAACCACTTGGGCACAGAGACACTGTAGACAGCAATAATCAATACAATGTTTCATCCCATAATGAGATAAAAATAGACATTGTTTCAGGGATCACAAACAAAGGATACAAATCCAAATGGAATCTTAACAATGACATACTAAATAATGACTGAGTCAAAGAACAAATCACAGAAAGGATAACTTTGTAAAAGAAAATGATAATGACGAAGTAATACACCAAAATTTCTGGGATTCAGCTAAAGCAGTCCTCAGGGGTAGAACACATCCTCATAATCATGCGTTCAGAATACAGAAGGTAAGATTAATAAACTGAATGTGTAATTTAAAAAATTAGAAAAACAAACAAAGCTAAAATAAGCATGAGAGAAGATAGTAAAAATTAGAAGGGAAATAGATAAATTGGAAACCAAAAAATAGAAATGAAAGTAAAATGAGTTATTTTAAACTACTAATAAAGTTGATAAAAGCCTTAGCTAATCTGATTACAAGAGATCAGAAAATCAAATAAATAAAACAGCATACAAGAAAGGTAAAATCATAGCAAAACTAGAAAAAATAAAAAAGACAATCATAACATATTATGTACAGTTTTATGCTATGAAACTGAGAACACAAAAGGACAGGAGGAATACCTCCAAAAGGTGAACTATTCAAACTGTCAGAAAACAGGTGAATTCTATCAAATTGGTAAAAAACAGTTAGTACCCATACATAGCCAATCATGTCCCCAAATAAGAAAGTATCCTACCAGAATCCTCTTGTGAGATAAAAACAGACCTAATAAAGAAACCAGGGAAGTCCAAACACATAAAGTACACTACAGCCAATATCATCAATGAATATTGCCTCAAAAGTTTTAAATGAAACCCTATCAAAGTAACTATAGCAAATTATCCAAGAAATAATTCATTATGATCAAGTGGGATTTATACCAGGGATACAAGGATATTTCAACACTAGGAAAACAATGAACATAATCATATTCAAAACCACATGGTCATCTCAGTGGATGCAGAAAAGGTTTCTGACAAAACACAACACTTCTATGGTGAAAATGCGGGAAGAGGGACAGGCATAGTGGGACCTTCTTCAACATCATACACATCTATCTAAAACCAAAAGCAAGTGTCATATGAAATGGAGAGAAATTAGAATCTTCTCTGATAAATGCAGGAGTGAAGCAAGGATGCCTACTCGCACCACTCGACTGGAAATGCTAGCACTAAGCAATAAGACCAGGAAAAGCAATTAAAGAAAGAAAGTTAGGCAAAAAAGAGCTCAAACTATCCATCTGCCGATGATAGGATGGTTTGCTTGGAAAATCCCAGGGAACCAGTATACATAGCCAAGGAGACAATGACTAGCTAACACAAGGCTGTAGGTTACAAAATGAATACTCAAAAGTCAATGGCATTTTTATATAATAATAACAAAATGCAACAAGGGATAATTGAAAGAGAAATGCCATTCCAAATAAGTAAAATATGCATACAATATCTGGGAATCAACCTCTCAAAGCACACAAAAACATTGCATTGATTCAATTGCAAAGCAGCCCTTAAAGAAATGAAGGGCAACCGAAATGACCGGGAGAATATTTAATGCTCATGGCTAGGTTGTGTCAATATAATACAAATGACACTACCAATCAAAATATTTACTTTTAATGCCATACTAATATTGGGAATGAAATATTTAAAAAGGGTAAACTGAGGCAGTTCTCCAAGCAAGATATCATTTATTAACAGGGCAGGCAGCCTGATAATAAGGGATGGATCAAACGGCCCTGCCTCTAGTTAAAAGACCTCTAACTGAAAAAGCAACTCTTTTTATAAGCACAGAAGAAAGAACAGAAATTCTGTCATTGGTTAATGGATGAGGGATCATCATTGGTTAAATCAAAGAAAACATGTAGCCCCCACTTCCCCATAAGGACCACCCCCCTGTATCTCTAAGGAATGCTTTGGTTAATTTATGGGTTCTAAGGTAGCTCATGAGGACCCAGGTGTGAGAGACTTACTGATTATGGGGGGGTGGGGTTGCTATCTAAATTGTTAAAAGTTGGACAAGATCTTCTCAAGGATCCAAATCTTGCTGGAAATGCTGAGATAATGTATTGTGAGAATACTGAGAATTTTCTTTAACTAATGAGCTTAAGCCTTGAGAATGTGAGGAAGGATTCATTTACAGACTCCTACTCCACTGCAATCAGCAAGATTCCTAAAGGGTGATAATTAACAGTCATTATTAAGTGCTATACTCATTTATCACTCTACATTGGGTCCTTTCCTAACCAAGAATAAACATGTACTAATATATGTTTTATATAAAGTCACAGAAATAATTTGATAGGATAGTTCTTACAGTAAGCTTCGTAAACTTTCATCTAAAATTCACCACTTGTTTACCAGTTATAAAATTCATTTGTCCAACCACAAGAATGATGGTAAAGATACTTCCATTCTGTTTGCTCAAATTCCATGTCCAAGCCTAGCCTGGGTGGCTGGTTGTGGTATGGAAAGGCTCCCAATTCGTCTTGGTCCCTGACCTATCTTATGATCATGTCTCCAGTTGAGTGGACTTGACCCAGTCTATGACCCCCTGCTGACATACCTGTTGTTTTTTTCCGGGGGTGCATCATTTCTGGTGCTCAAAAGCAATATTTATTGACCAAGCAGATTCTGCATTTTACTTTGAGTCTCTAGAAGTGCCTGGTTACCAAACCTAACAAAAACGAGGTTCTGGGGACCAGAGACATCTGAGGTCATAAGGAAGATCTGAAGTCCTTCATTGGAGGGTACCATGGACCCTTTAATAAAGTGTTATTGCCTTGAAGCTTGGCCATCAGTTCCTTTTTTTGGAGGCTGGGTAATTCTGAACCCCATGAGAGAGACAGAGACTCAAACTTTGCCCCCATGAGGTTCTTCTCTAAGAGACAAAGAGGAGGCTTTGTTTTTCACAGAGAACAGAGAATGTGGTTCTTGAATAAAATCAAGTAGAAAACATAGGATCAAGAATGAATTCCCTTGCTAGTCGTAACAAAATCATAACAAAATTAATTTGGCAAAATGCAGTATCAAGGGAAATGACGAAAAGAAGTGAGAACATGGGAGAGCCACTCCAGCTGACCTGAAACCACATTATCAAGCAACAGCAACCAAAACCATCTGACCTTGGTGAATAGTGATAAATCAATGGGAAGGTAAAATCATAAAAATGACAAACAAAACTGAAAGTTGGTTCTGAGCTAATCCCATTACAGAAGAAAGCAGAAAATGAGAAAGGGAAAGATCACAGAAAACCCAACATTATGCACAGTTTTATGCTAAAGAAACTGAGAACACAACAGAAATAGAGGAAAGGCCCCAATACAGGAAATGCTCCAACATCAGAAGAGCAGAGAGACGCGCAGCAGCCTGATCTCAGACAAGGGAACAGAAGCAGATGCGAAAGAAGCAAAAGGGGAAACCTCCAGGTTCTGACATTCCCAGGAGAATTCTATCAGATTGGGAGAGAAGAGTTAGTACCCATATTTCAGAAATAATTCTCCCCAAAATATCCCACAAAGACAAACACAGATCTAAGACCTAAACCAGGGAAAGTCAAAACACAGAAAGTAAACTCCAAGCCAACCTCATCAATGAACACCCTTACCTCCAATCTGAAACCAGATCCTAAATGTATAACATCTGTGGAGACTTCCAGGGCCAAGATGGTGGAGTGAGGAAGGAACTCTTAAGTCCTTCCAAATTCCCCTCCAAACAACTAGAAAAACGCTTCAGACTTGGCCTAGGAGCAGAGAGGCCACTTACTAGTCCAGCAGGGGGTGAGGTCCAGGAGCAACAGGAGCCAGCCTCACAGCAGGGGGCCTGCAGCAGGGCTCCAAGTACAGGGCTTTGACTGCAGCCTGGTCCAATGGCTGACCAACATCAAGCCCTTGCCCCTGGGGTCTATCAGCAAAGAGATCTTGTTTCCATAGCAGTAAGGCCCACCCCTTGGGCAGATCAGCAACAAGATCCCTCCTCCAGGGCCAGCCACCAGAAAGGCTGCTACCATAGCAACCCAGTAGCAAGGTCCCATCCCTGGAACACACCAGTAGCTAAACTCCACACTCAGAGGAAGCTACCTGGGAAGGCCCAGCCCCCAGTACAAGCCAGAAGGGAAGTCTACCCTATACTGAAATCAAGATACTAAGCTCTGAAATCCAGTGAAAGCCAGCAGTAAGATCCAAAGCCTCAGCACAGAAAGCATGGGACAGTGCTGGACCATGGCCCCATTCTCACATAAAAGGCAGAAAAAAATGAGCAAAAACACTAAACCAACAACAAAAAAAAAAAGAATTGACTATATAAAGTTAATATGGTAAAAGGGAGGATCAAGGCATAAACTTAGAAGAGGACAATAGGGTCAAAAAGCAATCGATCTCAGGCCCAAAAAGAATTCCAAGAAGTTAAAAAGAATTTTAAAAAGCAAATTAGAGAAGTAGAAAAATTGGGCAAAGAAATGAGAGTAATGCAAGAGAATCACAAAAAAAAAAAGTCAAGAGCATGGGAAAAGATATACAAAAATTTACTGAAGAAACTAACTCCTTAAAAAATATGGACTGAATGGAAAAGTACAAACACAGAAAAAAAAATATTCCTTAAAAATGGTAATTGAACCAAAGTCAATGACTCTATAAGACATCAAGATACGATAAAACAAAATCAAGAAAGAAAAAAAAATAGAAGAAAATGTGAAATTCCTCACAAGAAAAACAACTGACATAGAAAACAGATCCAGGAGAGACAATGAAAGAAATACTGAACTACCTGACAGTCATGATCAAAAGAAGAAAAAAAAAAAGCCTGGACAACATCTTTCAAGAAATTATCAAAGAAAACCACCCTGAGATGAGAACCAGAGAACAAAATAGAAATGGAAAGAACTCACTGATCGCTGCCTGAAAGAGATCCCCAAAAGAAAACTCCAGAGCTCACAGATGAAGGAGAAAGCACTACAAGCAGCAAAAAGGAAAATTCCAATATCTTGGAGCTACAGTCAAGATCACACAGATTTGGCAGCTTCCACATGAAAGAATTGGAGTGCTTGGAATGTGACAGACCAGAAGGGAGGAATCAGCATGACAACTGAGAATCACTTACCGGCAAAACGGAATATAACCTTTCAGGGGGAAAATGGGTATTTAACAAAATCGAAGACTTTCAAGCATTCCTAATTAAAACACCATGGCTGAATAAAAAATTTGACTTCCAAATACAAGGGAAACATAAAAAGGAAAAAAGAAAGAGACAACATAAGAAATTCATTAAGGTTAAACTGTTTATATTTTTCATATGGCATGATAATATTTGTAACTCGTATGAACTCTATTACTATATGAGCAATTGAAAGTATATATAGATAGACGGTGTAGATACAGATGACTGATAGGAAGGTAGCTCAAAAAACAAAATAAATGGGCAATAGAGAAAACTGCACTGGAAAAAAAAGGAGGGGGGGGAGATTGATTGTGGCAATATTATATAAATATTATACCAAAGAGCTATTATAATGGAAGGGAAGATGGGAGGGTGGCAAGCAAAGCTTAAACTTTACTCTCATCAACACTGGCTCAAAGAGGGAATAACATACACATTCAGGTGGCTACAGAAATCTATCTTCCCCTATAGGGAAGTAAAAAGGGATGGGGATGACAGAAAGGGGAGGGATGACTGATGAAAGGGAGGGTAGATTGGGGATTTGTGAGGAGGGAAATGAAATGGAAGAATGGAGGGAAATAAACAGCACAACTATAAACGTGAACAGGATGAACTCTCCCATAAAACCAAAGGAGATAACAGAATGGATTAAAAACCAAAATCCTACAACATGTTGTTTACAAGAAACACATCTGAAGCAGAAATAGGTTAGGGGCTGAAGCAGAATCTATTAAACTACAGCTGAAGCAAAGAAAGTAGGGGTAGCAATCGTTATCTCAGACAAAGCAAAAGCAAAACCAGATCTAATTAAAAGAGATAAGGAAGGAAATTGTATCTTGCTAAAAGGTACCATAGACAGTTAAGTCATATCGATACTGAACATGCATACACCAAACGGTATTGAAGGAGAAGTTGAATGAGTTACAGCAGGAAATAGATAATAAAATTATACTAGTGAGGGACCTCAACTTTCCCCTCTCAGAAATAGATGAATCTAAGCAAAAAATAAACAGAAAGAAGCTAAGGAGGTGAATATAATTCCAGAGAAGTTAGATATGCTAGATCTCTGGAGAAAACTGAATGGGAATAGAAGGGAATACAGTTTTTTCTCAGCAGTGTATGGCACCTACACAAAAACTGACCATGACAGGACAGAAAAACCTCACAATCAAATGCAGAAAAGCAGAAATAGTA
Source organism: Potorous gilbertii (assembly GCA_028658325.1). NCBI lineage: Eukaryota > Metazoa > Chordata > Mammalia > Diprotodontia > Potoroidae > Potorous > Potorous gilbertii. Next base: position 12,160 of record CM053770.1, on the reverse strand, counting down.
ACAAAAATTACATTCAGTAATGGACAATGGAAAGGGAGATTAAAAATTGGAAACTAAAAAAGCAGTGAGTCGAAGAACAAATCATAGAAACAATGGATAATCTCATTAAAGAAAATGACAGCACTATGACATTTGTGGAATAGAAGGTCACTGGTGTCCTTCCCCTACGCATGGTATATGCTGCCCAAAAATATCAGCGAACTGGCCTGGCTGCATCCCTAACCCTAACCCTGACCCTAAATGACTTATTCAGTCAGCAGCAAGGGCCCTGACAATTCCTGGAACAGAATCAAATGAATGACAATGTCTAAGGTGCATAAGGTAGCACATATAACCAGCCCCAACCCCCTTTCCAGTCTTTTTACATCTCACTCCCCCTCCTTTTCTTCCTTCTCCTCTGGCCCGGAGACACTGGCCTCCTGGCCGTTCCTTGACCAGTACCCTCCATCTCCTGACTCTGTACCTTTCCAAAGGCTGTCTCTCATGTTTGGAAAGTCATACTTCCTCATCCGGGCCTCTGGACTTCCTTTAAGCTCCAGCTAAAATACCATCTTCTGAAAAAGTGACTTTGTCCCTGCAACTATTTCGAGCCTTCCATCTGAGATTATATCCCACCTCCCCTGTATGGAGCTCATTTGGGCTCAGATGCTCCATTAGATGGGAAGCCCTTGTGGGAGGGGATTGGTTTTTCCCTCCTTTGCATCCGGGAAATTTTGAACAGTACCTGGTACAGAGTAGCCTTTGTACATGCTTATTGACTGGACTTAAGAACTGGTAAAGGAGAGGGTTTAGAGAGATCTGGGAAGGCTTGTGGGAGCTAAGGCAGAAGGACGATTTCTGCTCTGACAACCTCACTGCAATGGACAAGAGCTGGGGGAGCCTTCAGGGCTCTGCTCCAGGCTGGTCCAGACAAGACTCAGGGTGAAGGGTTTTCTGGCCTTCATTAGCTACAAGGGAGAGCCTGGCCACAAGAAACAGAGAAGAGGAGAAGAAGGAGGCTAGGCAGGCACAAAGAGAGCAAAGGCATGGTCCCTATGGAATGGAGACTACGGAGAGTGAAGTGACCATCCTTGCTAATCAGGTGTAAAACCAAACAGGGGAAGGGGTAAGTGCTCCAGAGCCCAGGCTGCCAATGAATCAGTTTAAAATACAGAAGCAGAGAGCAGGGCAAAGTGGTTGCTACTGTATTCATTTCATACCTATTTTTTATTTAAGAAAATGATCTACAGGGAAGACATTGCCAGTTTCATGGATAATCCTATGGAAATGGCCTTTGGCCAAGTCTGTGGATGGATGGCACTCACCAGGGGTGGGGGGCTGTGGCTCCCAGGCGCCATTCCCTCTGGCTCCAGGCTCCCTGCTTCGGCCAGACCTTAGTCCTCTGCAGACTGAGCTGGGGAGGGAAAAGGATCCCAGAGTGGGAAGGTCTTTGTCTTCTCCTCCTAGGCTGGAAGTTGGCCTACAGAGGGAGAGGTTCCAGAGAGGTTAAAAAGACCCTGGCCTTTCATGGGAAAGACACCAACCTGCAGAGGGAAGGAAGCAGTAGATAGGGGTCAGACTTGGAAATGAAGTTGGTCTGAACAGGAAGACTACTTGCCCCCTTCCCCATCCTCCCACAGAGCCCCAAGAGGCAGAGGGGGCTTGGGATCCCACACAGGATGATACCAGTCAGAGCCTCAGGTGCTCCTGACTCAGAGTTCTCTCCCCTCTGCTCTCCCTGCATCCCCTCTGACCAACTAACACACACATACTATCTGGACAACAGACTGACTGCTTGATCTAGGCTGGAAAGTTGAGGGGGGGTGAAGTGGGGGGCTCTAAAATAGAGCTTCTAGGGAATGACCAGGGGAAACTAGAAGCTGGGAAACAAAACCTGGTCTGGGATTCAGCTGTGACTGCTCCAGAAGTGGAGGCCGGGAAGCAGAAGCTCCCCTAGTAAAAGGAATGGAGGTAAGGTCTGGGAGATAAGGGAAGTCTGGGGCACTAGAGTGACAGAAACGTCCCAGGTAGGCAGCTGGGCCTGGGAAAGCAGGAAGCCTATCCTGAGGTCTAACTAGGAGCCAGGGAGGACTCTTGAGGCCTTCTGGTAAAGTTTAGGCTTGGAATCCCTAAAGGGAACGTGGATTCCGGGAGCCACATGCTTGGGATCTGAGAGGGACGCAGCCGGAGAGCTGCAAGGCCAGCTAAGGAGGGGCCAGGCTGAACCTAAGGTGGGGTCCTCAGGGATCCTTACAGGAGGCCGGGTCTGAAGGCAAGAGCTGGGAGCAGGGAGAGAGGACACGTGGGTCCTGATGAGAAGGCTGAAAGCAGGACTTCTGGGTCCGTCTGGAAAAGTCTGAAGTTTGTGACCCAGTGTTAAAGCCGGGGAGTAGGACCCTGGACCTTTGAGAAGTGACTGAAGTCTGGAAAAGATTCAGGGACAGGGAGAGACCCGCGGGACACTCCCATGAGGTCGGAGGAGAAGGATGGGGCCCCATGGCACCCTCCGAAGCCAGGAGGTACGGGGGGCAGGGGGGACTGGCTCAGACCTACCTAGGGCCTGCACCCACAGAACTGGCTTCCAGAAAGCAGAGCGATCTCAGCTCCAGGGAAGGCAGGAAGCCCAGAGCCACAAGGGAAGCAGGCAGAGATCTGCGCTCCCAGAGTTCCTGCTTAGAGCCAGCCCACTCTGGGAGGATCCTCCGCGTCCCTGGAGCCCCCCCCACAGCCAGCCCCGAGGCCCCCAGGCTGGGCCGTTTCCTCCAATCACTCGCTGGGCCAGGACCTCCGCACCCTGCCTACTGCTCCTCCTTCGCGCGGATCGCCTGGGCCACGGGAATGCCACCCTCTTCCGCTGTAGACTCCTCCCAGGCTCCAAGCTCCACCCCAGGGCTCGAATTCCATCCACCTGGCCCACCCCTCACCGGGCTAGCCCTCCCGGAGGGCTGTTCCTCCCCCTGGCCGCCCTACCCTGCCCAGGGACTCCGACCCTCCTCCTTCCGAGCCACCCGATCGCCCAGATGAAATGTGGGCACCGGACTGACTGCACGGAGCCCATGACCTTTGGGAAAGCTGGGCTCCTCTGTACCCTTTGTGACTGTAAATGCGGATGGGCGGGACTGAGTTTCTCCTGATCTAAATTAGGAGGTGGTCTCACTGAAAGTCCGTTCTGTTCTCCCTTGGATCGTGCAAAAATAGACTTAAAATCTGGCATTTAGGGGATAGGGTTAGGAGCGGGGAGAACTGTTCTACTCTGAAGGCAGTCTAGTGTCAAATGGACAGATGATGACCTCTGTGAGATAATGCAGAATGAATTCAATTGAATTGATTGATGTCCTTCCTTCTGCAGGTTTATTTCCTGTTTGAATCTGTAACGTTTCTGTTACTGTTAAGTTTCTCCTGTTTCTCATATCGGGGGTTTGGGGCAAACCTCCAGTAGAGAAGATATTTTTACCTGATGGATGGTCTGACCATTGATTCGGAAAATTATAAAGTCACAGCTGGAATAATATATATTGAAGTGATACCTTTGAGATGCCTTAATCTCAACAGACACCAGTTTTGATTCAGAATAGGACTCCTTCCTTAACTAGAGTTGATATTGTCATGTCTTGGAATGCAGGAAATAATAAAATGCTTCAAACTTTCTTGAACTGGAGACTCAATCATGCTAATTCAAGAAGTACTTATTAAGCAATCAATAAACATTTATTAAGCACATGCTATGTGCCAGGTGGTAGGCTGTGTTGGGGATACAAAGAAAGATTAAACAGTTCCGCCACTACTTAGAACTATGTATAGACCACTGGGCTTGGAATCAGGAAGACCCATTGTCATGAGTTCAAATGTGCCCTCAGAGGCTTAGTAGCTGTGGGACCCTGTTTGCCTCAGTTTCTTCGTTGGTAAAATGAACTAGAAAAGAAAATGGCTAAATCACTCTAGTGTCTTTGCCAAGAAAACTCCAAATGAGGTTAAAGAGAGTCAGGCATAACTGAAAAATGACAACAACCCTGCAAGAAGTCTATATTGTAATGTATCAGGCAAAGTCAGCTCATGAAGCATATCCTACCCCAGAAAACATGTAGGTGTGCTCTGGAAATGCCTGGAATAGAGAAAAGGAATCAAGAGGCTACTTGCAAAGCACTAAATACACGAACACAAGCGCACTTACTAGGAAGCTCATTTATGGCTGTTTAATTTCTTTTTCTAAAACTGGTCTATTTAGATATTATTTCCTCTTGTGCTAATTAATCTAGGCAATTTATATTTTTGTAAACATTCTTCCATTCCACTTAAATTGCTAAGTTTATTGACATATAATTGGGCAAAATAACTCCTAATAATTGCTTTGATTTCATCTTTGTTGGTATATTCATCCTTTTCATTTTTGATGATAGTTATTTGATTTTTGTCTCTTTTTAAAAAATCAAAATAACCAATGTTTACCTATTTTATTTGTTTTTCTATAAAACTATTTCCTAGTTTTATTTATTAATTCAATGTTTTTTATTCTCAATTTTATTACTCTCACCTTTAATTTTTAGGATTTCCAATTTGGTGTTTTATTGGGAATTTTTAATTAACTCTTTTAAAAGTTTTTTTTAAACTGAATCCAATTCATTACTATGCTCTTTCTCTATCATATTGTTTTAAGTATTTAGAGATATACATTTTCCTCTGATCACTGTTTTTGCTGTATCCTATAGGTTAGGGTATGTTGTCACATTATTGGCATTCTCTTTAATGAAACGACTGATTGTTGTGCCTTCAGGGTTAGGGTGACCATTCTTTGAGACTAGGTTGTTTAATCACTAATTAGCTTTTAATGTATGTTTCCTTGGTCCCTAAGTGTAATTTTTATCACATTATGATCTGAGAAGGACACTTCTAAGATATGTTCTTCTACTTTTAGCTATAATATTTTTATGTACTGATATATATATATTCAGTCTTTGTAAACTGCTGAAAAAAAGGTGTATTCGTTTCTATTTCCATCCTATTCTTTCCAGATTTCTATCATATCAGGTTTATCTAAAATTCTGTTCACTTCCTTAATTTCTTTCTTATTTATTTTTTGAGTTGTATTTCTCTAGTTTTCAAAGGGGAAGATTAAAGTCCCCTACTATTATAGTACTACTATTTCCACCTATAATTCATTTAACTTCTCTTTTAAAAATTTAAATGCTATAGTATTTGGTGGATATAGATTCAATATTGATATTGCTTCGTTGTCCATGGTACCTCTTACCAACATGTAGTTAACCTGTTTATCTCTTTCAATTAAATCTATTTTAGTCATAACTTTGATATCATAACTTCTGCCCCTGCCTTTTTTGTATCAGCTGACACATAATAAATTCTACTCCAACCCTCTCTTTTAACTCTCTCATTCTCAAATATGTGTCTTGTAAACAACATATTGTTGGATTCTGCTTTTTGATCCATTCTTCTGTGTTTCCATTTTATAGATGAGTTCATCCCATTCATGCTCAAAGTTATAATTACTGTTTGTGAATTTCCCTCCATTTTATTTTTAATCACTATTTTTCTTCTCAGCTTCTCTTTTTTACCTTATCCCTTTAGCCTTGTCTTTTCCCCTTACCCTCTTATTTCTTATTTTACCTACCCCTTTAAAATTCCCTGCGTTATCTTCTTCCCCCACCTTCTTAATCTTATTCTATATACTCTTTTTAAAGTCCCTCCCTCAATTTATCCCCCAGTTTTCTCACTGCTCTAGAAGTTCAGAAGATTTCTAAACCTCTTCAAAAGTATACGTTATTTCTTCTTCAACCCAGATGGGAGCAAAGTTCCGACATTACCAGCTCTCCACCACCACCTGTTTCCTCTGTATTAGTTCTTCCTTTCACACCCTTTTTTAAAATAAATAATTATTCCTTTCTACCTCTTCCTAGCCAATTTTGTTTTTCAGAATCATCCCATCATAGACAATTCATCCACAACCCTTCTTTCAAACTACCTGAGTAATGATAACACTTTTAGGGTTAGGGTTATGATCCTGATAATATTTTCATGTCATAAGTAAACAGTTTAACTTTTATTGGTGCCTTATAATTAGTTTTTAATGATTTCCTTACATTTCTTCTGGAGCTTTTATATCAAATTTTCCATTGAGTTCTGGCCTTTTTGTTATAAATACCTGAAAGTCTTTCAGTTCATCAACGATCTAGTTTTTTTTTTTTTTCCACTCAGGATTATACTCAATTTTGCTAGATAAGTTATTCTTGGATGAAATCCCAGCTCCTTTGCACTTCAAAATATATGATCTTTTTGTGTAGAAGCTACTAGGTCTTATGAAACCAGACTGTCTTTCTGCAGTATTTAAAATGTTTTTTTCTTATTGTTTGCAATATTTTCTCTTTATTTTTTAATATTAATTTTATTTATTTTTAGTGTTCCTCAATCACTACCACATAACTTAGATTTTTTTCCCTCTCTCCCCCACCCTCCCTGAGACAGCATACAATTTCATATAGGATCTACACATACATTCTTATTAAATACATTTTCACTATAGTCATGTTGTGTAGAAGAATTATAGTGAATGCAAGAAATCATATACCAAACCAAAACATAATACACATACAAAAAATGATCTGCTATATTCTGCGATTGAATTCCATAGTTCTTTCTCTGGATGTGGAAGGCATTTTGCCTTAGAAGACCATTGGGAATTTTTTAAAGTCCTTTCAAGTTCCAGGTCTACCAGGAAAACCTCTCACACACTGTGGTCGTTGCTGTGTACAAAGTTCTCCTAGTTCTGCTCCTTTCATTCAGCAACAGTTCATGTAAGTCTTTCCAGGCCTCTCTGAAATCTTCCTGTTCATCATTTCTTATAGCACAATAATATTCCATTACATTCCTATACCATAATTTATTCAGTCATTCCCCAATTGATGGGCATCCCCTTCCTTTCCAGCTTTTGTGCACCACAAAGATAGCTGCTATAAATATTTTTGACCATATGAGACCCTTTCCCATTTTTATGTTCTCTTGGGGATACAATCCTAGAAGCAATATTGCTGGGTCAAAGGGTATGCACATTTTTGGAGCCCTTTGGGCATAGTTCCAAATTACTCTCCAGAATGGTTGGATCAGTTCACAGCTCCACCAACATTGTGTTAGTGTTCCAACTCTCTCAATCCTCTCCAACATTTATCATCTTTCTGTTCTATAATACAATTTGAAACTCATCTGTTTGCCAGTCTGATAGGTGTGATGTTGTACCTCAGAGTTGTTTTGATTTGCATCTCTCCAATCAAAAGTGAGTTAGAGCATTTTTTTCATATGATTATAGATATCTTTGATTTATTCCTGTGAAAATTGCTTGTTCATAACCTTTGACCACTTATCAATTGGGGAATGACTTGTATTTTTGTACATTTGACTCATTTCTCTATATATTCTAGAAATGAATCTTGGTTGCTTTGGGTTTGGTTGTGCAAAAACTTTTCATTTTAATGTACTCAAAATTAGTTACCTTGCACATCATAATGCTTTCTATCTCTTCTTTAGTCAAAAATTCTTCTCTTCTCCATAAATCTGATAAATACACTATTCCTTGCTCCACCAATTTTCCCATAGTATCAATTTTTATACCTAGATAGTGTACCCATTTGGATTTTATTCTTGTGTATGGTGTCAGGCATGACTCTATGCCTAGTTTCTGCCACACTGTTATCCAGTTTTCCCAGCAATTTTTGTCAAACAGTTCTTATCCCAGAAGCTGGGGTCCTTCGGTTTATCAAACAGTAGATTGCTGCATTCATTGTCTACTATGTCTTGAGTACCTAGCCTATTCCACTTGTCTATCCTTCAGTTTCCTAGCCAGTACCAAGTGGTTTTGATAATTACTGCTTTATAATACAATTTGAAATATTTTCTCTTTAGCCTAGGGATTTTGAAACTCATCTGTGATATCCCTGTAAGCTTTCTTCCTAGGATGGCTTTCAAGTTGTGATCAATAGATTCTTTCTATTTCTATTTTACCCTCTTGTTCTAGAATTTCGGGGCATTTTTTCTTAATGATTTCTTATAATATTGCATCCAGATTACTTTTTTAATCATAACTTTCAGGTGCTATGAAAGTTCTTATATTATCTCTCCTTGATTTATTCTCCAGATCAGTTGTTTTTCTAATAAGATGTTTCAGATTCTCTTCCATTTTTTTCTAATTTTTTATGTCTTAGGATCTTATAACACTAATCAATTCCACTTACCCAATTCTAATTTTCAAGGACTACTTTTCTTCCTTAAGATTTTGTGTCTCCTTTTCTAATTGGTTAGCTTTCTTTTTATACCTTTTTTGGATTTAAAATTTTTTTTTCTAATTTTTCCTTGTTCTTCTTTACTTTTTTCTATTTTTTCTCATTCTCTCTTGTTTGATTTTTGAATTCCTTTTTAAGTTTTTCCAAGATTTCTTTTGGGATTTGTGATGATTTGACCTTGCTCTTTAGGGTCAGTGCCATTTTTTTTTTAACCCTCACTATCTTCCTTTGAATATTAATTCAAATCTTTTACACCAAAGCAGTTTCCATGATCAGGTTCTTTTTTCCTTTGCTCATTCATTTTTATTTTTAGTTTGCCTTTTTTTAATTTTTAGCCACCTAATTTTATCATTGTCAGTTTTAATCTTGAGTTATGGTGCTCTATCTCTGACCCCCCAAAAATGAAGGTGAATGATCAAGTCAAAATGAGAAGCGGAAGAAGAAAAATGTGAAACAAAGAGGGAATCAATTTGAACCCTATGCCAACCCTACTAAGAGATAGAAAGCCTTCACTACAAATATACCATTTGATGTGGAATGGCAGTCCCTTGGAGCTCTTAGTGGATGCTGAATGAAAGTCAAAGGTATGCGCTGTTGTTGAATTTAACATGGAAGAAAGCATGAAAATAGCTGCTGAATTTTTGAACAATCATAGTCTGAGTGGAAGACCTCTGAAAGTTCAAGAAGATTCTGAACCCAGGAGAGCAAAGCAAAAGGCCTGAAGACTTGGAAGCACAGTATTTGCAGGAAATCTGGATTATAAAGTTGGTTGGAAGAAAGTGAAGGAACTGTTCTGGCATAGTGGTTAGAGCAGACATTCTTGAATATTGACAGGAAGAGTCATGGAGTTGACACTATTATTTTTGAACAGTCAGTTTAAGCAGTTCAGGCTGTATCAGTGTTCAATGGCCAGCTGCTGTTTCAAAGACCAATGCATGTGAAGATGGATGAGAAGGCCCTGCCAAAGAGTGACTTTTCTCTCCCAATCAGCCACAACAACTCCCTCATGAACTCAGTGGCATTGACATGGAGCTAGGACCAGGAGGACAGCCCATTGATGCTAACTATCTGAACAAAGGCATAGGAATGGGCAGCATCGAGCCTGCAGGAATGGGAATGGATGGCATGAGAACTGGAATAAACAAAATGGGAGGCATAGAAATCCCCTTTGGTGTTGGCAGCATAGAAATCATGGGTCGGTCTGGATCTGGCATGAACATGGGCTGAATGAGAGAAATGGATCAAGGAGTGGGTGGAAGATTTGAGAGAGACTTTGCTTGAAATGAGATGGGAATGACTCAGAATTTTGGAGAACCTCTTGGCAGGAGAATGGCTGATGGTTTCAGTAGTGTGCCAGGAATGGAGAGGATGGGTCATGGCATTGATGCATAAGTGGTGCTGGGATGGAAAGAACAGGTCCTGGCCTACACCATGGAACAGAGACAGTAGGGTCTGAGATGAAGAGAATGGGCCTTGTCATGGATCCTATGGGGTCAACTATAGAGAGAATCGGGGCAGGGACAGAACTAATGGGTTCCCTTGGCATAGATCACCTGATTACAAGCAATGAAAGGATGGGCCACATCATGGATAGGATAGGTTCAGGTATAGAAGATGAGGTCTGGCATGGATTTTGGTATTGAGAGAATGGCTTCTCTAATAGATCAGCTATAGAAAGGATGGAATCAGGTGTATATTACATGGGCCTGCTTATGGATTGAATGTCTACTGGTTTGGACTGTATGGGTGCCAATAACATGGAGCACATGAGATTGAACTGTATGGGTACCAATAACATAGAGAGAATAGGTTCCACTCTGGGTCCAGCCCTAGGTTCAGGAATGGAGTGTCTGGGACTTGCCATGGGAGGTAGCTTTGACAGAGCTATGGAAATGGATAGGGGAAATTTTGGAGGCTGTTTTTGAGGTATTGGTGGCCATATACCTGGGGTTGCTTGAAAAGCCTACCAAGTATTTATGAGAAATCTCCTTTTTTGACTTTACATGGAAAATGTTATAAGATAAATTCAGTGAATGTACCCATATGTTGTATGTAGACATCACAATGAAGAATGGCAAATGCAAGGATTGTGGTATGGCTAAGTTTGAGGCCCCAGAGGTGGCAGAGAGAGCCTGCCAGATGATGAATGGAAGAAAACTCAGTGGCAGAGAGATGGATGTGTGAATTGATAGAAGTGCTTAAGCAGTCATCTTTTTTTTGAACATCAAAACCAGACTTCCAAATTTGCATTTTGTTTTCCTTGTTAACCATTTTAATTTGTTAGTTGGATGTATAAAGATGTTAAAATTCAGTTGCTTTCTGGGGTAGTTTTAATTACTTTTTTAATGACTTGGATTGCATTTGACTCTTTGCATTGAAATTGCAATATACACATTTTTTTTTGATAGCTGTGGCATCTTTTGGCATTTCAACTTTAATAATAAATACCAGTTACTGAAACTCTCTTTAAGAAAAAAAAGTTCTACTAATTCATTGTTGGTGGAGCTGTGAGTTGATCCAACCATTCTGGAGAGCAATTTGGAACTATGCCCAAAGGGCTATAAAAATGTACATACCCTTTGAACCAGCAATACTGCTTCTACGGCTGTATCCCAAAGAGATCATAAAAATGGGGAAAGGACCCATATGTACAAAAATATTTATAGCAGCTCTTTTTGTGGTGGTCAAAAACTGGAAATCAAGGGGCTGTGCATCAATTGGAGAATGGCTGAACAAGCTGTGGTATATGAATGTAATGGAATACTATTGTGCTATAAGAAATGATGAACAGGCAGACTTCAGAAAAACTGGAGAGACTTATATGAACTGATGCTGAGTGAAAGGAGTAGATCCAGGAGAACATTTTACATAGCAACAGCCACAGTCTGAGATTACTGATTTTAATAGACTTATCCCTTCTTAGTGATGCAAGGACCTAAAACAGTTCCAAAGGACTCATGTTGGAAAATGCCATCCACATCCAGAGAAAGAACTATGGAGTTGGAATGTAGAATGAAGCAGACTATTTTCTTTCTTGTTTTGTTTTACTTTTTCATGATTTCTTCTATAATTATTTGTTATAATTCTTTATACATTCATTATAATTCTTTTGTACAACATAATTAACATGAAAATATATATATATATATATATATATATATATATATATATATATATAGAGAGAGAGAGAGAGAGAGAGAGAGAGAGAGAGAGAGAGAGAGAGAGAGAGAGAGAGAGAGAGAGAGAGAGAGAGAGAGAGAGAGAGAGAGAGAGAGAGAGAGAGAGAGAGAGCCTATATTGGATTCCAGTCCATCTTGGAAAGGGAGGGGGAGAAAAACTTATGGAAGTGAATATTGAAAACTAAAACTAAATTAACTAAAAAAACCCAAAACTATTGCAAAAAAAATTCCTTACCTCTATCTCTGGACCCCCTGAAAGGTTTCTGAGGTCAGCATGACCTGCACATCCCCATTAAGCAGCAAATGTAGTCTTTTTTTAAAATATAAATTTATTTATTAACTTTTTAATTTCATTTTCACAAAATTTTGGGTTCCAAATTTTCTCCCTCTTTGTCCCCTCCTCCCACCGCAATACCCTGAGCATTCTAATTTCCCCTATCACCAATCTGCCCTCTCTTCTATCATCCCTCCCTTCTCTTGTCCCCATCTTTTCTTTTGTCCTGTAAAGCCAGATAACTTTCTATTCCCCATTACCTGTTTTTCTTATTTCCTAGTAGCAAGAACAATACTCAACAGTTGTTCATAAAACTTTGAGTTCCAACTTCTCCCCATCCCTCCCTCCCCACCCATTCCCTTTGGGAAGGCAGGCAATTCAATGTAGGGCATATCTGTGTAGTTTTGCAAATGACTTCCATAATAGTCATGTTGTGTAAGACT
>CM053769.1:703423873-703445212 GCA_028658325.1 Potorous gilbertii | reverse complement strand
AACTCCAGGCCTGGAGTTCTATCCACTGTGTCACCTACCTGGTTGGACTAGTAGATTCCCTCATTTCTAAATCTTGTGAAACCCTGTAAGTAGTTTGGAAATAATTCCTTTATTGTAATGAGCAATTATAAAAGGCCTTCTTTGCATCTGTGTTATTTTATGGGTAAAAAGTAGTTTTTGATAAATACATCAGAGCTGTAGAGCCCCAACAAATCTCTGCTTCCTGAAAGCATTATGTTTCTTTTAGTACAAAATCACACAGGCCCTGATGAACCCAATGAGTGTATCTTGTTCTTCATTAAGAGGAGGACCAGGTAGGGACTGATTCCAAAGGAGAGGACTCAGTGACAGTAAGTGGCTTGGGCCTTGGGATCTTTTGTAAGCTAGTTTGGACATAATTCGTATAGGGTGCCACTCTCCAAGAACTATAAACAGACCACCCCAGGCCGAGAGGCCGAGTGTGTGCTGTAAGACTTGGGGGTCTCAGTGGTATGGACTGTAAGAAAGCAGTAGAGCTTGCTGATTCTGACTCACTCCCTATGTCTTAGTGTCTTGACACGTTTTCTTGGGCCTGTTGATCACCTTCTCCTTGACAGCTTATTTTGAGCATGATTTCCCATTGACATTGAGCTCTTATGACTTTTCTCCCATCTTTCTGACTTCATTGCTATCTTCTTTGCTATCTCCTCATCCTCCTGCCTCCTAAACATGCGCATAATTCTTAGTTGTGTTCTCTATTTATACTTTTATCTTGGATAATCCCATTCACTCCAGTGGAGGCAACTAGGAGCGCTGAGTTTGGAACCAGGAAGACTCATCCTTCTGAGTTCAAATCTGGCTTCAGACACTTACTAGCTATGGGACTCTGGACAAGTCACGTCACCCTCTTTGCCTCAGTTTCCTCATCTGTCAAATGAGCTGAAGAAGGAAATGGCAAACCACTCCAGGATCTCTGCCAAGAAAACTCCAAATGGGGTCACCAAGAGTCACATAGGAATGAAATATCTCAACAACAACCACCCTAATGACTTCACTTATCCCCCTTCTCTCTGGGCCTCAGTTTCTTCATTTGTAAAATGAAAAGGATAGAGAATACATGGTTTCTAAGATTCCTTCCAGCTCTGTAATCCTTCAAACCATGAACCCTAACCCTAACTCCCTTGATTGACTTGCAAATCTACATCCCTGGTCTCAACAAAGAGACTAAAAAAAGAAAAAGGTAGGTTCAACTCCTGCCTCTGATGCTTGTCCCATTGTTCAGATTGCTTCTCCTCTCACCTCAGTTTCTCCACTGGCAAAATGAGTGGGCCAAACTAGATGACCACGAAAGTTACTTCAGGCTCTAAATTTATGATCCTATAGTTCTACATCTAAAAAGAAACTCCTCCTCCTTTCCTTTCTAAATCAGTCCCTATAACTTGTCTGTTTCTATGCATGGCATTACCATCTTGCCAGTCATCTCAGGCCCAGTACTTTGGAGCTGTCTTTGACTCTACCCTCTCCCTCATCCTCCCCACCTCCACCACATGCAATTACTTGCCAAGTCATGAGAAGTCTATTTTAGCAACATCTTTTGTCTGTCATTTCTATATTGCCACTGCAACCACCATGATCTAGACTGTGGTATCTTTTTATATCTATTCACTTTTTTCCTTTTTTAAATTTATTTTAAACTTAAGTACAAACAAGAAAAAAGAACATTTTCCTGTACATAGCTGAACTTAAAGAGATGATTTAACATAAAACAATAAATTTTCATTTCAAACTGTTTACTTTTTAAAAAACTACATGACAAGTACTACTCATTGTTTTCAAAGCTATTCAGCTTTTCTGTGCTTCCTTCTAAGTTTCCATTTGTTCTCTGCTGTGCAATTTTAATATTTTTTCTCCCTCCCTCCTCACCACACCCTAGAGAAAACTATAATTTAACATGAATATATATGAATGTGCCTCTATATCTTTATAAATACATACATATATATATATATATATATATGTATAAACACATTTACATATAAGTAAGACATTTATTTTCATCAGTTCTTTCTCTGGATGGGGATGGCATCTTCCTTCATTGGTCCAAGTCTTTCCATGTTTTTCTAAAATCAACCAGCTCATCATTTCTTATATCATAGTAGTATTCCATCACAATCATATGCCACAACTTGTTCAGCCATTCTCTGATTTAAGGGCATCTATCATTTTAGCCAATCTGACAAATGGAAGATAAAAATCTTAGAATCTTGGAAATCTTAGAAAATGAAATATAAGACCTGGGTTCTGCCACTGAGACCTCAGTCAAGTCACGTCACCCTGCTAAACTTTGTAAAATGTGGGGACTGAACCAGAGAATCTATTTTTTATTGTTATTCTGATATCTTTTGCTACTGATTTTTCTTAATTTATTTTTAGTTTTCAACATTCACTTCCATAAGATTTTGAGTTTCAAATTTTCTCCCCATCTCTCCCCTCCCCCATGCCAAGATAGCATGCATTCTGATTACCCTTTCCTCCAATCTGCCCTCCCTTCTTTCACCCCTCCCCTTCTCTTATCCCCTTTCCTTTCATTTTCCTGTAGGAAAAATAGATTTCTAAACCCCATTGCCTGTATATCTTATTTACCAGTTGCATGTAAAAAACAGTTTTTAACATTTGTTTTTAAAACTTTGAATTCCAAATTCTCTCCTTTTTTCCCTCCCTACCCACCCTCATTGAGAAGGCAAGCAATTCAATATAGGTTATACATGCGTAGTCATGCAAAACACTTCCATAATAGTCATGCTGTGAAAGACTATATTTCCCTCCATCCTATCCTTCCCCCCCAATTATTCTATTATTTCCTTTGACCCTGTCCCTTCTCAAAAGTCTTTGCTTCTAATTGCCCGCTACTCCAATATGCCCTCCCTTCTATCATTCCCTCCCTTCTTCCCTACTTTCCTATAGGGTAAGATAGATTTCCATACTCAACTGAGTGTGTACGCTATTCCCTCCTTAAGCCAAACCCAATGAGAATCAAGTTCACTCATTCTCCCTCTTCCCCTCCACTGTAAAAGCTTTTCCTTGCCTCTTTTATATAAGTTACGCCATTCTAACTCTCCCATTCTCTGTTTTCCAGCACATTACTCTCTAATCCCTTAGTTTTATTTTTTAGATACTATTCCTTCATATTCAACTCACCCTGTGCCCTCTATTTGTACACACATACACACACACATATACATACATACACACACATATGTATATGTATTCCCTCTAATTACCCAAATACTGAGAAAAGTCTAAAGAGTTACAAATACTATCTTTCCATGTAGGACTGTAGACACTTCAGCTTTAGTAAGTCCTTTCTGATTTCTCTTTCCTGTATACATTTTCATGTTTTTCCTGAGTCTTGTATTTGAAAGTCAAATTTTCTATTCAGCTCTGGTCTTTTATCAAGAGTTCTTGAAAGTCCTCTATTTCATTGAATATCCTTTCTTCCCCTGAAGGATTCTACTCAGTTTTTCTGAGTAGGTGATTCCTGATTTTAATCCTAGCTCCTTTGACCTCCAGAATATCATATTTCAAGCCCTCTGATCCCTTAATGTAAAAGCTGCTAAGATGTGTTATTTTGATTGTGCATCCACAATACTTGAATTTTTTCTTTCTGGATGTTTGCAATACTTTCTCCTTGAACTTTGGAATTTGGCTACAACATTCCTAGGAGTTTTCCTTTAGGAATCTCTTTTATGAGGTGATCAGTGGATTCTTCCCATTGCTATTTTATCCTCTGGTTCTAGAATATCAGGTCAGTTTTTCTTGATAATTTCTTGAAAGATGATTTCTAGGCTCTTTTTTTGATTATGTCTTTCAGATAGTACATGAATTATCTCTCCTAGATCTATTTTCCAGTTCAGTTGTTTTTCCAATGAGATATTTCATTGTCTTCTATTTTTTCATTCTTTTTGTTCTGTTTTATAATTTCTTGATTTATGTAGAGTCATTAGTTTCCATATGGTCTATTCTAATTTTGAAAGAATTATTTTCTTCACTGAGCTTTTGGACCTGTTTTTCCATTTGGCCAGTTCTGCTTTTTAAGGTTTTACTCTCCACATTGACTTTTTGGACTTCTTTTGCCATTTGGGTTAGTCTGTTTCTAAAGGGGTTATTTTCTTCAGTATCTTGGGAGGAGGATGTCTCCTTTAGCAAATTATTGACTCGTTTTTCATGACCTCCTTGCATCACTCTCATTTCTCTTTCCAATTTTTCCTGTACTTCTCATACTTCATTTTCAAAATCCTATTTGAGTTCTTCCATGGCCAGCAACCAATTCATATTTTTCTTGGGGCTTTGGATGTAGGATCTTGGATTTTTCTGTCTTCTTCTCATTGTATATTTTGACCTTTTTCTGTCACTGAAGTAAGATTCTATAGTCTGCCATTTTTCCATAGTTTGCTCATTTTTCCAGTCAATTACATGACTTTTTAACTCTCTATTAAGGTAGGACTCTGCCTCCAGTGTGCAGGGGGTAGTGTCCCAAACTTCAGAGGTTTTGTGCATCACTTTCCAGTTCTTTTTCTGGGATCCTACAAATTTACAGTTCTTCCAAGGTAGTAGTATCAAAGAGAGGTGTGTATTTCTCTCCTAGTCTGTGCTGTGGTCTGTGAGTTACCTCAAGCACTCTTTTATATCTTAGAACTGTGATGAGGATTCTTGCTCCACTGCTAGCACAAACTCTGCCATATTATCACTCCTCCTTACCCTGGAAACCCACGACTGTGACCTAGATCCAAGAACAGGTAGAGCAAGATGATTCTGCCTCAGTGCCAGCAAAGAGATCCCTGCAATCCCCTTCTGAACAGTCACTCAATTCCCCTACAGTCTGTGGTCCAAGAGCTCTACAAGCAACTGCAGCTACTGACTCAGCAGCCACCACTGACACCCTGGGGCTGGGGCTAGATAGAGCTTCTCTCTTACTCAGGTCTAACATACCTTTTCTACTTACCTTCTAAGTTGTTTTTGGCATTTGTGGGTTGAGAAGTCTGAAAAATGCCCCAGCTGCCAGTGATTCAGTTCCCTGAGGCCTGTTCCAGGTTTGCTTGGGTCTGATCTGTGCTGGCATGTTTTATGCTGGACTGCATTCCTCTCTCAACAGACATTTTCTGTCTACCTTCTAGGTTGTCTTGGGCAGGAAATTTGTTTCACTCTGTCATGTTGTGGGTACTGCTTCTCTAGAATCTGTTTAGTCATTTTTACAAGTATTTGGAGGGGCTTGGGGAAGAGCTCAAGCAACTCCCTGCTTTTACTCTGCCATCTTGTCTCCTCCCCGAACTGGAGAATCTTGAAGAGCCATCTCCATGCTAACATTTCTTGAGAATAATATTGAATAATAATTGGGGAATAAAAGCTGACATTAATATAGTGCTGTAAGATATACAGTAAGATTTTGTACACATTCTGTGATTTGTTCCTCAACCCTGTGTTAATTGTTATCCCTCCTTTACAGACAGAAAAACTGGGATTAAGGGAAGTCATGATGGTTACGTTTTCAGCTCTATCCATTATAGCAATAGTTCTCAAACTTTTTGATCTCAGGACTTCTTTATACCCTTATAACTTATTAAGGACCCCAACAAGCTTTTATTTATGTGAGTTATATCTATTGATATTTACTGTATTAAAAATTAAAACTGATACAGTTTAAAACTATTTATGTGTTAAAAAATAATAAGTCCATTACATGTTAGCATTAATAATATACTTTAAGAAAAAACTATGTTTCCAAAACAAAAAAATTAAATGAGAAGAAGCATTGATTTACATATTTAAATATTTCTGTGAATTTCTGTCATGTCTGACTTAATAGAAGACAACTGGATTCTCTTATCTGCTTCTCCTTTTGATTTGTTGTGATACGTTGTCTTGGTTGAAGCACATGAAGTAAATCTGGCCTCATACAGATGGGAAGTTGGAAAGGGGAGAAGTATTTCTCAGGCAAGGATCATTTTGGTAAAAATGATAAAAATGGCTGAAATGATTTTTTAAAAATTGGTAAAAAAAAAAAGTTTTGACCTTAAAGACCTTCTCCTGAAAGAGTTCAGGGGACCATTAGAGCTCCGAGGACCATGTTTTAAGAACTACTGCACTGCTTCTTCTCAACAGGTATCTGTTACTCTGAGATGCTCAATGCTCACTTAAGCACTTGGTGACTACTAGAGACATTATAATGGGGATGTTTTAACTCACAAATGAATTGGATTTAAGTGAGGCAGATCTGCTCAAAGTCATCTCTCTCTCCCCCAGAGTCACCAAAGTTCATTGGCAAGGCAAAAGTCAAAATGAGTCGTGTTGGGTGATAGCCCGGGATGGTAATTGACTTGCAACAGTGTAGAAAAGCTTTTTGTATTCTTCCATTTTTATAGCTGAAACACTGAGGTCTGAGGAATTCAACTGACTTTCCCCAGCTAAAATAGCAAGTCAGTGATACAAAACAGATTATAATTTACCTTACCTAAATTGGCAATCATTTTATAATTTAGGATTTTTTAATGTTCCCTGTGAACTTAGTTTTGCATTGACTCCCTAAAAGTTAGCATCCTTGATGCTGTTTTGTACATACTATTTGTACAGCGCTTCCTATAACTGTTCTAGGTAGTTAAGACAGACATTTTTTTCCTACTTGTGGCATAGTATGTCCTTAATTCTTTTTGGCCCTTGGAATCACTACTAAATAGATGAAAATGAGCAGGATGTGCAATAATGAAGGAAGCAAAAAGCAAACCTCTTAGATCAGTGTATTTTGTGCAAGGAGCTATTAAACTGCCTATCCTGCATGTTTTTCCAAATTTACTTTCTGACTGAAATGTAATGGTTAGATGGACAAGCAGTAATTGGTGTGCTGGAAAAATAAATTAACTAGCAGTGACTTCTCTTCCCTGAAAAGTGCAAATTATCCTTATATCTCCCGTTTCAGAATGTTAATATAGTGATCCAGTTTTCATTGATCAAAATCAGAAATGGCTAAATTGCTTATCCTTGGCTTTACTTAAAACCTTTATGGTACCGGTTTTCTTTAATTTCATGAAGAGTTTCCAAACATTTGAAGACACTTCCACCTTGGGTGAGCCCACTAATAAAAATGCACATGTACACTTTCACAGTAAATATTGTACAAGGGACATTGAGAAACCCAAGGGATATTAAGGAAAGAAAAACAAATTCATTTGAAGGAGAGCAGGATCTGATTGAATCTTGAAGTTTTCCTTTATTTGGTCCAGTTGTAACTAAAATGGTGGAAAATCTAATTTATTTGGCTCAATTATTTTCTGGCAAAGGATACCATCACCACTGGATTGTGTTTCACCCAGGAAATCATGTTGTCTTCCATCCTCAGTTATATCAATAGTTGCTTGATTCCATCTCAGTTAGAGAAATCAAGTAGTACATTCTTCTCTGTTTTTTAAAAGGTGTAAACAATATCCACAGGACCAGAAATTATAAATCTAGAGCTAAAAATCCCATCTATCCCACTCCCTCATTTTACTGATGAGGAAACTGAATCCCATGGAAGTTAAATGACTTCTCCAAGGTCATTCAAGTGTCAGAAGCAGGATTTGAACCCAGCTCCTCCAACTCCAGAGTCTGCACTCTTTCCATGGTACCATAATATATTAAGAACAACTAAACTATTGTCACAATTTTAGTCTACAAAAGACAAAACTTTCCCATACCAAGAACTAGGCAAAAATCATTTATTTGCAGCAAATATGACTGGGATTCCCTCATAAATACACACACTTATGCATAGGCACAGCTCCCAGAGGAAGTGAGCAGGGGAGGAGGGGGGCAGCCTTTAGATGGAAGGAAAACCACAAAAGGAAATACTATTTGGGCACTTCCATGATGGGAAGCCCTATGTGCCATTTCATGGAGAAGCAGAAATTTGTCTGTGCCCAAGGCTCCATGAGGTGGTCTGAACACCTGTCTGGGTTTTAACAGGTGTCTGTCTAACCCTGTTCTCATATACCTTATTTGATAATCTCCTTACTCAATTTCCATGTTCTCCTCTTGAATCCCTCCTATGTATGTGTTTATTTGTTTGCTTGTTTCTTTATTAATCTTTTAGAGACTGGGTTTCCCCTATCTTTTCAAGGCTTGAAGAGTAATCAGTGATTACTCATGGACCCAATCGCAGTGCCAATAAGAGCATGTTTTAAGGTGCTCTGTTTTTCTGATCTGCCCCTCCTTAGGCAGCCTGGTAACACTCTGTTCCAAAGATCTCACCAGACTGGTGTCTTATTTAGTGTGGGCACCTACCAACTTTAGTCCTACTGTAGCTAGAACTCCTGGACTCCGGCAATACATCAGTGCCCCTCTCCTTCATAACTCTCCTTCCTCCCCGCAGCAGCAGGGACCACAGGCATTAGCCACAGTGCCTAACGCCTCCTTCACCTATTTAATTTCTATAATATTCCCATACTTTCTCATCATTTTTGTGAAAAGTCTTCTCTTCTTTCCAGGTTCAGATTAAGTGGCACCTCCTCTGTGAAGCCTTCTCTGATCTCTACCAGCTGCAAATATTTTCTCAAACCTGGAAAGATTTACATGAACTGATGCAAAGTGAAGTGAGTAGAAACAGGAAAACGTTCACAGCAAAGACAATATTATATAATGACCAACTGTGAAAGACTTAATTTTTCTCAGCAACACAATTATCCAAGACAATCCAAAGGACTTGTGATGAAAAATGCTATCCACATCCAGAGTCTGAATGCAGATTAAAACATACTATTTTTCACATTATTTTCATGATATTTTTTCCTAGTCTGAGTTTTCTTTCACAACATGACTAATATGTAAATACACTTCGCGTGATTGCAAATGTATAACCTACATCAAATTACTTACTGTCTCAGGGAGGAGGAAGGAGAGCATTTAGAACTCAAAATGTAAAAATCTGAATATTATTTTTAATATATAATTCTGAAAAAACAGTAGCATACCATTTAAAAGAAGGAAAATATTTTCTCCCTCCTAAATTTCCTTTGAGCATTTTTTTCTGTATCTTTCCTTTCCCTGTTACACTCTACTTTGTATCATCCTCATCTATATACATGAAATGTCCTCCAGGCCCCCAGAAGAACATAAGCTACAGGATGCAGGGAGAGTGATATTTTCATCTTTGTATCCTAAATGCCTAGCATTGTGCTAGGACTGTAACCATGCAAATATTTGTTTGACCTGTGATCTCTCTTTGGATATTCCCTCCATTGTTGAATGGATTTTTCCTTAAATTGATAAACATTTATCTGAATTCATCAGCAAGCATTATTTGTAATAAGGGATGTTAGATGCCTTCCCAGTGACATCAAGTGTGAAACAAGGATGTCACCAATATTATTCAATATTGTATTGGAAATCCTAGCAATAGTAATAAGAGAGGAAAAAGAAATAGGAGGAATCAGACTAGGGAATGAAGAGATAAAACAATCTTTTTTTGCAGATGACAGGATGATATACTTGCAAAATCCCAAAGACTCAATTAAAAACGTTGAAAAAACAATTTTAGCAAAGTAGCAGGGTAGGAAGGCAAACACAACAACAATGTGTATGCAACTCATATCCGTGTTCTCCAATATGTGGCTGCCCACTCAGTGGGCTAGTGACCTTCTTCACTATCTTTTGTCATACAGAGGTAAATGTGCTTGGACTTTCTACCTGCCATCCATGGTAATCCACCCCATCCCACACCCCAGCTTTTGTTATACATTTCTCTGATGATGTTTTAGTCCTATTTTTCTCCAAAGTTCCTCTTGGGTTTTATGTTGCAGTCTGTTCATAACAAGGGATAGGAATAGGGACTGAAACTGTGATTCCATTAGGGTAGGGAACACCTAGTTGAGAAATTTCCTCTACCAAAGTAGGCAGCACCTTCTCTGTAATTTATGATCTTTGACCATTGCCTGGGGACACCGAGGGGTTAAACTATTTGCCCAGAGTCACATATCCAGTATGCATCAGAGGATTTGAATTCAGGTCCTTCTGACTCTACTGTGCCATGCTGTTTCGTCAAATTCATGGCTCATACCAAAGGCCTCCAGAAAAGTTCTTAGATCATGTTTAGATCAAATAAAGGTAATTAAAAGAAAATCAACAACTGCTAGTCTATATGGTTGACATGTAGTAGGTGCTTAATACATTTTTTTTTATCAAATTGAATTATATCCTCAAAATAACCTGAGATGGTGATGGAGTCAACAAACATTTATTAAGCACCTACTATGGGCCAAGCAACTAGATGGCTTTGTAGCTAACATGCCAGATCTAGTGTCAGGAAGACCTGAGATCAAATCCCACTTCAGACATTCACTAGCCTTGTGGCCCTGGCCAAATCACTTGATCTCTATTCACCTTAATCCAGCACAGAAAGAAATGACCACTTCAGTATCATTTCAAAGAAAATCCCTTGGACAATATGGTCCACAGGGTCACAAAGAGTTGGAAACAACAGAAAAATAACAATAACAAAATGTTCCAGGCATTGTGCCAGAGCTATGGGGATACAAAGAAACACCAAAGACAGTCCTTTCCCTCAAGGAGCTCACAATTTTGTGGAGAGAAGACAATAGACAAACAACATTGTACAATGAGATTCATGCAGGGCAAATTGGGAAGTGACAAGCAGTAAATGGGCCTGGGAAAGGCGGAATTTTAGCTGAGACTTGAAGAATTCCAGGGAGATCAGGAGGAAACAAGGAGGGAGGAGCTTAAAGTATTATTCCCGTTACACAGATAAGAAAAAATTCATCTCAAATAGGTTAAACATTCTGACCACAGTCATACTTATTGAAATAGAATTAGACCTGGAGCCCTTGATCTTTTGATGTCAAATTCAATGCTTCTCCAGTCACAATTGCTGGAAAATATAACTGGAGAGGATTTTCTCCTGCTCTTGGAAAGGGTCAGGAAAAGGAGGACTGTGCCATGCATATAGGGAGGTTAAGGAGTCAGATGTGACTCAGGCTGGGGATGACAGGAAATCATGGGATGCTGGGGGATTGGGGTGTGTGTGCAGATGATGGGCAGACAATGACTTCTTCTGAGTTCCAGAGCCCTCAACTCCTCACCTCAATTCTACAGACAACAATGCTCCAAAAATCCTTATAAGAAGGAGAACTATTCCACAAGAGTGGAATCCTTGGAGAATCTACAGGGGAAAAAATTTGTTTGTTTGTCCTTTGGCCTTGCAAGAGAGAGGGGGCCTAATGATGGAATGCTTGCAATTTTTGCTGACTGAGTAAGATCCTCAGCCCCTGCACAGCAGGAGCTGGTCGGAAAGCACTAGCTCATTTCCTACAGGTCACCAATGGACATCAAAGGCTAATAACTTTTGGCGGCTACTTACCTCAGCTACTGAATTAGAAAGTGCCCTTCAAACATTTTTAAAAGTACATATCTGCAGCAGCCTCACTCCTGGTGCTGCTTTCACATGAGAAGTAACTCAAACGGGTTGATATTCTGACTCTCATCAGGAATATTAAATTAAAATATAGGCATAAAATACGTTTACCCCCCAGCCAAGCTACTATATGGTCTGTTCAGTACTATAGTAGTTTCTTTTAGGTAGCAAGATCTCCTAGTCCGCAGTTTAATGTTCTTAACTAGCCCCTTTTCTATAGGGGACCTGCTGCTACTGATCACATCCCCTGTGGTTTCCTGTTTGGAATTTTAGTTACTGCCCTATCTTCCTCGGTCTACACTGCATACATATAGTTCTTTCCGGTTGGTCTAGTCTAGGTCCATGGAAGCCAGCTTCCTTTATCCTACTTTACTGTATCCCTTTCAGGTTTCTTTGTGTTATGGCCATAGCCAATTCAACAGACTTCTATTAAGTCTTTATTGTGCATCCTGGGGTAGAGGATTGAGGTCCAGGTGAACTTGGGTTTAAATTCCACCCCTGAAGCTCACTAGTTATGTGACCCTGGTCAAGACCTTAAGCTCTGAGCACTCCAGTCAATGCAATAAGACTATAAATTGCACAGAAAGCATAGATCTGCATTGGTGGAGGAGATTCCCTATACCAAAGAAAACATAGATCTGGTCCCCATGCCCCTAAAAATGTGTCAGGGCCAGTTCTAAGTCCCTGGGGGGAAATGACGGAAAACAATGCAGTCACACTCAAAAAATGTATAGTATAATGAAGGGTGTGAGTTTGGATGGGGAATGAAGGATGCTACACAAATAAGTAGGATACAAATTAGGAAATTATTATGTAGAAACAGATTGAAGGAAAGAATGCTGCTATTCTGTTACCACTTGCTAATGCCTCCTTACTACTGCACATTTACCACATTGGTCAGACTACAGGCCATACTTTTTTTCTCTCAGTTTGGCTTACAGAAGGTAGGAGGATAGGCTTATACAACTTATACTACAAAGTTATTTCTATACATTTTTCTCTTTCTAAAAGTTCTCATTTGGGCAGCTAGGTGAATCAGTAGATAGAGCACTGGGCCTTGAGTAAGGAAGGCTCCTCTTCCTGAATTAAAGCCTGACTTCAAAGACTTCTTATTTGTGACCCTTGGGCAAGTCACTTAACCTTGTTTGCCTCTATTTTCTCATCTGTAAAATGAGCTGGAGAAGGAAATAGCAAACCAACCCAGTATCTTTGCCAAGAAAACCTCAAATCAGGTCATGAAGAGTTGGGCATGACTGAATAAACAAGAATAAAAGCTCTCATGCAAGGGGTAGAACATATTTTTAGGGGCCACCTACATCTAGACACAAAATAAAAGTGAAATGGCCCTAGGTATAATTACTGCCTAGACTGTGCCTTGCAATCGTATGAGAAGGGGTTACACCTAGAAATGTGTTTCTTGGAACTCTGAGCTGGAGGAAAATATTTGGTGGGGGAGCATCTGAGTATAATATCATATGCTCCTGTCAATTAGCTATTTTGTAATTAAGCCCTCTATTCTGCAGCTACTCCAGTAACAATATTAAAGGCATGCTGACTGAGCAAGGAAGGTGCTCTTCTTTCCCTCCTCTCCTTGCTATTTGCCCTTCATTCTCGAAGAGGACCATGACATCAGGAAGGGGATCCCATGACTTGCAAGTGAATTGGGTTCGAGTGAGGGAAGGAGTCTTAGAATCAATTTCCAAGAGTTCCAAAGTTCCAGTTCTAGGATTCAGTCACTATGTTGCTGTTTCTTCCCCTCATTCATTATTCACTAAGCAATCGCTCTAGCTCAGGCCCTCATTATCCCTGCCTGAACTCTTGCTATGGCTTCCTAACAGTTCTTTCTGCCTCAGGTCTCTTCCCACTCAAGTCCCTCCTCCACATGGCTGCTGAAGTGATCTTCCTTATGTTCAGTCTCCTTCAGTGTCCGGTCACTTCTCAATTCAGAGAACTCCACTGACTCCTTCATTGTCTCTAAGATAAAAGACAGACCATCACAACCTGGTCCTGATCAATTTCTCCAGACTATTATGCCCTCCTTCCAACATTCTGTGGTTGAACCAAACTGAATTTTTTACTGTTCCTTAGATGTGACACTTGTTTCCACATAAATGTTTGTTGATAGATTACTTCATCTAGGCTTATTAGATGCATCAGAGCATTTCAGTTCATAAGAATGGGTTTTGGGTAGTTCTAGAGAACAAACATTGGCTGTCTTTTTGTGACAATGGAGGAATGATGTGGTAATAGAAATTGGTCAATCTGATCCAAAGACAGAAATGAATCAGTCTGTCAGTCCTTATGACATACCAGATTCAGGAAGCGGGAGGTGTTACCTACATACACCCATTTCCTGAGTTCAGACTCAAACACAGAAAGGTGATGAATCTCAGTACAACCCATTGGACAAGTAATAAAATATGTTGTCTGGCAGTCCAAATAATCAGTCTAATAAAAATACACTTCTGTGTAGGCTGAAAAATCCCTAGAGGGTACCAATAACTCAGGTTAACAGAACCATATACAGATGGAAGTAGACATGCTCTCCACAACAGTATAGAAGCTGTCAAGATAAAAAGTAAATGTATAAACAAGGGAGAAATGTAGAACAGCAGTCTGGGGTCAGTTACCTTCAATTATAGCCTGAGGAATTGATTGAAAGCCCTGGACACAACACAGCACCAGAGCTTTACTGGTGCTAATGACTAGTCAACTACATTATTCTCAGAGACTGTGTATGTTGCAGCGTTTTAGAGATGACACCTTGAGACACAAGGTGTCTTTGAAGTCTGCAGCGGTAGTGAGTTCCCTTTCCATTACCTTTGTATGGATTTGCATGTCTCCCTAAGGCTCCTTCCATGGGATTTAAAGCATAGTCCTGTTTGTGGAGCTATATGGGGAAAGAATCTGATAGTTTCTTCTTCCCTGGGTTGTGGGAATGAGGAGGCAAGATTATCTAGGTCTGACCATGACAAGATCTGGTCACAGACTCTTCTGGACAGTGATATTTGAATTGAAAAGGGACCTGGATTCAGATCCTACCTCTGACATATGCTACCTGTGTGACTTATTCTCCTTGGGTTTCAATCTCTTCATATGTAAAATGAAAAAGTTGGCCTAAATGGTCTCTGAGATCTCTTTCAGTTCCAAATCTAGGATTCTAGGTTCTAAAAGCTAGATTTGTGGTAGTAGGGAAGAAAACGCAGCAACTGACATGAGGCCAGCCCAACATGTGTTTAATGTGCCCTGTGTATTGAGAGCCTGGCCCAGTACTCTCATACTTATAAAAGTAGTAACTTTATTAAGTTTAACTTAATTACTTAACTTAAATTAAACTTTATCAGTGTCATTTATATTAAATAATCACAGAGCCATTGACCAGAGTTATCTCCGTGGTTGCATTGATGGAAGAATATTGTATGATTTTAACATATACATAAAAGACTCCTTTTTTTGGAGGAAAACCTGTAAGATAGCATTTTGATCCATCAAGTCAAATGCTTTTTTGTAATTAAAAAACTCCTCAGTCAATCCAGCATGGAACCTTTCAATCAACTGAGTGGCAAAAATGGATTGGTGAACTCCTTGATGCTGATCCCTTCCCTAGGGCCCATCCACTTTTTCTGATCCTGTGTGATTTCTTATCTGTTGTCTTCTATATGGAGAAATTTTATTCAGGGGTATGTTAGTAAATATTTAACCACTGAGTCTCTGGAAGGCAGGATACTCTGTAAAGCTTAATCTACATTAATACTATTTTCTCTATCACTTTCTTAAGTCTAAACAATCCACAAAACAATAAATCAAGTCTTGGTTTGTTGCCTTTGCTGATTTCCTAGGTTAAACACTCATACTGAAAATATAACAATCTGCTCTACTGAGCCAATCTGAGCTGGTCGCAAAACATCCCTGGTTCTACCGCATATGCTTAAACCAATCTTCTACGTCTTTTTATATTCTGTAGGTATATTGTTTCAGGTTTGATTTGGGGACAAAATGAGGTACTCCCAAGTCATTGGACCTTTAACAAAGGTTTACTTTGCCCTAACACAGCAAGAATATGCAACAAGGATACAGTGGCACCTAAGCTCTTCGATCCAGCCCCTTCCATCTATTCATATGCATCTGGTCCGCAAGGCAGGGTGAGGTGACCCTCCCATCAAGACAAGGAGCCTAGATTCCATTTGGTTGGGGCTTTTAAACCCTCAGATGCAAAGGAAGCTGAGTTAGAGCAGCCAAGGAAACTTTATCCTATTGTCTGAGAGTTGGGAGAAGGTGGGCAACGAAGCTGTGTTAAGGCAGCCAAGGCCGATCACATAGACCAGTCAGATGCTAGAAGCAGCCTTGTCTTCTTTCAGATGAAGGCCCCTCATGTTGTGGATGGGAAGAGAGAAGCAGTGCCAAGGAACGGGTCCATCTGATACATTTTTCTCTCTCTGCATAGCTGGCCTGCATCCTTTTCCAGTCATTCATTTCCTTGATAATTTCCTTTTTGCTACTTTTTGTATGTGATTCTTCACTGGAAAAACACCCCCATCTGCTGGTGCCCACCGTGTATCTCCCCATTGCTCTTTGGGCCACCAGAACTTCTGATTCCTCAGAGACCATGATAGCATTACATAGAACACATTTGTGATGAAAAGCTAGGTCTGTGTGCTTCAGGGAAGCTTAGAATCGTGGAAAGCATTGTAAAATTTCTCAAATACAATCCAGACTGCTTCTTTTCTTCTCTTTAATCTTAAGTCTAGTTCATTGTCCATCTTCATTGCCTGCCTCAAATATAAATATTAATATACAAACTCAGTGGACAGGCCAAACATCTATATGCTTGGGCAGTAGGCATTTTTTATCTATTTAGTTTTCCTTGTATGGATTGTTAGGCCCATCTCTTCATTATAGCTAAGAATAACAGTAGCTAATGTTAATATAGTGTTTACCATGCGCCAGGTACTGCTCTAAGCACTTTGTGATTGCTACCTCATTTGATCTTTACAATAACCCTGGGAGTTTGGTACCATTGCTATCACCATTTTGCATTTCGGAAAACTGAGGCAAACAGAAATTAAGTGACTTACTCAAGGTTACACAACTACTAAGGGTATGGATTTGAGTTCAGATTTTCTTGATTCCAGGTCTATTCACTGTGCTATCTAGCTGTATGATTATTTCCAATATTCAATCATATTTCATTGAGGAGGTCCTGTAATTTCCTGGGTCTTGATGTACTCAGCACAATATCATTCTCCTCCAGCAGATCTTGATAGTGCTAGGAAATCCCTTTTCCATATGGATCACCCAGATTCTGACCTTGGGACTGGTCCTAAGCTTTGCCAGGTGTTCCAATCTTGCTTAGAACTAGGTCTCCTCATCACTTCCAGCCCCTTCCCAAACTATGCTGCTTGTGCTCTGGTCAACCTCCTCAGCCCCCTCCCATCAGAATCTGGACTCTACTAATGAAACCCTGGATTCTGATTAGTGGGATTTAGCTTTGTCTTGCCTAGAGTTGGGCCTCCATGTGGCATCTTGGCAACTTTTAAGTCACAGTACCACGCTTATTTTCTCTCATTCCTCTTTCCAGAGCCCCCCTCATTGGTTGTCTTTCTCCATTAGAATACTGGCTCCCATGTTGGGGTTTGCTTGGTTTTCTTGGTCCTATGTTTTCTTATATAATATGAATATTAAGGAAATGTTTTGTATGACTATGCATGTATGACCTATATTGTTCAAAATTGTTTTGACATGTAACTGGGCAAAAATAAAATACTAAACAAATAAACAAGAACGTGGGCTCCTTGAGAGCAGGAACTGTCCTGCTTCCTTGTTTTTGAAAGCCCAACCATTTAGACCAGTGCCTGGCACAGGGTAAGTGCTTAATAAATACCTTTGCATCTGTTTGTTCTTTTGTGACAGTGGCAATCATGTCTGAGAAACTTCTGTCTCCCTGTTTTACAAACAGAGGGACATTGAATAGAATTATTTCTATGGTTACATCCATCAAGAAATGACCTTAACGTAAGTACAGTCTCTTTGTTGGAGGGGAACCTTTAAGAATACATTTTGCTCTACTGAGTCAAATGCTTTTAAAAAATATATACAAAATAAAAAATAGGAGTTTATAGTCTTACAGAAAATAATATCTTACCAGTTACAAATAAAACTGTCAACATCACTAGGCCCAGATAAATAACTGCACCACTCTAACCCCCCACCCAACCCCCCACAGTTTCCTTTAAAATTGTAATAATAAAATGCCTAGGGTGTTTGGGAAGGCCTTTAAAAATATAGCAGCAAATTGGCTGTTATATGAATTTGGGAACTTGGTGTTGGGTCTATAAAAGTAGAACAAGGCAAGATCACATTCTGTTGGCATCCTTCCATAGTTTGGTCAGGATAGTAAGGTACGTAGACCCAACTGGTCTGAGAAGCTTCTGAATTCCCATGACTGGCTAGACTCTATCCATGTTTTCACTCAGCTGGTTTGGGGGATGGTAATACCTATATTGATGAATCATATGAGAACCCATGTTTCCATTCTCATGTGCTTAAAGTTGGTCTGTGAAGTCTGGAAGGATGGAGGAGCTGGGGTTAAGTGGAAGGGCTAGTTGGCTAGTTGTTGGGAGGAGCTTGGGACTGGTATTCTAATTTTGTCAAGGATCAAACTTCAAATAGATTAATGGATTATGATATCATCAACTAAGTCAATCATAGATTTAAAGCTGAAAGGAATTTTAGAGTTTGTCCAGTCCAGTGGTCTCAAACTCACATAGAAATGAATCCTCACAGTTTCATTTTGACTTAGAAAACCACAAATTAGTATTATTTATATTGTGTTGTATTTTAGTTTATTTTGTTAAACATTTTCCAATTACACTTTAGTCTGGTTAAGGCTTCACTGAAGAGTTTTGTGCCTTCCCCTGCTCCAGACTCTGAATTTGCTATCTGTGACCTAGTCCAACCCTATTATTTTATAGCAGTGAGGTCAAGAGTATCTTGCCCAATATTGAAGAGTTTACAGGTAGCAGAACAAAGATTTGAACCAAGACCATAGATTTTGATAGGGACAGCTATGTGGTTCAGTGGATAGAGCATCAAGCTATAAGTAAAAAAGACACATCTTCCTGAGTTCAAATCTGGCCTCAGACACTTATTAGCTGTATGACCCTGGGCAAATCATTTCACTCTGTTTGCCTCAGTTTCCTCATCTGTAAAATAAGAAAAGGGCAAAGTATTGTAGCATCTTTGTAAAGAAAACCTCAAATGGAGTCACAAAGAATCGAGTGCATTTAGGGTAGGGTCACAAAGAGTTGGTTATGGCCAAATAACAACATAGATTTTGATATGGAAAGGGCTTTTAAGATAATTTATTTGATCCAACCCCCTCATTTTACTTTGAATCATACAAAGGGTAAGTGACTTGCTCAAGACCACACAGGTAGTAAGTGACAGAGTGAATAACGTAAACCCAGGTTTTTTTTTTTTACTACAAATCCAGCATCCTTTCCACTGGGTCATGCATGTTTTTTATTTTAGCCCTTTGACATATAAGATTATGTCACCTTCTCTTGAGGTTCCTTGTTTTTTGTGGCCCTTAAGGTATGTTGTAATCTTTAAATAAATAACTTGCATCAGCCATAGTTCATAGGATGTGGCATTAGATAGAATTGGAGTGAAGAGGATCAAATCTTGCCTTAAATATTTACAAGGACTTGGTCAAGTCATTTAACCTCTCTTTGCCTCAGTTTCCTAATCAATAAAATGGGGTTAATGATAGAATCTACCTATGTGGGTTACTGGGGGATCAATTGAAAATTTTAAACTTAAAGTTTAAACTTAAAACTTTAAACTATATTATTGTTG
The DNA here is from genome assembly GCA_028658325.1 of Potorous gilbertii. Taxonomy (NCBI): domain Eukaryota; kingdom Metazoa; phylum Chordata; class Mammalia; order Diprotodontia; family Potoroidae; genus Potorous; species Potorous gilbertii. The sequence goes on along the minus strand of CM053769.1, from coordinate 703,425,921 downwards.
CTCAGTCATTTCAAACATGTCCAACTCTCTCTGACCCATCTTGGGATTTTTTTGCCAAAAGTGTCTGAGGCCAGATTTGAACCAGAAGATGAATTATCCTGACTGCAGGCCTGGTACTCTATGTTCTATCCACTGAGCCACCTAGCCACCCCAAATTATATTAAAGGCTGGCTTTTATGACTATTGTTGTTGTTTACCAGAAAATAGGAAGTGATTCTTCAAGACTTGTAACAAGTGTTATGTTGGAGCCAGCCTAGGAGAGCTGATGATTATATTTCCATTACGTGCCTTTATACCCAGGAAGTCATCAAAGGCCACAAATTGGAGCTTGATTTATTGTTTCCTTGATTGTCTATACTTAAGAAAGTGATGGAGAAGACATTGATGTTAAAATATAGAGCAAGCTTTAAAGTGAATCATTTTTTAATAATTATCTGCTTTTGGAGAGTCAATTGTTAGACATTCGCCAGTAAATCATTGCTTGCAACCTATGCTTTAAAAAAAAAACAAGGAAGGAAGGAAGATGACCCAATACACCTGTAAATCTAAACTTTGGGTAGGGGAGGAGCCTGAGATCTGAATTCTTTCAGATTCAGAGGTTGTCCCCCTCCTCCATCCTACTAGTAATTGTGCTATTGCCTTTTTGGATTGGTAACCTGAGCAACTGAAACAACACCCTGACTCCTGGAAACTGTCTTCTCTCATTGGAATTAGCAGTTAGCTGGAAGGCTGGGCAGGAGACTCCTTGGCTCACTGGCTCTGTACAGTTAGTGTTCAAACACACCCCGTTTGAGTCAGTGGAATGTGTTGTTATTATCTGGAGCAACCAACTTTAGATTTGGAATTAAAGAATGCCATGAGGGTGATAGGGTGGGGAAGGAATCTAGAAAGAATGATCATTTTCCCAATTCTGTTTGAGTTTTTCCTACAAAAGAAAATCCTGTTGTGATGCCTCACCCTGGCACAGGAATGATCCTTGGTTCTCTGAAAGGTTACATCAACATGACACCAACCCAGGAAACTCCCAAATGACAAAACTTTCAGTAGAATAGGAGGATGGAGTATATATACGGTTAGTCAATCAGTCAGTCAATCAGTCAGTCAGTCAACAAGTATTTATTAAACACTACTGTGAGCCAGATACTGTACCAAGTTCTAGTGATAAAAAGAAAGGCAAAGACTCAGTGCCTTCCCTCAAAGGGGCTCATATTTGAATAAGGGGGCAAAATACAAATGACTATGTACTTTCAAGATAGATAGGGAGTAGATAGAGGTGATGTCAACAGGGGATAGGAGGTGGTAGAGGCAGCAACAAACCAGAAACTGGAACCTGTAGAAGCTAGGATTGAGTGGAGTCTTCAAGGAAGACGGAGGAGCCACGAAGCAGATGTGATGAGCATCTGTGCTCCACGCATGGGAGGTAGCCACTAAAAAGGCATGTAGTTCAGAGTGTAATGTATGTGGAATATTTTATATGAGGAATTTGTGTTTCTGGATCCAAGTAGAAAAATGTGAAGTTCATCCAAACTGTTCAGAGGACTATCGATTTTGGGCTGGTTGAGACCGTCAAGACCCTCAAATCCAACTCTTTCAATTTATAGAAGAGAAAACAGATTCATTGAGACTGCAATGTAGCTAGTTAGCATCAGAGGTGGACTCCAGAACCCATTCCATCCATTATACCATACTGCCATCTACTACTTATGTCGGGCCTTTGTGACCAAAGAAACTAATTAAACCATTGACTAAATCATGGAGGGGCTTGAGGTGTCAGAGTTCTCATGTAGATGAAACCAGATATGCTGGAAGTACTGAAGTAATTGAATTTTAAAGTAGGTAGGAGAAAGGGAGCCTTTTTCTTTGATATTCCACTTCTAAAATGGAAACCTAGAGATCCTAGGAGAGGAGAGAAAATAGAAATTACTGTAAACTTTGTAATTTACTGAAATGGAAATTTCAGAAAATCTCTGTCCAACCTTTACTTTTATACTAAGAATATCGGGCGGAGCCAAGATGGCGGAGTAGAAAGACTCACCTATGCTAGGTCC
>CM053769.1:703387735-703423373 GCA_028658325.1 Potorous gilbertii | reverse complement strand
CTGGGGATTCCATCCCTTAAGCCTGCTTGGATCTGCTCCTCTTGGTGCCATGTGGCCAAGGCAGGGCTGGGCTCTGCTCTGGGTTGGGTGTGTGATGGACCTTTGGTGTCAGTTTTTCAGGGCTCTCTGGTAGAAATCTCCTCCACTCCATTGTTGTGTGGCTTCCTCTGCTCAAGAATTTGTTGGGAGTTCTTTTTACAGGTATTTTATGGACTGTGGGTTCAGAGCTAGTTTATGGGAATCCTTCTACTCCACCATCTTGGCCCCATCCCCCCAGATTCCTCACTCCTGAATCCATCTTTCACTCAGCTGCCAAAGTGATCTGACCAGGTCACAGCCCTGCTTAATAAACTCCAGTGATTCCCTATCATCTCTAGGATCAAATAAAAAATCCGGTTTGGTATCCAAAGCCCTTCAGAACCTGTCCCCATAACTCTTTTCTCTCTTCTTATACCTTTTGCCTTCTCCCTCCCCTCATGTATTTCTGTGATAGAGCAACACTGACCTCCATGTTATTCCATCAGTCAACTCCAGGCATTTTCACTTGCTTTCCCCGTACCTGTAGTGCTCTCCCTCACCACCTCCTTCTCTGGTTACCTTCAAGTCCCCCCAAAAATCCTACCTTCTACAGGAAGCCTTCCATGATCCCTCTTAATGTTAGGGCCTTTCTGTTGTTGATTATTTCTATGTTACCTAGAACTTGCAGAGTTAGAGTTTCTTACATATCTCTCTGAATACCTTGAGAGCAGGGACAGTCTTGCTTTTCTCAGTATCCCCAGAATGTAGCACAAGGTCTGACAGAGAAGAGGTTTTGGACACATTGGACACATTAAAATGTTTAATCAACTGACTTACAATGGAAATGAGAACATCATGAGAGAGAGGAGAAACCAATGGAAAATACTGGGTACATCCTACTTAGGGTACAGAAAACAGAAGATAAACATTCAAACAGGCCAAGAATTGAGTTAGTCTTTTATTGGGCCCTCTCTTCCTGGAATGTTCTCCCCACTCTTCTCATCAAAGCCAAATGTGACCTACTCTTCAAGGTCTAACGTGAGTCTTACAACCTTCAGGAAACCTCTGAGTGTTCTGTCAGTAATTACAATAATAGTTTACATCTATATAACATTTCATAGATTCAAAGCGGGTGTATGGGGTGATCAGGGAGGACTAGTACCTCTGGTGTGAGGGCTGCTGACCCCTTTTTCAGGGGTCCCACCTTTGGCGTCCACCTGTCACTCACCTCTCACCCGAGGTTCCAAGAAGCTGTAATATGCACAGCAGCCACACATTAGTTAAACCATGTTGGCTGGTAGGCTAAACTAAGTTGAGAGTAACCAAGAAACTTCAAAACTGTCAGTGAGTTAGGGTGGTGTGTTTCCCGGGCAGAATAGGTGGGTAAGAACAATTTGTTCCAACAGCCATGACCCTGAAGATACCAAGGTCATCTACTCCATCCCAGACCACTGCCAGTTGTCTTGGCTTTTATCTTGTCACTGGGTTTCAACAACTCTTGGAGAGAGTGAGACTGAGGACTTTTTGCAACTCTGCTCACTTAAATCCAATTGAGGAGTGAACCAAGACATCACCAATGATGTCACTGGTCCTCTTTGAAAACAATAATAAAATATAATAATAAAATAAATAATAAAAAAATAATAAACTATAGGTTTAAAACACTTTTACACACCTTTCATTTCACACAACTCCTCCATGAGAAAGTCATCATATCTGTCCCATTTTACAGATTCAAAATTATCTGAAGCTTTACTTTTTACACCTTTATTATTTACTGTTGACTACAGGCAAGTTAGGTAGCTCATTGAGTGGAGACCTAGACTTGGAGTTAGGAAAATCTGTTTTCAAAACCACCTTCAGACACTTACTAGATGTATGATCATCAGAGAAATGATGACCTGACTTGCACTTGACTTTGTTTTGAGTGAGGGAGGGCTGTGCAAGGTCACCAGCCTCACTTCTCCTCCAGAGCCATCTGAATCCTGGGACCAGATATTCATCAGGATGACTGGAGTGACCCAGGATGCACTGGGAGACCTTGGCCACTTTGCTGTTTCCCTCCCAGTCTGATGTGATCCTTTTTCTTTGTCTCATTAAAGGGACCATGCCCTGGCTACTTCTTAAACAAGTCTATTCAACAAATACAACCCTGTGAGATGTGTGACCCTATAGAAATAACTTAATTTTTGCTTGCCTCAATTTCTTCAGCTATAAAATGGGTTTAATAACAGCATCTACTTCTGAGGGTATTCTGAGATAATATTTGTATAGACTTCTGCAAATGTTAAAGTGCTTTATCAGTGCTAGCTATTATTATGATAAATGCTTGTGACCTTGGGAAAGTCAGTTTATTGCTCTGGGCCTTAATTTCCTTGTCTATAAAATAAGGATTCTGGACAGCATTTACAAAGCTGGTCTTTAGGCTCTAAGCCCAGAGCTCTTTCCACAACACTGAACTATTTCTTTTAATTCCCATGGCACTTGATAGCTCGTCCTATATGATCAAGCTTGTGACCATCTTGTGTAATTTTCTAGTTGTTTCATGGATGAAAACCTCCTTGGCCCACCTACCTAGATTGTAGGCTGTATGTCCCACAAAGCACCTAGCCCTGACACTCAGTAAACATTTGCTGCCTTGACTTGACTATAGTTTGGAAACTTTGAAGCGTGTAAATATGCCAGAAGCAGGGTGGGGCTGCTGAGTTCCCTCATTTCCTCCTCTTTTTCATCAGCAAGTAGGAATCATTCACCTCCTGGGAGCTTTGGAGGTTGAAACAATGAGTCCTCTCAGCTTCAACCACAGACTCGCCCATCCCTGGAAGTGATGATAGGACACAAATTTAAGGTTGACAGGTTGGGTTTTGCTGCTGGGCCTCAAAATTAGAGAGCACAGCATTTTAACATTTAATGTGATTAATAGGTGTTTTTCTTCAACTTTATGTTTACATTTTGACAGCACTGAAACTCTTTCAATAGCAGAAAAGCAATCAAGCTTAGCACTTGTTTAGCAAGAATAATTAGTTAAAATAAAAAATAATTAAATAAAATAAGAAGCCTTCAGGAGTTGTCACACCCCAAGAGAGCTCCTCTCAGACACCCTCTTTTCTTCCTATGGTAGGGATCTCAACCGGGCAGGTTCCAGAGGTCTCCCCTCTGTGCCCATATCTTTTGTTCCAAGATCCCCCTGGAAGCTTCTTTAATTACCTCTTTAAAAAATTTTAATTGATTTACTTGTACACATGCTACTAGTTCCTTCCTTTATCCCCTCCTAGAGAGCCATCCCTTATGATAAAGAAGTGTAGAAGAAGAAAAACGTTCAGCCAAACCAACCAGCACATTTAGATATTCTGTTGTTATGTTCAGTTTTCTACACTAGTGACCCAAAGGGCAAAGGGGAGGTGTCCCTCATATCTCCAAGCTTGAGCATTATAATTTCAAAGAATTTAATTCCTATTGCCTTGTTCTCTTTATACCTTTAATTATTTATTGTGTTATTTTCACATCATGAACCATCACGAGGCAGCTGTAGATAGTGCATTAGGACTTGTAGTCAAGAAGATCTGAATTCAAATTTGGACTCAGACATTACTAGTTATGTGACCCTGGGCAAATCATTTCATTTCCACCTGCCTCAGTTTCCTGATCTGTAAAATGGGAATATTAGCAGTGCCTACTTCTCAAGGAGGTTGTGAGGATGAATGTTTGAGATAACAATATAAATCACTTTACAGATAGATTGAAGTGAGGTCATTTGCCCAGGGTCACACTGCTAGGAAGTGTCTGAGGCTATATCTGAACTTAGGGCTTCCTGACTATAGATCTAGAGTTATATGGTAAATAACAGAACCATGCTTTGAACACATGTCTCCAGACACCAAATCCAGCTCTTTTTGGGATGAACTGGAAAAACCATAATTGTTTACTATGTGCAAAGCACTGAATAAGCTAATGGCTAGGGACACATACAGAAAGGCAAGATAGTCCCTGCTCTCAGGGAGCTCCCATTCTAATTAGAGGAGATGATGCATTTAGGAGGGTCCAGCTCTAAGACAAATAGAAAGGCCAAGGGATCCTTAGGGCCCACTAAAGGAAGATAATAGAATCTGGAAACCCTCAGAGGACAATCAACAACAGGCCAGATGTCAATGCCAGTGTCCTCAAAGGAGAGTGGTAGGGCAGACTGTGTGTGAGTTCCCATGGGGGTATCTATGCTACCTCCCATCCCAACTGGTCCTAAAGCCTTGTTAGCACAGTAAAGCCAGCAGCAGCTGAACCATAAAGTGAGGAAGCAGCTGTAGGTGGTAACCCCAGAGAAACCACCCACTGCTGTCTACTAGGTTTTTGTTTTCTTTCTCCTTGGTCAGGGATGGGGAACCTGCGGCCTTGAGGCCACACGTGGCCCCCTAGTACTTCAAGGACAGCCCTTCTGTATTTGAGGACCTAGAGGACCACAGGCAGCCTTGAGGTCACAAGTTCCTTGTCTTCTTGTTCAGTCCTCTTCCCACCCACAGAGCCTCAGTGTGTTTCTGTTTCAAGGCCTCTAAATGTCTGTCAACAGCTGGCAAGCATGCTTGCTGAGGACAAATAGTGGGGTTAGCAGCTTGGACTTTCTCCTTTCCTTCTTTTCAGACTCTAGTAAAAACGTGGATTCACTCTAAAGAGGTGTTTTTGTTTAATCAATGGGGAGGAGACATTTCTCCTTTCCTTCCTCCTTCAACTCACCTGGCACAGACACACTAGGTACACAGCAAGCAAGTCAAAGGGCTGTCCCTCCACAAAAAGCCCCCCAGGCTTGGGAGGAAGTAGGGTTACACACACGTTTGATTTTGTGAGAAAGCATAAAGGATTGACAAAGGCAGAGTCCTCCTTCCTCCTCTTCCTGCCCCCACCCTCTAAACTAGAGGAGCTCTCAGGCTCATTAGGGGCCCATATGTGCACCATGAAGCACTAAAGTGCTATGCAAAGTAAGCTTGCAGACACCTGCCTCTCATCCCAACTGAGCAGAAGCTAAAAATTCCCACGTTATTTTCCACATAGTTAAGGTCCATCTGCTGCTCAACTTTATTATTCCGCTTCTACAACCTTCCGGCAAATTGCAGATCTCAGAACCCACGGGTCTTTAAGAGAGGAAAAGAGAATGAGACTTTTCACTGGGCTTTGGGAGATAAGTGTGGGAAATGCCCATGCTGGTCTTTCTCATGATCACTCTGACTTGCACTGGAAGACAAAAGGGACAGGTAGGGAGACAAAGTCTGGTAGTGTCACCAAAGGGAAGGCACCTCTGTTTGAAGGAAACATCCTCTCAATGAGCATGTTTACTTACACAGCCTATATTTGAAAATTTGCTGCTTTTGCTTCATGTATTTCCAGTTCATTCGTATATGTTGTTCATGCAGAACTCCCAAGTGAACTATAATCTGAACCAAACCCCACAAGGGATCATCCTAATTTGTGGAGCCATAAATGAACCCAAATGTTAATTTTACCATACTATGAATCGAGCTAAAAATTCTTTTTTAAAAACTTTATAATTTAAACAACATTGAACATTATAATATCCATCTCTACCATTTATCTCCATCATCTATCTATATTATCTATCATCTTTCTATATTTATATAAATATGTATAAACAAATATTTATATGCATATATGGGATATTCTAAATGTCTTTGTATAGTTTCAAGCTATTAAAACTTTAAATTGTACCAAGACATTTGCGACACCATGTTTGTGTATATGTGTGTACATTCATACACATCATGTGCTCTCACACATGTGAAATACATGGCATACATGCATGGTGCATGTGTATGCATATATGCTGATGTATGTAAATAGGAAGCTAGATGGCCCAGTGGATAGAACACTGGACATAGAGTTAGGAGAATTCATCTTCATGAGTTCAGATCCAGCCACATACTTACTAGCTATGTGACCCTGGTCAAGTCATTTAACTCTAACCCTAAATGTCCACTAGAGAAAGAAATGGCGAATCACTCTAGTATCTTTGCTAAGAAAACCCCACAATGAGTCACAATGAGTCAGATATGACTGAATAACAACAAACATATATATATATACATATTTGCCATTTGTTTCTGCATGTATTTCTGGCTTATTCTTACATATTGTTCACGCAGAATCCCCAAATGAACTAAAATCTGAACCAAAGCTTACAAGGCACCATCCTAATCTGTCGATCACTGAATATCTCACTATCCTAATCGACTTTCCAAGACTGTTGCAGGGAAGGTGGTAAAGCTACCTCTTTTGGTAAAGGTATTTTCTCATCCCAGGAGTTCCTTACACCAATGAAATCATAGATCTAGCTCTTCTCCCTACATATCAATGTAGATATATATTTATCAGTTGAATAAGAAGAAAATCAAAGCCTCAAATACTGTCCAAAGTCAATAGGAACAAAACTGATTTTCAGACTGAGGAGCAGGGGCGAAGCTGATGTCTCATATTTCACAAGTAGATATTGATAGTGTCCACGGTGTTTTATGAATTCATCCTCGTGCCTGCTGTGACAAGACCGAGAAAAACAATCTTCACTGTCTAGGGTTCAATATCAAAGACTTTAATGTAAAGGCAAATTGCAGCCTGTGCTTTTTAAAAAGCATATGGAGAAAACCCCAGAGGACCCAGGGAAGAGCTACTAAAAATATGAAATGGATCGCAAATAGAATTGTGTGGGTTGTAACTAGCAATTCTTATATCCAGGGTAAATTCAGTTACAGGGGGAGGGAAGGTCAGTTGGAGTGTTCCAGGAAGGCCTTCCTATCTCTTGACACTGACACCGAGCTGATCTCACATAACTCTCAAGAAAGACATGCTGTGAGCCCCCAAGCCTGGCCCAGGTAGAGTCAGGCTGGGAAAGGGAAAACCCTACCCTCCCATGGGACACTTGACTCCTCTTCTGAAATCCTCAAGTGCCAGGAACTGATGGAACAGGGAAGGAAGAGGGCTGCATGTAGATCTCCTCCGTACGAGGCTGATAAGGGCATTGGGGCAGCCAGGCAGCTATGACACATGACATTTCTGGATGAGGATGGTGAGGTCTGTGGAGTGTAGCCCAGAGAGTTGTTACAGAGAAGAAGCAAACCCTTGCCCCCTTCCTTTCTTCCTCTACTTCCTTCCACAAAATGTTACTTCTTTGGGGTAAAACTGGCTGAAACATCATAGTTAAGCTTTGGCACAAGTTTGGCAAGCCAGAGTAGTTTAGCATGAAAAAACAATCTATAAAAAGAGAGACTTATTGTTTTCAAACAATGCCAAGGACTTACTCCCCTGTCTAGTTGCTATAATCTTAAAATGCCGAAGACTCAGGGGTTAAATAATTTGTCTTACTATTCAGTTGGTTTTAGTCCTATCCTCTTCATGACCCCATTTTGGTGCTTTGCCATTTCCTTTTCCAGCTCATTTTACAGATGAGGAAACTGACACAAAGTTAGTGACTTACCCAGAGTCCCTCAACCAGTAAGTGTCTGAGGTCAGATCTAAATTCAGGAAGAGGAATCTTCCTAATTCTGGGCCCAGCTGTCTTTGCATTGAGCCAAGTAGCACCAATAATTTGTCTATGGCCACACAACTAGTGTCAGAGGTGTCTTGACTCCTTCAGAATAAGGCCATCAACTGAAACCTCATGAATCATCCTTAAAATGGATTCAGCTTTGATACTCAGCTCTGAGTGGAAGGCTAGTGGTGAGCAATTTCCCAATTTCTAGAAGGCTCAGCATTTTCCAGATAACCTTTTGTTTTGATTACAAAAACTTCATACCACACCCCTACTCTCTTGCCCCTCCTCTCCCCCTTTTCAGCTTCCTTTTATGTAGTCTTCCTCCTTTAGGTTATAAGTTCCTTGAGGTGAGGACTGTCTTTCTTTTTTGTTATTTGTATTCCTAAAATGGGTGCTTCCTACAATGCATTGCACCTGGTAGGCACTTAATGAATGCTTTTTGACTATTCATTAGAGATGGAATTTGTAACCAGGTCTTCCTAACTTCCAGCCCCAAACTTTGTCTACTATACCAAGCTGCCCATAAAATAAACGAAGAGTAATCATAAACAAATGAGGCAGCGAGGTGACAAAATGAATAGAGAGAGCACTGACCCTAGAGTCTGGAAGACCTGAGTTCAAATATGGCCTCATACTAGTAGTGTAACCCTGGGCAAGTCATTTCACTCTGTTTTCCTCATTTTGTCATCTGTAAAATGAGCTGGAAAAAGCAACGGCAAACCACTCCAGTATCTTTCTCAAGAAAATCTCTAATGGGGTCACAAAGAATTGGACATGACCAAATGATTGAATGATCATAAATAGGTATTTTACTTATATGTAGGATACAAAGAGAAGAAATAGATTTAAATTGCTACAAGACAAATAGGTATAGTCAAGCAAAAAACTAAAAACAAAGCAGAAAAATCCATACATTAGCCATGTTTGATAACATGTTTCATTCTCTACCATTAGTTCATCACCTTTCTCACAAGAGGTGGGAGGTTGTGGTGCAGCTACACAGATTTAGAATTTCTTGACTGACCTTGTTCATTAACTGTGAGACGAATGGTTTTGCAAAACTTAAAACATAACAAGAATGTTCTTCTTGTCCCTTTCTGACTGACTGAATTCTCTACTGAAAGATCTGAATGCTTTGGCATCATATTGAATCAACCTAAGAAATATCCCCTGGGAAAATGTGCCCAAATAATTAAAAGAAAAGGGGCACATTCTGCCTAGACATGATCTATAATTATAACTGTCTCCATTTAACAGTGGCCTCATTCCGTGGGCTCACACTACAGTCAGGACTCCACCTAATTAGTCAGATCCTTACTGTGAGGTTCTACCAAGATTCATTTAAATTACTCAATTTCCTGATCCATGTATGAATCACTACAGTCCAACACCTACCCAGAGCTTTGAAATATCCCCAAGGATTCCATGCTTAGTTCCAGATTGAATAAAATCTTCCTAACGCTTCAAGGTCAGATAGGTTTCAAAATCAGCCAGCTCCACAAAAGATGAAACTTGGTTCCTGGAAGGATACAGAACATAAAGGCTTTTCCACTGCACCTGAATGCTTAAATGCAAAGAAAGCTGGAGAAACGCCGTAATAGAATTACAGAATTGAAACACGGACTTAGGGATAATGTCATCCAACCTTCTTGCTTTATACAGATGAGGAAACTGAAGCTGAGAGGTTGAATGACTTTCTCAGGGTCATGTAGGCAGTGAGCTGCTCTACTTAATGTCCAGGAAAACAAATTAAATAGAATTAAACCAAGGAAGGTTGAAAGAACACAATTCCCTTATTTCCCCCTTATGTTATCACATAGTCTGAGGGGCTGGACTTGGAATTTCACTGGTATAAGGAATTCCTAATATAGGAATGCTCTCTATTGATGAAGATCAACACAGTCTACAATTTTAAATCTTAGAAAGTTGCTAAGGGCGCTGCCTTCAGAGGTCTTGCCTCTGACCCTTGCAGGACTTGAACTCAGGTCCTTCTGACTCCAGAGGTCAAATCTTTGCTTTCTAACTGCACTGCCCATACTGTATAGAGTAAGCTGGAAATTTGGCAAAAGAATGATATGGAATCTAAGTGTTAGACAGGACTCAGAGGCCAACTAATCTAACCCATAGCTGACGAAGAAACCAATCTTCAACATCAACAAGTAGTCAATTAGCTTTCCCTTGAAGACATTGATTGAAGAATAAAACACATTCCTATGCAATCCATTCCACTTTAGGATAAGGCCTAAAGCTGCCTCAGTGAACCTTCCACTCTTGGCTTCCAGTCTTTCCCTCTACAGCTAAGCAGAAATAATCTAATCCTTCTTCCTGAGGACAGGCAAAGATGTTTTCACGTACCCCCTTGGGTTTTTTGTTCTCCAGGTTAAACATCTCTTATTATTGTTGTTTAGTTGTTTTTAGTCATATCCCACTCTTTGTGATCCCATGTGGAGTTTTCTTGTCAAGGATACTGGAGTGGTTTGCCATTTCCTTCTCCAGCTCATTTTGCAAATGAGGAAACTGAGGCAAACAGGATTAAGTGACTTGCCTAGGTCACATAGCTAGCAAGTGTGTAAGGTTGGATTTGAACTTGGGTCTTCCTGACTCCATACCTGGCATTGTATCCACCTAGGTGCCCAACAAAAACGGTATAGTCAAGCAAAAAACAAAAAAAAAATCACAAAAAAATCCATGCATTGGCCATGTTTGATAGCATATGTTTCATTCTGTACCATCAGTCCATCACTTTTCTCACAAGGGGTGGGAGGTGTGGTTCATCCTTGGTCTCCTGAGTCATGGCTTTTCATTTTCAATGATCACAGTCCTTAAGCCTTTTGAGTCTCTACAGTGTCATAGTCATTACATCAATCATTCTCTTGGTTCTGCTCATTTTACTCTGCATCAGTTCAGATAAGTCTTTCCAGGTTTCTCTGAATCCATGACTTTTGTCATTTCTTATAATGCAATGATATTCCATTACCTTCATATGTCTTAATATATCCAGACATTCCACAATTAATGCATTTCCCACTTTGCTTCCAGTTCTTTGTTTCTATAAATATATTTGTGTGTCTGGATACATTCCCTCTTTCTTTGATGTCCTTGGGATACATGCCAGGTAATATTATTGCTTCCTCAAAGAAGTTTAGTGGCTTGGGGAGGGATATATTCCAAATTACTTTCCAGAATGGAAATCAGATGAGAGAATTGCTTCATCCTACCAGTAGGAAGGTGAAAAAGACTGAGCAGCAACATTTTTATTACAAGGGAAGAGGATTGTGATGGTGATGTCAAAAACAAAAACAATAATAAAAAAAAGGTCAAAGAAACATTTGAAAAATATATAAGAAAGGATAGGAAGGAGGTCAGAATTAGAGCAGCAAGACAATTTTCAAACAACTGCATTATATTTATGATATTATTTTATGAAAAACAAACTATGTAGTAAATGGAGATTCATTGTTTCATATACAATCCTCTTTTTCTGTTCTTTATAAATGAAAATGATCGTGTTTGTTAATGTTTTTCAAAGTCAAAACAATTTTTTTAAAAAAAGTAACATTTTGAAGTAGTATTTCAAAGAGAAAAAAGAACAAAAATAAAAAAGCAAAAAGGAATGCTAACCTTTTTTGGAAAGCCAACAGTTAGTCAATAAGCATTTATTAATGGCCTATTATGTGCTAAGCATTGTGTTTAGTGTTAGGGATACAAAGAAAAGTAAAAGACAGTCCCTGTACTCAAGGAATCTAATAGGGGAAACAATATACAAACAGCTTTATATAGCAAGCTATGCACAAAATAAACTGGAAATAATTAATGCAAAGAAGGCCCTAAAATTAAGAGGAATTGAGAAGGACTCTGGAAGATGGGATTTATAAAATACTATGTGCCAAAAACTTTTTATTTTTTAACAAATATTACATCATTTGATTCTTGCAACAACCCTGGGAGGTGGGTGCTCTTATGATCCCCACTTTACAGTTGAGGAAACTGAGTCAAACAGAGATTATGTTACTTGTCCAGAGTCACACAGTTAGTAAATTTCTAAAGGCATATTGAACTCAGACCTTCCTAACTGTGGGTTCTGCATTCTATCCATTTACTACCAGCTGCCTCTGGTGAGATAAGGAGGAAGAGCTTTCCAGAAAGGAAACAAAGGGGGAAACAATCAGTAAAAATGCCCAAAGTTGGGAGATGGAGTTTCTTATTTGATGAACATCAAGGAAGTCAGTGTCACTGGACAACAGAGTACATGGTGGGGTATAAGGTGAAAGTTGGGAGGGGACAGGTTATGAAGGACTTTAAAAGTCAAACAGAGGATTTTATATTTGATCCCAGTGGGGAAAGTGAGCCACTGGTTTTTGTGGATGGGGAGTGGGGTGGGAGGAGGAGAGGAGAAGAGGGAATGGTGGGTAATTCCAAGGAAGTAGGTTTGCCTCAGTTTCTTCAACTGTAAAATGATTGTTATAATAGCACTCTTTAGAATTGTTACGAGGACCAAATGAGATAGTTATAATGTGCTTAGCGTAGTGCCTGGTGCATAGAAAGCATTTTATAAATGCTAGCTATTCTCATTACTCACTCGGACGTGAAAGTCCCCTCTGGTATAGAAGGATGAGGTAAAATAACTGGTGGTACTTAATCTGAGAAAGGGGTTTTAGGAAGGTAGCACTGACAGTTGAGAGGAAGATGGACCAGAATGGGGTCAGACTCACGACAGGAAGACCACCCAGCCGCTATTGGAACGTCCTGTTGTGAGGTGATGAGAGCACAGAGAAGGGACGGAAAGGAAGATGGTAGACGTCCAGATTCGTATTCTGGGAAGACAACAGATCATCCTATCGTTGGACAGATCAACAGTTAAGCACTTTTGTATTATTCAGCAAGGAGTCACCGAGCACAATTTCCCTTCTTTTCTTCCTCCAGCTATTTCTGGTTCATCTCTTACCCCCTACTTCCTTGGAATCCACATCATCCTTCCTTGGAGCATGAGGGATTATATTCTTCTGAGATGGTCCAGATCCCTTTTCTATAGGAAGAGCTTGATACCTATTATTTGGGTGCCAATATTCCTCATTTCTTGTACTTCATATAGGACAAGTGATACCAAAAGACATCTAGGAAGACTTGGAGAATGGAACCATGGAGTCCTGCCCTGAGAAAAGATGTGGGGGCCACAAGTGGTGGGCTCCTTGCTAGGACTGATTAGAGGGGGGGAACTCAGAAGAGAAATGCAGATTTTGGAATTGAAAAGCAAAATGTGAAGATACTATTTGGAAATCAAAGCTCTGCTTAGATTCAGTGAGTGAACATGTTCAAAAGCCACCATTTTGCTTATTCCATAGCTGTGTATGGAACATTGGGAACACAAGAGAACAGACCATAAATCTTGGGGCTAGAACATTCAGTCCCAAAGAGAACACAACAGCCACGATTTTCATTTTATTATGTCTCTAGATGGACACGCATGACTTCTCACTAAATCCCCTATCTGTTGTTTCATTATGGGGTGGAAGTGACCTTCCCTCCTCTTTGTTTTTAATTCAGTTTTTGAAAAAAGTCTTATCAATGACTTCTACTGTGACAGCACAGTCATTTTTGGATATGATTGATATCTACCCCTATCATCATGGAGGCAGTTAGGTGGAGATGTTGAAAGAGTGTTAAACCTGGAGTCAGGAAGACCCGAGTTTACATCTGGCCTCAGACACTTACCACCTGTGTGATCCAGAGCAAAGCACTTAACCTCTGTTTGCCTCAGTTTCCCAAACTATAAAATGAGAGCAATAGCAGCGCTCCTTAGAATTGTTGTGAGACCAAATGAGAAAAAGTGCTCAGTATAGCGCCTCCCTTATAGAGTGCATGTTATAAATGCCAGCTATTATTATCACTCATTCTGAAGTACAGAAGGATGAAGTGAAATAACTGGGGATAGTTAGTCTGAGAAAGGGGGAACGTGCAAGCTCTCATCAAATGTTTGATATCTCACGGAGAAGTAAGATTAGACTTTTTCTTCTTAATTTCAAGGAGTATGTATAGGAATCATGAATAGAAATGGAAGAGAGATAGATTTTTGTCTCAAAATAGAGAAAAACTTCCTAACAATGAAGGCTGTCTCAGAACAGAGCACCTCAGGAGGCAGTGGGTTACTCTTATTGGTTCTTGAATGAATGAATGAATGAATGAGTGAGTGAGTGAAGTATTTATTAAGCATCTGCCATGCATACTTAAATGCGCTCCAATTCTAACCCTAAATGCACTGTACTAAAAACTAGGGACAAGAACATAGTCTCTGCTCTCAAGGAGTTTACATCCTAATTAGGAAGACAACATATATGGAAGATTTCAACTACAAGTCAGATGGAAAAGTCCCCTGGAACTTAGGAAGCAGAGGCAAAGCAGATGTTAACACTCTTTCTTTAATGTTATTTCCCCTAAGTCCTTTCAGTTTCTGATGACAAATGATTTGACCTTGGCAAGGACTTTAGTGACCAGTTTTCTTTTCTCAGTCTTCAAAAGCAAGGGCTGGGGCACTGGCAGAAGTGGTTGCCAGGCTGTGGGAGTCTGACTTCATAGAGGTTGCTTTCAGGAGTAGATGAATGGCCACTTTGGGGCAGATTCTTGTCCTTGGGAAATTTGGAGAGGTGATTCTTGTCCAGAAACAGATTGGAATAGATGACCTCGGAGGTCTCAGACCACTCTTAGGTATTCTGTAATGCAGAGAGGATGACCTCCTACCCTGATGTCCAGGTAACAGTCTGTGCCATTTGGAAAGTGTTTGCTATAGTTGTGTAGTTTTGGCAGTCACAAAGGCAGCATACATGCTAGGACCACTTAAAACTGCTTCCACTATTAGGGCATGCCTGATAGGAGCTAGGAGCATGATAGAGGGGAAAGAGGACAGTGTTTGAAGAGGATGAGTGTGTGTGTGTGTGTGTGTGTGTGTGTGTGTGTTGTTCACGAAGGGTGAAACTTAGAAGCTAGCCTTGAAGTGGTAGGGGGAAGAGGTTATTAGTGTTCAACTGAGTATTTGAATGGATGAAAATTTGGTTTTGGTCACTTGCGGGTATCTGTTAATTCCCAGTTGAAGTTCAATGAGTACAGTTCTTACCCCATACTCGGGTTCAGAACTATCCTTAGACAAAACTGTGCAATGGGTGTTGTAGGTGGTACTTCCTACCTTTCAGTGCCTTTTCCCCTAGGCACTCAGTGACCTTGTGCGATTCCTAATTGTTCCCATGATAACACATTGAAGCATCCTACATACCACCATTAGCCCAAGGCTAGTGTGTCATTCCTCAGTCATTTCCTCATCCATTTGCTCTTCTCCAAACGTACCCTCCCTGGATCTTCTTCTCTCAGATCCCTGTTGCTTGCTATAATCAAGATTCTTTGACACACAGATGGAATAAATGAAAGGAGAGAGAATAGAAAAGAAAATAGAGAAATGTGGTAAGAGTTTAATTCAATTTAATTAAATAAGCATTTGTGGATCACCTCCTATGTGTTAGGCACAGTATTAGGAGATAGTAACCAAAGGCTGCCATAACCTCTGGTTCAGGAACACTAGAGAGAAGAAGGAAAGTTTCCGAAGGTGTTGTGAAAAGCATAGCTCTCTATGACCTTGTTCATAGAACATTCATTCCCTAACCCTTTGGTGCTTTCCATGCCTAATACTTCAGACATCTTGCAACACACATAAAACTCCAAATTTCCCAAGGACAAACTCAATACAGACAAACACAAATTCAGCTGCACATGGAAAGACACTCAAACGCACACCCCTCTCCCTGACATTGGTAGAACTTCACTACTCTGCTAAAGAGAAGGGTCATTTTACACTCTTATGTTTCCTGCCAATAGATAGGGAACATGGTATAGAGTGCTTGACCTGGAGTCAGGAAGACTGATATTCTTTACCGACTGTGTGGCCTTGGGACCATCACTTAACCTCTCTGAGATTTAGTTTCCTCATCTCTAAAAAGGAATTAATATCCCTCCAAGATGTTATGAGGTTCAAATAAGATGAGACATATGGGTTTGCTTTGCAAAGTTTAAAGCACTACATAAATGTGAACTATTCAATAATGCAATCAATTCTTCATCCACAGTGGAAGGTCCAGTTTGGAGCACCCATTCAGTGCCTCAATCTCTGCATCCTTTAAAGGGACATTCTAAGGAGTATTTCAGCACCATGAACCATGGAAACGTCTGCCACTTACGTAGCAATTATATAATAAGCAATTTAAGATATCAAGCCATACATACATGTTCAAAAAACTAACTTTATACATGGATAAGGTTGAGGAGATAGGGGTAGATGATGATTCATCTGAAAAAGATCTGAGGGGTTTTAGTGAATAGCAATCTCAATATAAATCAACAGTGATATGATGACCAGAAATATTAAAGGCAATCGTAGACTTTATTAAGGGAGACATAATCTTTAGGATTAGGGAGGTGACAGAACAGTTTAACTGGTCAGACTGAATCTCTGAATCTGGGTATTGTGCTCAATTCTGGGCACCAAATTTTAGGAAGGGCATTGAAAAGACCTTCAGTGTTAGAGTTTTGATGAGTGTTTAGAGGAGAACAATTAGAATAGTGAAGACTTGAGATCATGCCACATGAGAATCAGCTGAAGGAACTGAGAATATTAGCCTTGAGTAGAGGAGATTTAGAATGAACAAAACCATGGTCTTCAAGTTTTTGAAGAGATATGTGGAAGAGGGATTCAACTTATTTTACATGGCCCCATGGGCAGAAGCTGGGGCCTTGAGTACAGAGATGACTGTAGGCTAACTTAGGGAAAACTTCTTAACACCTTTCTGTTGTTCAGTCTTTTTTCAGTCCTGTCCATGTCTTTGTGACCCAATTTGGGGTTTTCTTAGCAAAGGCACTGAAGTGATTTGTCATTTCCTTCACCAGTTAATTTTACAGAGGAAGGAACTGAGGTAAATAGGATTAAGTGATTTGCCCAGGATAACACAAATAGTAAGACTCTGAGCCTGAATTTGAACTCACAAAGGAGAGTCTTCCTGACTCTAGACCTGGCACTATCGACCGAGATGGCTAGCTAGTCACTCCTAACAATTGGACCTACCTCCAAATGAAAAGTTGTGTCTCTAGAGGTCTTCAACCAAGGGCTAGATGACTACTTGTCAAGTGGGATGCAGACAGACATTCTTTTTCATCATTAGTTGGATGAGATGGATTCTGAGGCCTCTTCCAACTCTATGCTTCTGTGATTCAATATGAGGGCAGGGCTTATGGCACTGAAATAAGTGGAGTAAGAACTTATTAGACATATTTAAACAGAGGCTAGTTGACCACTTGTTGGAGATATTATAAAAGGAATCATTGTCTGGTACAGATGGCTTCTGAGGTCTCTTGGAGCAGTCAGTCAGTTAACATTTATTAAACACCTACTATGTGTCAGGCATCCTGCTAAATACTGGAGATACAAAAAAGAGGCAAAAGACAGTCCTGCCCTCGAGAAGCTCATGCTCTGATGGAGGAGACAGCATGAAAATATATATAAAGCAAGCTGTATACAAGATAAACAGTAAATGATGAACGGAGGGAAGACACTAGCATTAAGAGGGGCTGAGAAAGACTTTCCATGGAAGATGGGGTTTTTAAACAAAGCCAGGGAGATCAGTAATCAAAAAAGAGGAGGGAGCATGTCCCAAGAATAGGGACACTCAGAGAAAACATCTTGAGCTGAGATATGGAATATCTTGTTCATGGAACAGCCAGGAGGCCAGGGTCACTGAACTGAAGTGTGGCTCATGGCATGCTTCCAAACTTTAAATCTTTGGTCCTGACCTATTCAAAAGTTTCACCAATAACCTGGATAAAGATGCAGAAGATATGCTTCTCAGATATGGAGTAAAAAAAAAGTTGTAAATATGTTGGAGATTAGAATGAAAATTTTTAAATAATCTCAAAAAGCTGGAACAATGGACCCAAGTCTAAGAAGA
Organism: Potorous gilbertii; assembly: GCA_028658325.1. NCBI lineage: Eukaryota > Metazoa > Chordata > Mammalia > Diprotodontia > Potoroidae > Potorous > Potorous gilbertii. The sequence goes on along the minus strand of CM053769.1, from coordinate 703,405,847 downwards.
TAAATATGAAGTTCTGAATTGTACTTTTTCAACATCCTCAGAATAGCATTACTGTAAATATTCCCTGTACTAATACATATTGTAGACCTCTCATTAGAGACAATTCTTATCCATATTTTTCCATCAGTACTCCTTAGATAATCTCTCCAACATGCCAGAAGTACGTGGATACCAGTGCAGCATTCAAGTTTTCCAGCTGCTACCTGTCATTCTTGATACATGACTAAATTTACATAAAGTAAATCCAGTGCACAAGTACAGAATGGAGAGACACAAATTAATAGCAGTTCATATGAGAAAGACCTATGGATTTCCATGACCTATAAACTCGCTGTAAACTTATACTTTAGTGTGACATGAGAGCGCAGCTAGGGGGCATAGTGGATAGAGCACTGGTGCTGGAATCAGGAGGACCTGAGTTTAAATCTGGCCGCAGACACTTGACACTTACTAGTTGTGTGATTCTGGGCAAGTCACTTAATCCCGATTGCCTTGTCAAAAAAAAAAAAAAAGATGGTGTGATCTTGAGTTGAAGTAGGAGGAGTCTGACCTAGTTAATTAGTCTCACTGCACAACATCCTGTCTCCCACCCATGCCTTTGCAAAGTTTAACCCTCATGCTTGAACTGCTCCTCTCTTTCCTCACCTTTATTTCTTGGAAAACTCACAATTCCCTTCAAGGAACACCTCAAGTGAAGCCTCCTTAAAGAAGCATTTCTTCAGTTCTCCAGTTATAATTGTCCTTTCCCCTCCCAAATAATGTACCGTTTTCCCTTTCATATCAGAGGTTAGGGACGAGGGGCCTCCTCAATCTGGAAAATCCATATAAAAAATTTTGGCCGTCTCTTCTTACCAGAGAAGAAATCTGAATTTTTTTCTTTTTTTTCACTTATGGGGTGTTTACAGTACTTTATTGTAAAATTTCAGTTGTTTCAAAATACTATACATATATTTTGTGCATTTCTGAGTTTCTAGGCTTTTTCTGTGTCATCTGCTGACCTTTAGTGTTGTCTGAGGCTTCCACAAAACTCCCCCAAAATTCCCATTCAATTTCTTATGCTGACCCAAACTGTAGTGAAATTGTGATGGGGTAAGTTGTGATGTGGGAGGGATAACAACCGGGTAGTCATTTTTCAGTTGTATCAGACTCTTCATGACCCTATATGGGGTTTTATTGGTATAGATACTGGAGTGGTTTGCCATTTCCTTCTCCAGCTTGTTTTACAGATGAGGAAACTGAGGCAAATAGGATTAAGTGACTTGTCCAGGGTCACACAGCTAGTAAATGTCTGAGGCCACATTTGAACTCAGGTCTTCCTGACTCCAGGCCAGGAAGTCTATCTACTGCATCACCTAGCTGCCTGAATAATTACTTACTATTATAATATTTATATTATTATATGAATCATTTATTTTGTGAATATTTTAAATTTACTTGTCTGTGATGCAAATATGTCCCACTCCCTCTGGTAGAATATAAACTCTTTGAAAATACAAAATGTTTAGTTTTGGTTTTGTCTCCCCAGGTCCAGGCATAATGCCTGGCACAGAGGAAGAGCTTAATAAATATTTTTTAAATAAATGAATTCTGACTTAGAAATAAAAGACATATTGCAATATACCTTTTGGTCACCAGTTTTTGCTGTAATGTAACAGCTTGGAAAGACAATATACCAGAAGATGAAAAATTATGAGGTCAATTTTATTCACATTCACTAAGATGATTGATAAGAAGTTACCCATGAAAGCCAGATCAACAGTGTTCAACTCCATTGCACTGCCTGTGATGATCAGGATGTTGGCTCACAATAAAGAGTGATTTAGTCACTTATAACTACTTAGAAGAATCACTTGTAATCACTTCAAAATGAAATGGAAAGAAGGAAGTATGTATGTTTCAATGGTGGAAGGAGGGTATAAAGGAAAGAAAAAAAATCTTGATAATTGAAAAAAATTAATTTTAAGACACAAAGTAAAGCTTGTGTACTATTCAGTGGGAAGGAGGAAGAAAGATGCATGTTATTACATGATAAATGAAGAAGGTTGGGAAAGATTGGGGTGGCAGACATACTAGAGGCAATTTATCACATTAAAAATAAAACACCGAGTCAACGCAAGGAAGACAAAAACCAAATTGGCCACCCATCTTGCAGAATCAATCCTGCAGAACTGCAGTCATCCCAGGAAGGGAAAACTTGTTGAGGGGTGCCAATGGTTGGATAGTTTGAGTAGAAATCAAAATGGTGAATGTAAAATCATCCTTTGGAATTCACTGGATTCCTGCTCTAAGCCTGCTGAGAAAGAAGAGATATGAACCTAAGAAGATAAGGAAGAACTTGCTGGCAATTAGGACTGGTCCACAGTGGAGTGAACAGCTACATTTCAAAGTAATGGGACTTCCCATCACTGAATGTGTCCTTTTAAAGGGGATTCTTACAGTGGATAAGTGAATAAACTGGATAGCATCAATGATAGGATTCTGTGAGCTATATAGAAGGAAGAATTTCTATCTTGCTTTCTTAATCTCTTTTTCCCTCTGTCATGTGGGGACAGAGTTATTTTATAGTACCTCCTTTAACTTAGACAGAATGCAATTAAAATAGGCCTGAGGAGAAAAATTGTATAATTTGGTCCAATTTTTGAGTTCCTATAGACTTGTGTGGTCTACCCTCTGATTTTGTATTTTTAATTCTAGTTTCCAACACGTAAATGAATGGCTCACTCTGGAAAATGAATCATGAATTGATAAGCAGACGATTGTGCTGGGACAGATAGAATGGATATAGGGCAAAGATTGAACTGGGAGGTGGGGAGGTAGGAGATTTGGTTTGAACACAGGTTCTGTCCCTATATTGGTATATGATTAAGGGTCAGCCCCTTCCCCCCTTTTAGTCTCAGTTTCTTCCTCCATAAGTTAGGGAGGGTCAGACTCAGTCTTTAAGACATTCTGTATCTCTGTGTCTATTAAAAACATGTTCAGACTATGTCTTAGTATCTCTGTGTCTAGCAGAAAGGTATAGTGGAAATCAGTCTGACTCTGGAGTCACAAGACCTGGGCTGAATTCGAATTTGAATCTCAGCTCCACCATTTAGTACCTGGCTAATCATGACCCATTCATTTAACTTCCCTTCATCTCAGTTTCCATATGTGTAAAACGAGGAAGTTAGTTAAATAATTTCTGGGGTCCCATCCAAATCTAAATTCCTAGGATCCTGCTTATATATTCTGTCAAAACACAATTGCATTTACACGAACTCCAGAAAATGTCCAGTGACCAACCAAACCCCATTTGTTCTGTGAAATTTGGATTCAGTCAAACAGCTGCACTTGAGGACCTAGAGGGCTACATGTGACCTTGAGGTCATAGTTTCCCCACCCCTGCTATAATCCTTTCTCTAAACTAGGACTTGCCCAAATATTTTAGAGATTATGTTTGAAAAACTTGAATCATTTCCATGAGAAGTGGATAAGATTGTTATTCCAATAAGGGAAAATATTTGAAGTTTGGTATTTCTACTGCATTCACTCTAAGACGGGTTTGGCCAAAGCCAATGGCATCTGGGGCTGCTGGCCTTTTTTTCTATCTATGGCTTTATGAGTAGTTAAAGATAATCAGAGAACTGTATTCCTGGAATGGAAAGGTAAGCAACCTCTTCAGCTCTGGGTGCCAACAACAGAGCAAGCCGCTGTCAGGTCTAAAGAAAACCTAGGAAAGAAAGGGAGTGGAGGGATGGCAGTAGGGAATCGATAAGAAGATGAATGGGAGAGGAAGAAAAGAGGAAGATGGGACAGAGAGAAGGAAGGGGAAGAGAAAAGAAGGGGAGGAAAGGAAGAAGCATTTATTAAATGCCTACCATTCTAAGCACTTTACAGAAACAAAAATAAAGAAAATAAAGGAAAGGTGAAGGGGGTTATATGACAGATGGTGACAAGCGACCACAAGCTGCTGTTTTTATTGTTTCTGAACTACATCAAGTCTGGGTTGCTTTGTGTCTGACAACATATGATAGTAACAATTGAAACCCCTGGAGGATTACATCTTAATAGTGATGATGACAGCATTTAGGTAATACTTTAAAGATTGCAAAGTGTCTTACAAATTATCTCATTTTATCTTCAAAACATTGGAGATGGAGACTATTATTACTCTATTTTACAGATGAGGAAATTGATGTATCCTGACTTGTCTAGAACCACACAGCTAGGTAAGTGTCTGAGGCAGGACTCAAACTTGGGTCTGACTTCAAGTCATATGCTTTGTCCATGGCATCGTCGAGCTGCCATATTGTGACTTGATGGTGCAAAAGGATTATTCCCTGAGCAGGTAAAAGAAATGCCCACCAATTTCCACCAAGGATTGTTAAACTCATCAAAGTCACTGGGGAGGCTTTAGTTTATTTCTGCAATAAGCAACAAGTACTTTTTTGTGGTAGCAAAGAATTAAAAAAATCAAGTAGATGCCAAATAATTGCTAAACATGGTAGATGAAAGTCATGGAATAGGAATTAACTGGTTCATAAGAACTAATGATCATGGGAAGACTTCTATGAATGGATGCAGAGTCAAGGAAGCCAGCCAGAGAAACAACATATACAGTGACAACCATACAAATGGAAAGAGCAGAAAAAATAGAACTGAGCACGAATTATAACGACCAAGCTGGGTTACCAGAGAAGAGCTGAAAAAATGCAGCTTGTTCCCTTTGTTGCAGAGGTGGGGGAATATGGATGTTGAACATCTTCTACACTGTTAGACCCAGGTAACATCTTGGATAATTTTGTTGAACTGCTCCCTCCCTTTGTTTTTCTAATCTTTGTGGTAATGGATAGCTCAATGGGCAGGGGAGGAATGAGAAATATATATTAGGAAGAGGAGATGATGAAAAGCATTATATCAATAACTTAAAATTTTAAAATAAAATGAAAGGGCAGAAGGGTAGGATGGAAGGGCAGTTCGCTCAGTTTCAGAAGACCTCCTAGTTCCAACTCTTTCACTAGCTAGCCATACAACCTTGTCCTTGAGAAATCGCTTTAATCTCTCAAAGTTTCTAGTTCCTCAAACTCTTTGTAACATAAAGGAGCTGAACTAGATGATCATATGTATATAGGTTCTTAAATTTAGAGATAGAAGGGGTCTTAACCGAATTCCTTTATTTTACAATTAAGGTTGGTCACACAGGCAATAAGTAGGATTTGAAGCCAGTTTTTTTTCTCTGATTCCAAAACCAGTCCCTTTCTACTTCACTCACTTCTCTGGATCCAAACACAATTTCCTTTCATTTGTGAAAGAGCCCCCACCCAGGGTTTTCCTATAAAGCTGAAGGACTATATATTTCTCTAGAGAAAGCAAGGGAGAGACAAAGAGCTATGTGCAAGGACTCTGGATTAAGAACTCTTGCATTAGCAAAATAAGGTGAAGAACTGAGTAATTAGACAACTTCCCCATCCCCTCCCCACAAACTCCTCTAAAAATGCAGCCTCAGTCAATGAATGAATCACAATAAAATGTATGGAATTTTGAGTTAAGGTTTGGAAGATTTTTTTTTAAAGCAATCTTGAAGAAAAAATTCAAAGAAACATCTTTTAAAAAGGATATTTGAAAAAACAAAACAACTTCGTGTGTTTCTCTCAGATTAAATAAAGTCTGTCCTATAGCCAATGTCTTGTTAGCCTAAGTACTTACAGGAGATCCAAGGACCTTTGCAGAGAAAGACATGGTACAAATTCTGAAGTCCCCTAAGGAAATCCTGAGTTAAGGCAGGCACCAGACCCAGAATGATTGCTGAACCTGACGCATGGGAGTCTAGGGCTTCCAGTCCTGGGCCACAAGTTAGAGTGTGGGTTGTTTTCTAAGTACATCTGCCAACTCTAAAATTCTATGACTTAGATTCACATCAACACTGTTTTCCTACTAAAGAAACAAACCAAGATGACAAGCTCTTGCAAGATCAATATCTCCAAAAAGCAAGGATTCTCTTGAGTCCTCAATGAAGACCCTTCGATGAGGAGTCTAGAGCATTAAATTTAGTTCAAAGCAAGTTCTGCTGAAATGCACATTTCTGTCTTTCCACAGTGGATGTAGGGAGGGAATAAACTCTCCCTCTTATTGGTAAGCACTGCTCAGGCTGTCAAACCAGGAGCAAATATCTGAATTGCACAACTCTTCCAAGAGAGCTGCAAAGAATGAGTCCCAGGAGAGCTTAGAGACATACTGACAAGCTAAAAGCGATTATCAGGAATGGGGAGATTTATTCTTTGAACTCTATGGAATTAGGAAACTTTGTGTTCCTGGTAAGGTTTGTCACACTTACCTGAACTAGGGGATACCTGGGCCAAACCAATATAACCAGTTGCTATACAAAATGTAGCAATGACTATGTAAAATCAGTTAGAACCTCCTAGGGGCCCTGAGAAGCCACTGACTTCAACAGGGTCTTTGGCATGTTTTGTGGTGGCCAAGAATTGGAAATTGAGGGGACAACTCATTGAGGAATGACTGAACAAACTATGGTATATGAATGTAATAGAATACTACAGTTCCATAAGAAATGATGAGTGGGGCAGAGTCAAGATGGCAGAGTAAAAGCAGAGACTTCCCCCCAAACTCTCCAAAAACCTGTAAAAAAGGACTCTAAAAAATTCTAGAGCTACAGAATCCACAAAATGAAAGAGTGAAACAAATCCCTAGCCCAAGACAACCTGAAAAGTCAACAGGAAGGGTCTTTCATACCAGTCAGGGGCAGAGTACAGTTGGGCTGGAGCAGGCCTTGGGGGACTGAATCATTGGCAGCTGTGGAAGTTTTCAGACTTCTCAACACACAAACACCAAAAAGGTCAGTGGAAAAACTCTAGGGGATCTGTGTGAAAAAGGAGCCCAAAGTCTGACTGGATCAAAGGCTGACTGCCCCAGCCCCAGGGCAATGGCAGCAGCTGAGGCAGCTTCTGGAGCTCTGGGCCCACAGACTGTGGGGGATCAAGTGACTGATACAAAATCTCTGAAGCCTGGGAGAGTACACCACACCTACCCCCAACCCCACTGGAAACAGTCATACCTTGACAAAGAGAAAGTCAAGTGCTTGGCTGAGAAAATGAGTAAACATCATAAAAGAACCCAGACTATAGAATCTTACTTTGGTGATAAGGAAGACCAGGGCATACAACCAGAGGAGGACAGCAGAGTCAAAACTCCTACATCAAAAGCCTCCAAGAGGAATGTGAATTGGTGTCGGGTCATGGAAGAGCTTAAAAAGCTTACTTGAAAAACAAGTAAGAGAAGAGGAGGAAAAATTGGGAAGAGAAATGCGAGTTATGAAAGAAAATCATGAAAAATGAGTGAACTGCTTGCTAAAGGAGACCCTCAAAATACTGAAGAAAATAACACCTTAAAAAATAGACTAACCCAAATGATGAAAGAAGTCCAAAAATCCAATGAGGAAAAGAATGCCTTAAAAAGCAGAATTGATCAAATGGAAAAGGAGGTCCAAAAGCTCACTGAAGAAAATAATTGCTTCAAAATTAGACTGGAGCAAATGGAAGTTAATGATTTCATGAGAAATCAAATTATAAAACAGAACCAAAAGAATGACAAAGTAGAAAACAACGTGAAATATCACATTGGAATAACCACTGTCCTGGAAAATAGATCCAAGAGAGATAATATTAAAATTATTGTAGTACCTGAAAGCCATGATCAATTTGGGGACAGGATAGGATGGAGGGAAATATAGTTAGTCTTTCACAATATGAAAATTATGGAAGTGTTTTGCTTAGCTACACATGTATAGCCCATATTGAACTGCTCATCTTGTCAGTGGTGGTGGGTGGGGAAGGAAGAAGGGAGAGAATTTGGAACACAAAGTTTTAAAAACAAATGGTAAAACTTTGTTTTCACATGCAACTGAGAAATAAGATATACAGGCAATGGGGGATAAAAATATATCTTGCCCTTCAAGAAAGTGAAGGGGAAGGGGACAAAAGGGGAGGATGATAAAAGGGAGGGTAGATTGGGGGAAAGAGTAATCAGAAGGCATGCCATCTCAGGGTGGGGTGAAGAGGGGAAAGATGGGGAGAAAATTTGAAACTCAAAATCTTGTGGAAACGAATGTTGAAAACTAAAAATAAATAAATAAAATTAAGTAAAAAAAAAAAAAAGGGATGAGCAGGTGGATTTCAAAAAACCTGGAAGGACTTACATGAACTGATACTGAATGAAGTGAGCAGAACCAGGAGAATACTCTGCACAGTACAGTACACAGACTTAGCTCTTCTCAGCAATGCAATGATCTAAGATAATTCCAAAAGACTCATGCTGCAAAATGTTATCCACATCCAGAGAAAGAACTGAGGAGTCTGAATACAGATCAAAGCATATTATTTTCTCTTTTTTCTTTCTTGTGGTTTTTCCCTTTTGTTTTGATTCTTTCTTCACACCAAGACTAATGTGGAAATATGTTTAATATGACTGTACATGTATAGCTTATAGCAGATTGCATTCTGTCTTGGGGGGGAGGAGAGGAGGGGGAAAATTTAGAACTCAAAATCTTATAAAAATGAATGCTGCCAACTAAATATAAATAAACAATTTTAATAAAGCATTAAAAAAATAAATAACTTCCTTATTTTGACCCAAAAGAAAAAAAGAATATAAACTTCTTGAAGGTAAGGACTTTTTCATTTAGGTATTTGTATATTCAGCACTTAGCACACTGCTCAGCCCACAGTAAACACTTAGTAATTGCCTTTAATTAATTTGTTATTTGATTCATTTCAGCAATGAAGGAGGAACACACTCTTTGGCTCATTGATTCAGTCATGCATTTATTTCCCTAGCTCCTTTTCTTCTGCTGATATGCATGCTCATATCTCCCTAATCTCAAAAACGCCTTTTTCCTGGAGTCTTCTACTCCATTCAGCTGTCTTCCTCAAACTATCCCTCTCTCCTCCCCTTTAATTCTGATGCCTCAAAAAAAAGTGAAGTAATCAATGCTTCACTTCTTTTCTCCACTTGTTCTCTGCTAAACTCTTCGCAATCTGACTCTTGCTTTCCCTTTACTAATGAGCCTGCTTCTTCTGTATCACCTCTGGCAGTCTGGTGAACCCTATGCACCCCTTCTCAGTGTAACTCACATTGGAGTAATGGTTTTTAAATGCATAAAAACATATAGAGTTATAAGAGAATGATATTGAAATTCAGTTATCAAATTATAAAAATGTTCAAGGACCCTCCCTGGATTAAGAACCACTAATAGGTCACCAAAATCTTTATAATCAAGAAATCTAACAGCCCTTTTTCTCACTCAGGCCCCTTTGTCACACTGCAGAATTTGATCCAGTTATCAACACCCTCCCTCTGGCTACCCTTGATTTGAGAGATATCACACTTTGCTGTTTTCTCCTCCCACCACACAAAGAGCTTTTCTTCTATCTCCTTCTCTGGTTCTTTGTCCCTTAATCCATATTTGGTTTATTTTCATTGCATTGTCTAGGAGTTTTGGCAGAAGACACTCCCTAGGAGAAGTCTGGGGGTTAGAATTTGCAGAAGAAAGGGTCTAGGTTCAGAGAACCAGATTGGGAATTTGCTGGAAAATGTGGAGACAGAGCTGAGGTTTAGCTGGATTCTGTGTGGGAGTTGTTGGGGATTAGCTGGTACTGCTGCGGAGGAATGGAGGATTAGTTTAAGGAAGTACCCTGTGTACTATTTTTTGGTGGACACTAAATACGACACGGAAGTGGGAGCATGACCAACTGGAGATGAAGGAGGTGGCAGGTGCCTGGGGGTGGTGGTTCAGAGGCAGAATCTGAAACACCTTCACCCATTTTGAATTCAGCATCGGATTGACTGAGTCATAGTGAGTGAACTAAGTAGCCTGCAAAAACTGAGGTCCAAAGGGGTTAAATAACTTACTCAGCATCATACAGCCAGTGACTGAGGCAGGATTTGAACTCAGGTCTTACTGACTGTAAAAATCCACTGGGCCAGGTAATACCAAGAAATTCCGTTAACTTGCCATGAGTTTCCTCTTCTTTGAAATGCCAGAGACACTATTTACTTCACTGAGATGTAGGAACTGCCAAGGAGCTCATGCCTCTTCCTCTGCTATCTTCCTTGTTACTGTAGAGAGCAACATTATTCTCTCGGTTCCTCAATCTAGGATTCATTCTCAACACCTCACTGTCTCTCATCCCTTCCCATCACCCCAATTGCAACCTGTTACCAAGGTATATCAATTTCATCTTTGCAGCATCTCTCAAATACACTCCTTTTTCCTCTGACGCTGTCATCACTCTGGTGCAGGTCCCCCATCATCTCCTGCCTGGGCTATTACAATAGGATGCAGTGGTCAACCTGCTCAAGTCTCTTCCTTGCTACAAAGTGATTTTCCTAAAGTTCAGGCCTGATCATGTCTCTTCCTTACTCAGTAAACCCCTGTGGCTCCCTACGACCTCCAGAATCAAATAAAAAATCTTCTGTTGCCATTCAAAGCCCTTCAGAACCTTCACAACCCTTCCTATATTCTAGATGGCTACATAGCTAGATGGCACAGGGGATAGAGTGCTAGGGCTGGAGTTAGGAACATTCATCTTCCTGAGCTCAAGTCTAGCCTCAGACACTAGCTGTGTGACCCTTAGCAAGTCACTTCACTGTGTTTGCCTCAGTTTCCTCATCTGTCAAATGAGCTGGAGAAGGCAATGGCAAATCACTCCAGCATCTCTGCCAAGAAAACCCCAAATGGGGCCACGAAAAGTTGAACAAGACTGAAAACAACTGAACAACGACAGGGACATTTCTAGTCTTCTTCCACTTTTCCTGGCCACGTATTTGTTCTAGTGTCACTGGTCTTATTGGTCCATGAATAAGACAATCCATGTCTCAAGCATTTTCTCTGCAGTTCCTAATGTCTGGAATGCCTTCAACTCCACCTACTGATTTCCTTGGTTTCCTTTAAATCCCACCTAGAATCCTATCTTTTACAGGGAATCTTTCACAATCTGTCTTGATTTTAATGCCTTCCCTCTATTAAATAGTTCCTTTTTATCCTGGATATAGCTTTTTGCATATAGTTGTTTGTTGCTGTCTCTGCCACGAGGCTGTGATCTCCTTGAGGGTAAGTACTTTCTTTTCTTCCTTTTATATCCCACTTTTAGCATAGTGGCTGGCACATAATGGGCATTTCATAACTTAATTGATGTAGTTATGATCCTTTGGTAAACTACAAACTATCAAGGTGAGGCCACACAGGCTGGAAATAGAAAGAGCAAGGTACAATTGTTTCTTAGGTGACCCTGGGCAGGTCACTTAACCTCTGCGTATCTTGGTTTCTGCATATGAAAAATGTAAATGATAATGGCACCTATCAGCCAGAGTTTTTTGTGAGGATAAAATAAGATACTAGTGAAGTGTCTCACAAACATTTAAGTGCTATATGAAACCTAGCTCTGCTTATTACAAGTTGCACATCATTTTGTTTCAGTGAGACAATGCAGACTCTGTAGTGTGGCAACTCTCACAGCAATCTGTCTTTCCTTGCTTTTTGAGTTGCTTTTCAGCCAGTGACACCAGCGGGTCCTGAATGGGCAGTGGAAAAATTGCAACGGATGTTTCCCGGGCTGTAAATGGGGCTCCAAAGTCAGTTAGGCTGTGTGATTTCATACATCATGTTTCTTATTGGCTTATTCACATTGCTGGCTCTGTGTCTGGCAGGATGAAGTCAATATCCGTGGTTAAATCTAATTCCAGATGGCAAGCTAGCGTTTATGCTATATAGCACAAAACGAAGCTAGAGAATCTTGGGGGAACAAAAAGGAAAGGAAGCAGCATCAGTGAAGAGACAAAACACAGAAGTGTGAGACGGAGTTTTTACTCTCCTCAAAGATCTGAAACACCAACTTATCCTAAACCTTTGATTCCTCCTCTGTATAAGGGGTATAATTATAATTCCAGATCCCTGGGGAGGATTTCACAGCTAGCAAATCATGCCAACATATTTCCCCGACATAAAATGTTAGAGAAATGCTAGATGGCATGGAAGTGAGAAGGAATATCTCTGACCCAGTAATCCCCAAGTCAGACACGTGGAGATGTTTGTTTTTTCCAATATTTATTCTAGCAATGTCACCCCAATTCTCTACCACTGCTAGTAATATTAACAAAAGTAATCTTTAGAAAACCTATGATTAGATAGAAGGCTTAAGGCTGGAAGCCATAGGGGGCTACTAAGTCTTTAGTGGTCATTTGTTGTAACCTCTTATTTTATAGATGAGGAAACTAAGGCTGAGAGAGCTTAAGTGGTTTCTCCGGAATCAAATAGCTAATAAATATCAGAGGTAGGCTGTGAATCCAAGTCTTCCTGGCTCCAAGTCCAAAGTGGGGCAATCAGGCCTATGGCTGGTATTTAGAACAGAGTGAACCTAAGGACAGTAGAGTTCCAGGTGGTAAACTCTGGCCCAGAAACGGCTTAGCACAGCTGGCTCCTGAGCAAGGCAGATCAGGGTAAGAGTTCATGAAATCTCTTCTCCAGAGTAAATGGAATTAAAGCCTATGAAAAGTTGCACTAGCCTCTGGGATCCTCTCCCTGAAAAGATCCAATATGGGTCATGGAGTCAGATACTCCGCTTTTGCAGCCTGGACGAACCACGGCATCCCTCAAACGGAGGGAAGGATGATCAGCTTTCTCTTCCATCTCTGGTTGAGTGCTCAGGGAGAATTTTCAAATTGTAATTGCGAGAGGGCCTTGTCTGAAGAGGTATAATCAGTCTACCTAAAAAGAGACAGGCCACTGAATGGAGAGCAGACATTCCTAAGGGGACTCCCTGAGGAGCTCCAAGCACTTCACAGATATTTGGGTGGTGTTTTTGTTCAGAAAGCTCATTATCACCTCCTGGGAACAGAACAGGTGGGAGGGCAAGGCAGAAGGCAGAGACAGTTTTACCCTCATGTTACAGATGATGAAACTAAGGAAATTAGAAATTGAGAAATTAGGTGACTTGCCCAGGGCCATACAGAAACCTGGTGGAAGAGTCCCAGATGTATCTTAACCATCTAATCACTTAGTAATTACTTAGCAATAATTACTAAGTAATAAACCTATGTAATTCCCAAAGATTAAAGACTTGCTAATTCTCTAACAAAAAAAAGTCCTTGCTCAGAAATTTTCTCTATTTCTCCTCTCTTTTTTTGTTCTTAGTGAATATTTGAAGATGAAATGATTGGTTTCCAAAGTTCTTTTTCTCCTCCTGAAGATCCCTCACTCATTTTTTTTTTTAGCAAAGGCCATTATGTATTGAGTGAAGGAGAAGAAGGGAGAAAAGCAGAGGGGGAAAGGAAGAAGCATTTACTGTGGGCCTACTGTGTGCCAGGCACTGTGCTAACTGCTTTACAAATATGACCTGATCTGATCTTTGATTTGATAGGGAATGGCCTGTAATTCCACTGTTACAATGACCTCCCTGATGAGGGGCCTCCCTCTGCCAACACAGTCCGGCACATTGTCTGCAAGGGAAAGTCTCAGGAGCTTCTAAGCAGCTGAGTGATTACCTGATTCCCAGGATGTATTAAAAAGAAGACCTGAGCCCAGTTCTTCCTGGCTCATTTTATACCCATTGTCTAACCCTGCTTCTCAAGAACACGATCCATTGAAAAGCGTGTGTGTGCGGGAGCGGGGGAGAAATCCCATTTTAATGAAAATAATGTGTTCGTTTTAAAAAAATTAAGCCCACTGAGGAAGAAGAAACATTTGACTACAAGATTGCTAACGAGAGATCATTTGATAGCAGTTGTGGCGCATCCAAGGAATGTCTTTTCAATGACTACAGTAATAACTTCAGTCATCCCAGAATCTACCCTGGGCTTCAAGGTCACTGCAACCTCAGCAAATCTTCAAGGTGATTCCTGAAATAATAACTGAAGTTATGATTCCCATTTTTCAGCTAAAGAAACTGAAGTTCAGAGAGGTAAGTGATGTGCCCAGAGTCACACAGCTAGTGTCGGAGGTGTGAGGCTTTCCTGACTTCAATGACTATTCCCTCAAGGGCCCAGAGAACCTCCTATAGCTGGAAAACCAATTTAGGACCACACATAGTTTGGTTTTCTGTTTATTTGTTCTACAGTGATAACATGTGAAAGATTTTCCCAATCACTGGCTTTATAAATTAACAAGTAAGTCACAATTGTTTGCAGAAGTAACATTTTAGAAGATAAATACAAGCTATAAACAGCAATAACAACACCCATTATTATACAGCCTTTTTCGTATCCCTGCAATTTATACAATTGGCAACTGTAGGTTACACCCTAAGAAAACCCCGTCACAAAACGCTGGGCTCTTCACTTGCTCGTTGGACACTTTCCACTGATGATGCCTACAGACTGGAACAGGTGAGTACAGAAACTCCACATGCAGGGATGTGATGGGTACAAGTACGTGATGTTCTCCTAGTCCTTTTAACATTCCAGAGCACTCTCACTCCTGATCTGTTCCTCATGGCAACCCCATGTAAACACAGGGAAGAAAAATTATACCCCTGCTATTGGTTCTACAATACGGGAAAATGTTTGGGAAGGGAGGGAGTTAGAAAGAAGAGGAAGAAGCAGAAAGGAGACAGACTCAGAAGAAGGCAAGCTCCCGTTTTTACAGCACCGTGAAAGACTCCGAAGCAATCCACTGACAAGCAATTTTTCTTTTAGCATCCACTGAGTGCCAGGCATCGTGCTGGGTGCTAGGGAAATAGACAGACTGAATAGTTGCCTCTCTCATCAGGACCCTTGGAGGCTGTGGGGATTTCTTTTGGGTATAGGCTGGACAGGATTGCTGATAAGATTTCTTCTAACTCTAAAAATCCTCTGACTTTGTGCTTCTTTGAGGTAGCACATATTATTCCCATTTTTCAGATTGGGAAACTGAAACTTAAAGATTTCACAAGTTAAGTAGTGAAAGTTATTAAATTATTTCCTATTATCCAAATCGTTTCTTAATAATGATAATACTTTTTACACAGCACTTTGAGGTTTACAAAGCACTTTGTGTATCTCATTTTGCCCTCATAGCAACTTTGGGTGGTAGGTGCTATTATTAGAGTAATTTTACATATAAGGAAATGGAGGTCTTTTAGGGTCACAAGTGGCTGAGGGAGTTTTCAAAAGCAGGTCTTCCTGACTCAAAAGTCCAGTATTCTTTCCACAGGACCATCTATTTGCTTAGCATATTCTTGTTGGAAGGTTGAAGATTATGTCATTTGACTATCCTGGGCTGTCTCATCCTACTATCATGGGTCATTCTATTAAAACTAGCACTCATTTCTTTATTCTGAGTCTTTCCTCTCCTCCAAGTCAAATCCAATTCCCTGTTTGAACTGAGTATTAGCAGGGATTATGCATAATGAGATTTAAAAGAAATAAAAAAACCCACTACAGTGGGAAAAATATTTAAATAACTTTAGGAATAAACGGGTTAACTTCGTTCTTTGAACAATGATTTATTGAATGCCTACCACTCACAAAGCCTTGTGCCAGATACTCTGATTCAGAGGGATAGTTTCTAAGCTGAAAATTGTTCTCTGGGTTTATAACTCCCATCTCTGTACTTGCCAATGGAAATTAAGCCAGGGGTCAGAGTTGACAAAGAGGCTAGAGGTTTGCTTAATATATTAGCTTTCTGAATTGATTGAAGCTTTGTTCTCTTTGCTGACTGGATATTCCATAACCCATCAAGATGACTTTCCATGTTTTGATTTATTTCTCTAGCAAAATTGATCCATGAAACTACAAGCAATGAAGAGGCAGCATTACTACACTCTATTATCATAGACTGAGAATTAGAAGGTGTCTTTGAACCCAAGATTGTACAAGTGAGTGACAGAGGCAGGTCTCAGTGAGATGACCCTCCAGGGATTTGGAACTCCAGGGAACTAGGAGTTAGCATTCAAGAGGGATCCTTTAGACTCTCCGTGCTTCAGTATCATCGTGGCGCAGGTAGGCAGCACACAGTGATGGGCCTTGCATCAAGAAGACAGGATTTCCAACATAGCCTCTGACACTTACTAGCTGTGTGATCCTGGCAAGTGACTTAACCTGTTTGCACCAGTTTCCTCATCTGTAAAATGTGGATAATCACAGCACCTACTTCCCGGGGCTGTTGTGAAAATCAAATGAGGTAACAGTTCTAATTATGTGCATCATAGATCGAAAGCAAGAAAGTGTCTTAGAATTCATAGATTCTATCTCCCTCATTTTACAGATAAGGAACCTGAGCTTCAAAAATTTTAAGAGACTTTCCTAAGGTTACACAGCTGGTAAATGTCAGAGCCTGAACTGATCTTCAGTTTTCCTGACTATCCACTACACCACACTGCCTCATGGTGACAGTCATTGGCCTTGCAGCTTGGATATGAGGAGCACTCTATAAACAGCCAGAAAACACCAAGCATTCCTAAATGAATGCTCAGTGACAGCACAGTACCCCCACTCCAATAATCCATGCCCATTATAACATGCCTCAGTTACCTTTTGCACCATCTGCTTTGTCGTATTTGTTCTTCTTAATACTTCTGTTTACATCAGTCTATTCCCTGGGGACCAAGGATTAGTTTACCTTGGACCAAGTGTGGGCTCCAGGCTTCTCTTTGTATGAATGTGTCATTCTTTGTCTTGTTAATGGGAATGCTATCCATTGTAGGTAGTGAACAATTCCATAAAATTACTCCTGGTGACTCTTTTACTTACACAGTATGGGTGTATGGATTCCATATGGATGAGTGTGGTTCATTCATGGCACCATCGCCAGGGTCCTCATTCAGAAAAGCTAGTTTCCCAGTAGCTAGAGATAGCATTGGCAGTACATCATACCATGTCCCTCTTTGGGGCTCAAAATAGAATCTGGCCAAATATGTGCAGCTGGTTCTGCCAAGCCCTCCTACCACTCCTGTTCCCGTCACTCCACAGTCCTGATACTCATCCAACAATAAATTTGTTAAGACTGCTAAATTAAAATTGAGAAGCAAGTTTCATGCTTTCCTGCCAGGTGAGCAGAGAGGTCGTCTCAGCGGGGTGCTGCATGTGGAAATCTTCCCATTAGACAACTGGCCTAAAGGAACTAAGCCCTACTCAGGGAGGACAGCTGACTATCAAGGTCAAACTTGAGCCTTTAAAATCTCAAACCCTTAAACTCTCTTGTAACAGTTAAGAGAAAGCAGCAAGGTTTTGTTGCTGTTTTGAATCAATCAGGCCCCTGGACCAGCAACATTTAAGGCAGCATAGTAATAGAATTCAAGTTCAGTCTTTCTTTCTCAGAGACCAGAAAGGACAGCCTTGTTATGGTACCTTTTCCCCCCACCCTCTCAAGTCAAGAAACTCAGGCTCCCTTGGAGAGACAGCCAGAGATATTCTCCTTTAGCTCTCTTTAGACATCCCATATGGACATATATGGGGGCACCTAGGTGGTGCAGTGGATAGAGTGTGAGGCCTGGAGACAGGAAGACCCATCTTCCTATTCAAATCTGGCCTCAGACACTTACTAGCTGTGTGACCCTGGACAAGTCACTTCACTCTGTTTGCCTCAGTTTCCTTATCTGTCAAATGAGTTGGAGAAGGAAATGGCAAAACACTTTGCCATTTGGAGAAGAAAATGGTACCATCTTTGCCAAGAAAACCTTAAATGGGTTCGTGAAGAGTTAGACACAACTGAACAACTGTGAACATATACATGGGCATGCATTGGCAGCACTGCACCCCTCCCACATCAGAGACAATTCACTTTTTCTTCCAGGTCTTTGCTGTGCTACTGTTAGGTAAAGACATCTATTTTTCCCAGGCTGAGTTGATATTGACTCCAAAGCTAACCTTATCATCTTCAGGGAGAAGAGTTTCTCATTTCATTCCCAAACACAAAGATACCTCTCCCTTGATAATAGTTAATGCTTTGCTGTGTTCCTCCTCTAGTTTTCCTTCACCACACTGGGTCTTGGCTTTGATCTACTGACACAATTGATCTTGGGTTACTATAGCTTTCCTCTGCCTCTTGCTTTGAGACACCTCTCAGGGCTTTGTTTAATTTTTTCCCCCCAGCTTGTCTTTTTATGTCTCTCTGGTCTTTGAGTCCCCAGCTCACTTCACCTTTCAC
>CM053769.1:703371592-703387235 GCA_028658325.1 Potorous gilbertii | reverse complement strand
GATAACAATCTGTCTTTGTATTTATTTCAATTTACTCTCCAATTCTAGCTACTCCTTTCTTCCTTTCCGTATTCCCTGCCCTTATCTCTCTCAAAAGAACTGTAGATCAATCTGTTTCCACGAGCCTTTAAAATACTGCCGAGGAGTTAAGAAACTATCTTAATGGACCAAGTTAATTGGCACTGAACAGAAAGGTTGCTTCCTTTCAGCTCGATTTGCAGCCTGAAGGTGCTCTGGTTTTATATCTGTGTGGCTGAGTTTTCAGGGCTTCAAATATTGATAAGGGTCATCAAATGATCCAATGCCTTTAAAAATCGAAACCCTGAGCTGTGTGTGAACTAGGAGTGTACTATACTGAACATCTAAATTTAAAACTCAGAAAAATAATAAATGCCTGGGAGTAGAATTCAGTTCATCTGATTAGAGAACAGAGCCTGACACAAATCAATGACCCCCTAAGTCTGCCATGAAAATGAGTTACCACGCCACCTGCCCAGGGTGTAAAGTAAGTCAATGTGACTCAAAATTTTGAGGATTCTTTGTCTCTCTCTTCTCTTAGGTTCAGGTTTATAGAGATCCGTGGATGTGAGCAGAGTCTTAGGTAGGACAAGAGTGAGGAGAGCTTTGCCCCAGAATGCCAAAATTTGAAGGGCACTGAATTCAGCAATATAGAAACAACTGAATTTTAACCCCTAGTTTGCAAGAAGAAATAGGGAGTTTCCAGATGGTTTTTTTCTCCCACTCCAATACCTCCACCACCCCAGGCTGCAGCCTATCTGGCTTCTCTCTGCTCCCTCCCTGTCCTCCCACCTACAAGTCACCAGCAGCATTCCATACAAATACTGTGTTGCCTGCCCTCCATGTTTTATGATATTTGACAGAGGTGAATAAAAAAATAAGGCTCATTATAACTCGAAGGGGAGGGGGCCACTGTGCCTTGATAGCATATTCGTGCCTGGATTGGGATTGGTCAGAAGGGTGGAAATGTGAGGTCATCAATCAATTCCTAAGCATTTGTGAAATTCCTATTCTGTGCCAGATACTTCACCAGGCACTGGGGAGATCAGGACAGAAATGAGCCATCTCTGTCCTCAAGGAACTTGCCTTATATTGGGGAAAACAATATGTACACATGTGAGTACATTCAAAATAATAGAAACAATTGAGGAAGAGGTCACAGGATCACGGAGTCATATCATCTAGAACTGGAGGAGACCTCAAAGGTCATCTAGGTTAACCCCTTCATTCTACAGATGGAGAAACTGAGACTGTGGGACATTGAGTTACCCAAGGTCACATAGGTCTTAGATTGACAGACACAGCATTTGACATGAGAATACATCTGAACCCTGAACATCAAGGAGGGGTCTAGCCCTGCTACCCCTTCAATTCCACTTTGGTGATTTCTTCTGTGATCCACAAAAAGCTTGGAAGGGAAGGAAGAAAGGCAATGAGGAGAGGGGAAGGGAAAGGGAAGCAAACAAGGAGGTAAGAGAAAAAGTGAGACGTCGTCAGGATTAACTCAGAGCAGAGGGAAAAGGTAGGATTTAACACCTGCTCTCTCTGATGCCCCAAATTCTCTTGCCCTCCAATCACATTATTGGAAATACCAATCTGAGCCCTGGAGCACTCCCACTATCCTTTATCTGCCCCTCTCTTCCTCCCCCACCCCCCTCCTTCTGGCCATTGAGCTGCAGAGCATTTCTTGGAAAAATCAAAAGACTAGTTAAAATGGGCCACTATCATCAATTCATGCTAACTTTGGAGGGGAGGTTGTTCGATGTCACTGGGCAATACGTTATGTGTCCTTCACGGAGTCTACAGTATCATCCCCACCATGGAATTCCATAGCTTTTCTACTCTCCTCTAATCCACAAGCCACTAATACACACACACACACACACACACACACACACACACACACACACACACAAACAAACACATCCATCAAATGACATTGCATCCTATTTTATTCAGAATGTGGAGATCATCAGGAAGCTTCACTTCATCACTCAACTTTGCTTTTCCTACCTTCTACTTCAGAAACATTTTCTCCACATGACCCTAACCCTAAACACCATCTAGATTTTGCATTTGCACTAACCTCTGGCAGATACTAAGAGCTGGTATTTCTGTGACTCAACCCTCCCCATTTCTCTTCCTTGTCCTCCAAATATTATGACCACTGTCCACCTGCCACTAATTGGCAGATAAGCCCAAGGGCCCTGCAAGATGAGGGATTTCTTCCTGGCACCATGATTGTGGGCCCTGGGCTAGAAGGAGGATTGGGGATATGGAGGGACTTGCAACTTCCAGGGCCCTTGGGCTTACCTGAAACCTTTGGATCCCTTCTTAGTTTGATGTTTTTACATTCATAAAATAAAACATAAGGAGTTAACAAATGAGACCAATTATATTGAAATGTGGTTATCAAAATTTTTTGAAAAACTTCATTTAAATTACGTTAAGAAGTCCTGCACTAGTCATATGGCATAAACCTTAAGAGCCACTGATGCATGGGAGATGAGTTAAGAACACCTAAGTGATGGGTATGAGAAAAGTTGAGAGGATACATGTGGGAAAGTGTTGGTCTCACTCTTCCTGTCACCTTTTCCTCTAAGTACTGAGTATAGGAAAGTGTACAGCAGAGATAAGCTGGTAAATGATATGTTTACCCTTCAGAATTCTCCCAGTGAGTTCAGGGGAGGGGGAAGGGAATGAATGAATGAATGAATGAATGAAAAATCATTGTTTACTATACATAAAGCACACTACTGAACACCAGAGTTTTAAATAGAAATATAAAACAGTCCCTGTGCTCTCAAGGAGATCACATTCCAATGGGGGGGCAAGGGTTTCAGCTGCCAAATCATAGGGTCCAGTGGCCCTTAGTGGACAGTAGGCGATGAGTCTTCTTTAAAGTTATTTCCACTGATAAAACCATAACGTTTTCTGATGGTGAACCATCTGACAATGCTGAGAATTTTGGTGGTGAAATCTCTCTTTTCTGGTTTTTCAGTTGCTGGGTCTGCAGCACCCATAAACTTAGTTGTCTGAACCTCAATTTCCTCATTTGTAAAACTGCACCTGCCTCACAGGGTTGTTGTGAGGACCAAATAAAATCATACGTATGGAAAGCACTTGGCAAACCTTAAAAGTTGTGATGACCGTGCTATGATCGTTATACTACTTTCCTTAGGCTCTGGCTATTCTGCTGAATTTAATATTACATCCCACACTAGTTTCTTATCTTTTATGTTTGCAAATCTGGTTTCTCCTAGATTTCAAATTTTTCACGGCAAATAAGACCCTATCTTACACTTCTTTTGGTCTTCTCTGTAGGGGTTAGCATGATCCCACCCACCTTCTAAATCTGCAGTGTGTCCACTTTTCTCCACTCACCTTGTCACCATCCTCTGCCTTCAACTAACCTAAGAAATTGGAATTCTCCTCACTGGTCCTTCCTTTTTCTAGTTTTCCTGTCTTCCTTCTGTCCAGTTCATCTGTCAAAATAATGCACAGGTCTGATCATATTATCTCCATGTGTCAAAAACTTCAATGGCTCCCCTTACCTACTATATAAAAACCTAAACTCTCAATCCCAACATTGAAGGCCTATTTTCCCAGCTTTGTGTAATCTGTTTAACCAGTCTGAATTGCTAACACTTTCTTTACTTTGTCCCATAACTTTCATGCCTAGTCCTCTAGTACTCCACATCTTTGGCTGCTGATGGAACATTCTTCAAGAAGCCTTCCCTGATCCCCTTCAGATGAAAGTGATTTTCTCCTTTGTCACAGTTCTGATAGTGCTTTGTCTGTATCTCAGTTTACCTTGTATCATACTTATCTATGTATGTGTCTTATCCACCCATTAGATTGTAAACTCATTGAAGGTAAGGCCTGAGTTGCTTTATTCTTGAATCCCTGGACCTACCACAATGTCCTATATAAAACTTGCTCTTAGGAGATGTTTGCCACATGAAATTGACTTATTGATGTTCAAATAAACACCTGCTGGTCCATTGGGTAACAGGTTGACCTGTATGACAAGTATATTAAAGTTCACATCTGCCTTTTTTAATGCAGAAAAATACAGTTAACTTATAAGCAAGGTCTTAAATCCCAGGATATCTGTATTTCCTTCACCTTTGAGTTCTTTATGATCTGACACTACTGACAAAACAGCTGAAACTTGGAACTTAGAGAACATGAATGCATTGGGAGCCTTCCCTCATCTGATAGCCCTGAAGCCTGACCATCTTGTTTCAGGCCTTTGTGTTTACATGCAAGTTTCAACTCCATCTTTCTAATGATTTTATGATCCTGTTATCCAGTGTAATTGCTTAAATGGCTTTTTAATTAGCTACTTTAAATGGATGTGTTTTACTAAAAGCACTGTGTGTTTTGCTTGAAAATGTGGTCACTGAAGTTTGCTTTTTTGAGGATAACTCTGCACAAGACCAGGGAAGGTTAAGCGAATATTCTATTTTCAGAGATTTCAGTGAATCATTTCTGCAGCTCAAGTTAACTTCCTGGAACTTCAGGGTTTTAATAGCCAAGTATAGTACCAGGTTGTGACACAGGGCTTTATTACATTTGTGTTCATTTGAAATAATGTTGTGTTTTGTTTTTGTTTTTTGAAATAGGTGTTCTACTGTTTCAGATTCAGGACAAGTTAAATTGAAACTCAGTTGAGTGGGTAGGGTGTGGGTGTGTGTTGTGTGTGTGCATGAGTATCTGTGCATTAGTGTGTGAGGTGTATGTGAGTGTGTGTGTGTATGTGTTCATGCTCATACATGGGGAAAGAGTGAGTCAGATCAGTTCTGTTCTAGGAAAAAGCTCCCACAGATTCTCAGATTTCCTTCATGACAGGTGCTGCTGCAGTTTACTGGAAAACATCTAAAGGTTTAGGTTCTAAATGTTTCTTCCTCAAATCCAAATCCTTTGTGATTTGTTGCAATGTGAAATGTAAAAATCTCCCTACAGGGAAAACCTTCCTTAGAGGATGACTGAAGTATGTTGAGATAAGGGACATTTCTGAATCTGAATTTAAGAAAATCCTTTGTTTTTATTCATGTGTAGTACTATTAGTTATGTTCTCCCTTTAGAATCTTGAGTAGCCACTATAGTAGCCAGGTTCCTCTGAAGGCTTATCAGGCCTATTTGCAACAAGAATTTATCAGTTCTTAGAGAGATTTTTGTTTGTATTTTGTACTTTATGTGACTGATCCTATTTCATTGTGGGCTTGCAGGATCCCTAAAATACTTGACTTTCTAACACCAACAGCTGTTATAATACCTCTAACAGTCATTGAAGCATGCTCTTTAAGAGCTGAAACTTTTGTACATTTCCCTAGTGGTGTCAGGCTCAAATAAAGGACAGCCACTGATCCATACACAGCATCCTTGAAGCCTGAATCTTGAAGAGTTTAAAAATGTAATGTTACCATGAATTATCATATTTTTACTTATGTGGGGGATCTCTGGCAAGTGGTTGACAACACTGCTGCAGAAAAATATCTATTCTTTTCCCCCAGATGTGTATTTTTCCAATGTATTTTTATTTCTTTCATTAAATATTTCCCAAATACACGTTAAAATTTTAAAATTCATTTAAAAATTTTTGAATTCTAAATTCTTCCTCTTCTCAATCGAGATCAATTACATATATGAAGTCATGCAAAACATTTCCACATTAAGTACATTACAAAAAGAAAGAAGGAAGGAAAGAAAAAAAAACAAAGAAAATGAGGAAAATGTGCTTCAGTCTGCACTTAGAGTTTATTAGTTTCTAGTTTTTCATCATGGATCTTTGAAATTGTCTTAAATCATGATATTAATCAGAGCAGCTAAGTCTTTCACAATTGATCATCATACAATGTTACTGTTACTCTGCACAGTGTTCTCCTGGTTCTGCTCAATTCACTCTGAATCAGTTCACATAAGTCTTCCCAGGCTTATCGTTTCTCATTACACAATTGTATTTCATCACAATCATATCTCACCATTTATTGAATCAGCCCCCAAGTGATGGGCATCCCCTCAATTTCCAATTCTTTGTCACTACAAGAAAGGGTTGCTATAAATATTTTTGAGCATATAGATCCTTTTACCTTTCTTTGATCTCTTTTGGATACAAATCTAACACTGGTGTTGCTGAGTCAAAGAGTATGCACAATTCTATAGTCCTTTGGGCATAGCTCCAAATTGCTCTCCAGAGTCGCTGGGCCAGTTCACAACTCACCAGCGGTACATAACTATTCCACTTTTTCCACATCCCCTCCAGCATTTATAATTTTCCTTTTCTGTCATGCCAATCTAATAGGTAAGATGTGGTCTCCTAGAGTTTTTTCTTTTCACCTGCATTTCTGCAATGAGTAGTGATTGTAAGTATTTTACTTTTCATGTGACTATAGATAGCTTAG
The DNA here is from genome assembly GCA_028658325.1 of Potorous gilbertii. Lineage (NCBI taxonomy): Eukaryota > Metazoa > Chordata > Mammalia > Diprotodontia > Potoroidae > Potorous > Potorous gilbertii. Next base: position 703,380,810 of record CM053769.1, on the reverse strand, counting down.
GGGCAGCTAGGTGGCAGAGCAGACGGAGTGCTGACATGGAGTCAGGAAGACCTAAGTTCAAATCTGGCCTCAGACACCAGCTGTGTGATCCTGGGCAAATCACTTAACCCTGTTGACCTCAGTTTCTTCATCTGTAAAATGAAGTGGAGAAGGAAATGGCAAACCACTCCAAAATCTTTTCCAAGAAAACCCTAAATGGGGTCATGAAGAGTTGAACATAACTAAAACAACTTAACAGATTGAACAACAAATTACAACAAAAATTGATAGCTTTGATTTCTTCTTCTGAACTGCATATGTACATCCTCTACCTTTTATCAGTTGGGAAATGGTTCTAAATTTATAAATTTGGCTCAAAGGAGTATTCATTTTTGAAATCCACAGAATTAGAAACACACCAAAAAAGAGCAACCGAAGCACATATTTGGCCAAAAAGAAAAATAAATAAATAAAAATAAATAAATAAATAAATAAATGAATGAATAAAATAAATCCAGATATTGATCTTACTAAAAGTGAGGAAACCACTTCAATTCAATTTCATCCAGTTATGGTTATATGTCACCAAGTCAACTCAGTGTCAGTAGAAGCACACATACATGACCAAGAGTTTTACAAAATGGTCCTAAGTTATTTGCATATCATGTAGATCTAGATCAAATACTCTTTACCTGAGGTTCTGGGGTTCAGAGGTTCATGGATAAATTTCAAGGGGTCTGTGAATTTAAATAGGAAAAATATATCTTTATTCCAATATAGTTGGCTTCTTTTGTAGAATTTATTTTACTTTATGCATTTAAAAACATTATTTTAAGAAGGGGTCCAAAGGCTTTACCAGACTGCCAAAGGGATCTACCACACACAAAAAGTTTAAGAACTCTTGCTCCAGGAAAACAATATTTTGCTAAATATTTAATGCCCTTTGAATTTTATAGATTTTCCTAGTTAGTTTGCCCTTCAATTGACTTCATAGTTACCATTGCCCTTGGACATACCACCGAGAAGTGTTCAGTGGGAATGTCATGTGACCTCTAGAATCTGGTCCACCATTTGTGATCATACCAATTTGGTTGGTCTCATTGAAGGAGGTTATGGTCATACTACAAGAGCAGGGTCTCATTCCTAACTAAAAGTAACCAGCCAAGATCCCTGGAAGGACCCAAGACAAGAGTACTCTCCCTCCCCCCCACCCCAAATCCCTATCTCTCTTTTACCTGAGGCTGCCAATGCCGCTTCAAGTAAGTTTTGTGGAGGTCTTACTGCTTTGGGTATTACCAGGGGAGAAAGCAAGAGGAAGCTCAAGGCAGTTGACAGAGGGTCTGCCTGAGAATCAGGCAGCTCTGGGTTCAAATCCTTTCTCTGACCCTAGGTAGGCAACCTTGGGCAAATGATTTAAACTTTCAGTGCCCAGGGCAACTTTCGAAGCTGCAGATCAGGTGAAGCTTTGAATTGGCAGAGGGAGCTTCCCCATCTGGGAGTCCCCTGCCTAGAAGAAATCACAAATCTGGATCCTCCCCCAAGTTGTGGAGTAGGACAGAGAGGAAGGGGAAATAGAGAAAGGAAAGGAAAGTCCTGGAAAAAGAACTCAGGTATCCATGAATAGTTTGATAAAGGGAACTAGAGACCTATTTGTCTAAACACATTTCTCATCCTTTCTATTATTTCTTTTTGCCCTCTGGCTGTCCTGAGGCTCACTTATGGATGGGACCCAGAAGCTGAGATATTGAACTTTAAATTAAATATATGTGTCTTACTTATGATTGGGAGTGGGAGTGTTTAGGAAGGGGCTTTCTGGAATACACAGGAACTCTTGAACAATAGATATATTTGACATAATGGGGATGGGAGGGAGAAGGAATATGTTTGTGTTTTTTTTCCCCAGGCGTATATTGATCACCATCTTAAAAGTCAAACAGAAAAGCTGATGGATATACTTCAGGATAAACCATGGAAATACAAGGTTTGGAACATGAAAAGCATTTGCAAAGCTTCAGGGAACTGGAAAGGCTAACTCTAGGCTAATCAGTTCCTCTTTGGAGCAGCCCCTTGCAGCTGGGGCCAGTAGGTGAATATTTGTTACACTGGGCTACTTTTAAAAAGACAATATGAAAAAGCAGATCATTGGATAGCCAGACAACATGGTGCCCTTGGCTCCAGCAACATTTGAGCAGCAAGGTGTAAATCTATTCTGTATGGGGCTTGCTATAAGGCTCAATGAAGATATTGCTTATGTACTTATAGTACATAATTCTTCTTAATATCTACAAAATCTGTCTCTGGATCAATCAATCAACAGCCTACTCTGCAGTAGGCACTGGGCATATAAAGACTAAGATGAAATTGAACCTATATTTAAGGAGTTTAAATTCTTTCAGGGAGACAACAGCTGTATATAAAAGTATATGGTAAATACATGTATTTTTTTCTAATTAGGCTGATTTTGTCAGTATAGAAAAATCCCAGCAAGGAAGTCCCTCTATCAATACAGATTGATGCTGGCTGTGTAACTAACAGACCAAAAATACTGCCCAGCATACTAAGGAAAAATGTCTGGACTAAAGTCGTGCAGTCAATATATATCAGTGGCAAAATTTGAACTCTGACTTCAAGGCCAGCTTTATCAACTATCCAACATTGCTTCTATTTATCTATGTGTTTATCTATCTATGTACACATGCACACACACACACACACACACACACACACACATGCACACACACACGCTACCAAAGACTGTAAGCTGAATAACAATTACAACTAACCCTAAATACTTATATACATATGGACAGTCAGGTGGCACAATGGATAGAGTATTGGCCCTGAAAAGAAGGACCTGAGTTCAAATGTGACATCAAATTTACTAGCTATGTGACCCTGGACAAGTCACTTAACCCTGTTTCCTCATCTGTAAAATGAGCTAGAGAAGGAAATAGCAAACCTTTTCAGTATCTTTGCCATGAAAACCCCAAATGGGGTCACAAAGAGTCAGACTACAAAAAGCAATCGAACAACAGCATACATACAAGTGCATATTTATATGCAAATGCATATGTGTATATATGTATATGCACATTATACCCATAACGCACATTATACCCATAACACACAGAGGTGCTATATTACACCCACTGGGCTCACTCCCCAACCTTGCACTGGTATGACAGATTGGGTCCCCAGAGGGTATTGTGTTGTTTCTTTTCTATCTCTCTTGTCCATAAACCAGGTTTCCATTTCCTTTCAACATTTCAGCATGATTTCTCTGGACACGGGTTCAAGTCATTGTTGTAAGATCTCCTGCATGAAACTGATACAGAAGCATCTCAAACACTGTAATGATTTACCTACAGAAGGAGAGTCAGGCCTAGCCTGGTTCTGTGTGTTTATACTCAAAGAATTATTAATAAGTCTAGGTTCTGTGGGATGTGATTATGTAAGCCAATAAATCAGTGCAGAGAATCCAGGTGACTTTTCCAAAGTCATTTAGGTGTCAGAATTAGAATCTGAACCCAGTCTCTTGATCCTGGAACCACTATTTTTTCCATTTCACCATATAGCTTCTTCTTCAATTAGGGTATAATATGAGTCTAAAAATGAATAATAAAAATAAATCTGCAAGAGGGCTATGATCTATGAGTGGAATCAGAAAACTCCCTGTGTGATATCCACATAAACTCAGCCAATGATATGCTAACAACAAAGTAGATGAATGGCTGAGTCCTGAGTGTTTGCTAATGGAAACAGAGGGGGTTTAAAATGGCAGTTTAGGATCAGGTCTTTGCCACTAGAAGTTATAGAAAGCTTATCTTTAGGAAGCCTGGATGTATAGATCAGTACATTCATTTTTTAAGATATACTATTATTTATTTCATTAAATGTTTCCTAATTATATGGAAAAAACTTTAACACTCATTTAAAAGAAACTATTAAGTTCCAAATTCTTTCCCTCCTTTTTGCTCCTCCCCTCTTCCCTGAAAAGTCAAGCAATTTGATATCAATTATAAATGTGAAGTCATGCAAAACATCTTTCCATATTAGCCATGTTTTAAGGAAAAGAAAGACCAAAAAAAAAACTCCAAGAAAAATTAAGAAAGTGGAAAAAAGTATGCTTCAATCTGCACTCAGAATTAGAGTTCTCTCTAGAGGTAGATAGCATTTTTCATCATGGGTCCTTTGGAATTGTCTTGGATCACTGATTGAGTCTTTCACAGTTGATCACCCTTCCAACATTACTGTCACTATGTACAATATTCTCCTGGCTCCATTGACTTCACTTTGCATTAATTCATATAAGTCTTCCCAGGTTTTTCTGAAATAATCCTGCTTGGTATTTCTTATAGCACAACAGTATTCCACGACAATCATATACTACAACTTGTCCAGCCATTCACCAACTAATGGGCCTTCCTTTGATTTCTCATTCTTTGCCACCACAAGAAGAGCTGCTATAAATATTCTTGTACACATAGATACTTTTCCCTTTTCTTCGATGTCTTTAGGATACAGACCTAGTAGAAGTATCGCTGTGTCAAAGGGTATATACAGTTTTATAGCCCTCTGGATATGGTTCCAATATATCCTCCAGAATGACTGGACTAGCTCACAACTCCACCAACAGGATTAGTGCCTGTCATAAAAGGAAACACTAGAAACCAGGCAGCACATCACTAAAAGCTACAAAAATTTAGTACTCACTAAATACCTAGCAAGATATGATCTGGCATCTAGAATTATCCATCAGAAACTTGCTATCTTTCATAATATGACAACAAATCCTCATGCTACAAACATGGACACCAACATGTACTTGAGACATCAACCAATAAACTGTACTATACTACACCTGGAGTCTGATCCCAGCCCAAATAGTTATCATCACAGCCCAAACTATGCCCCCAATCACCCAAATATAATATTGCTCTATTAAAAACTTAAGAACAGCTTTTTAAATAGACATTTTCATACTCTGAGCTATGTAGAATGGAAAGTTTTCAGAATCTAGAGACCTAGCAGAAGAAACTAAAATCATGTGGGAACAGAAAGAGGTCCATATTACGAATTCAAATACTTTAATTCAACAACCAAAAACAGTTACTTTATCTTTTCCTCAGGCAATAGTCTATAGAATATTAAATAAAAATGAATAATATCCAGTTAGTGGCTTATGTCTCAATATCCTTTTGTCTTCCTTGATCCAAGCATTCCTTTCTACTTCAATGCTGAAAAACAGCACTAAAAACTCACTTAAATGTTAACTGGGATGTAACATAGTAACCAGTATACTGGCTCTGAAGTCAGAGAGCTTAGATTCATATTCCACTGCTTAGCTCAGTGTGTGGCACATAGTAGATGCTTAATAAATATTAATTGATCGCACCTCTAAATTTTTACCTATGGGATCTTAACCTCTCTGAGCCCTATTTTCTTCATCGGTAAAATGAGGCCTGGATGGAGCTGCTGTCTGGACCAGGATTTATCATTCTGTACTTGCAAGGATAAGGGAATTATTTACTCTCCAGTAGTTGAAGTCCCTGCATAGTTCACCCTGCCAATGCCGCAGCTTTGTTTATTTCAGCTCAGTCTAGCATTTAGAGCCCTGGCCAGTCTCCACAGAGCTGCCCTACCTTGTGCACTACCACACCTTGGGATGACTCTCTTAGATCCCTGATCTGTGCAAGCCTTTGGGTGTCTTCGTCCTGGTCCATGTGGTCCCTCTTGTCAGTCTTCCCATCTCTGTGGGTAGAAGGAAGGGCCCTATGAATAGGAAATGGCTAAACTGCTAGCATATGAATGTAACCCAAAAGCATTGGGCAGTAAGAAACAAGGAAGAGGAGAAATTCTGGGGCTCCTGGGAAAACTTATAAGTGGGGATTTGAAGAGCACAGTGAGCAGAGCCAGGTAAACAATTTAACACAGTGACCACAAAAGACGTAATTTTGTTGTTGAATTCTTGTTCAGCTGGTGCCTGATCTTTTCAGGATCCCTTTGGAGCAGTTTGCCCTTTCCTTCTCCAGTTCATTTTTACAGATGAGAAAACTGAGGCAAACAGGGTCAAGTGACTTGTCCAGGGTCACACAGAAAGTATCTGAGGCCAGAACTGAACTCACAGAGGTGAGTGTTCCTGACTCGAGGCCTGGCATTCTATCCACGGTGAGACCTAGCTGCCCACGGTGATGTAAATGACACTAAAGATCAATCCATTGCTGATGAAATGTAATGAGCAATCTCCATCCTAGAGAAATGATAAGGAAGTACACTTTCCTTCTTTCAGAACAAGACTACAAATGTGGTTACTTTACAGTTTATCTATATTTAAATATTTTGTTTTTTTGTTACAAGGGATAATTTAATAATGTAGAGGGTGAAAAGGGGAAATGATTATGGTGCAAAAACAAATGGTAGGAATAAAATCTTTTTTAAAGAAATTGAAGTGGGGCAGGGGACAGCTAGGTGGTGCAGTGGATAGAACACCAGCCCTAGCTTTAGGAGGCCCTGTGTTCAAATGCGGCCTCAGTTACTTATTGGCTGTGTGACCCTGGGCAAGTCACTTTCTCCTGTATGCCTCAGTTCCTTGTCTGTAAAATGAGCTGGAGAAGTAAATAGCAAACTACTCCAGTTACTTAACCCTGATTGCCTTAAAAAAAAAAAGAAAATTTGAATTTTTTAATTGCCATTTTTATCTCACCCTCAACATTATTTTACTGTTTCCCCTCCCCCCCCCAAAAAAAAAGAAACTCAAGAGATTTTCTTTTCCTCAGCTCTGGCATACCAACCAGCTCAGCACTGCCATAACCAGCTTCCTTCCACAATAATATCATTAACACATTATTAATAAGCCCCACTAAACTACATGAAACCCTATAATAACAGCATTTTACTAGTTGTCCAAGATATAAACCAGATTCCTTGTGATACTTCTCATCTAAAGTTAGGTTTTCACATAACCATTGAATACCATTAGATGTAGTAGGCCTGTACTTCTTTTTCCTGATCTACTCATCTTTTACTTTTCACCATTTGAATTTGACATCTGTTCTGAGTTGGTCTACAGCAGGGGTGGGAAATCTGTAATATGTACTTACTATAATCTATAATAGAAAAACAGGCTTCATTCATTCAACCAAATTTATTAAGTGGCTCTAGTACGCAATACTATCTTAATCTCCAAGAGAGACAATGTTCAGAGATCTACACAATATGGCAGTTTTACAATACTTTCAACATGACTTCACTCTGCCAATATTACACTTTAACAACCAATAAATATGCATTTATTGAGCATTGTCTTTGTTCCAAGTGTAGAACTGGGTTGTGTGAATACAAAGACAAAAAGTAAAACAGTCCTTGATGTGAAGGAACTTACATTCTGTCTGGAGAGACAGTGTGTACATCAATAAGCTTATACAAAATATATAGTAAAAGAATACAAGGCATTTTGAGGGAGCCGGGGAAGGCAGACCCTAAGGGCTTGAAGGAATGGGAGTGGGACTCAAGTAGAAGACAAAGATAGAATGGAGCCTTGAAGGGGATGCTAAGAGGGGAGGGGAGGAGGGAGGAGAAATTCTTAAGACTCATATGAATGTTACAAGGTAGATAATTCTCACATTGACAATGCATTTCTTATGAGGGGATAAGTGTCATTATCTCATACCATTTCTTCAGCAGTGATACCCTCTCTACTCCTTTTCATCAGTCTTTGTTGTAAAAGGACTAAGATTTACCAGTATTTTCCTGATACATCTTCTTTTCAACATGGAGTAAACCCAGTCTCCTCCTCCTTTCCTCTTCTGACAGGGATTACTGCTGTTTAGTCATGGCTGATCCTATGTAGGGTTTCCTTGACAAGCATACTTGAGTGGTTTGCCATTTCCTTTTCCAGTGGATTGGTAAATAGAGGTTAAATAACTTGCCTAGGGTCACATAGCTAGTAAGTTTCCAAGATAGGATTTGACTTGGGTCTTCTTAACTCCAGGCCAGGTGCTCTATCCACCATACTACTTAATTGCCTCTTGACAGGTAGTAGCATTCTCTAAAAGGAGAAAAAGCTATTGTCAAGACCTGATTGGCACAGGCTTCCCCTCACACATAATCAAGGCTTCTCTGACTTGGTGGATATCTGAATGCCATGGGAGTCACCATGTTCTTCGTCATATTCTAACTTGATTACCAGCTTCCATATGAAAACAAGGTGGGGCCATGTTTAAAGAAACTGTCTATCCCTGTGTCCTTGTTGCATATCCTTGCTGAGTTAATGCCTAGTGCATTATCTAGAACATAATAGGAACCAAATAAAGCAGTACAGAATTCAACAAATATTTATTAAATACCTACAATGTGCTAGACAATATGGATATGAAAGCAAAACTAAAAAACAATCTCTACCTTTAAGGAATTTCTGTTGTACAGAGGGATTCAATATGCACACAAAGAAGTACTGAAAATACAGGACAATGTGAAAGTTGCCAGTCACAAGGAGATAGGGAGCTGGACCTGGAGTCAGGAAGACCTGAGTTCAAATCCAGCCTCAGACACTTAGTGGCTGCGTAACTCCGGACACCATCTACCTTAGTTTCCTCAGCTGTAAAATGAAGATCACAACAGCACCTCCCTTCGAGGGTTGTTGTGAGAATCAAATGAGAAAATATTTGTACAGTGCTTAGCACAGTGCCTGGTGATAGGGGACTTAGTAAAAGCTTACTGCCCTTCATTGGGGAAGAAGAAAATACGAACAGCTTTGAGGAGTTAAGAAAACCCACCGTATGGGAGGTAGTGCCTGAACCAAGCCTTGAAGGAAGATGAGATCGTAAGAAACAGAGAGACCTGAGGAGGTAGTGAATTCTAACATGGGAGACAGACTTGCAATGGCATGAAAATAGAAGATGCTGGGGTTCAGGAAGATGTCAGTAGACCAGTTAATGAAAAAAGGGGATAAGAAATAAATATGCAAGGATATGAGAACCAGATTGTGGAAGACATTAAATGCTTGACTGAGGAGTTTGCTTCATCTTACCCTAGAGGCAATTGTGAACCACTGAAGTTGTTTGAACAAGTATATGGCCTGAGTGTTAGAAATATTAATTTGTCAGGTAGGTGGGAGATGGACCAGAAAAGGGGGAGAAAAGAGAAGCAGGGAGACTATGGAAATGTTATAGAGAAGAGACGATTAGGATGTGAAGCCAGATAGTGGCTTTGTGAATACAGAGAAGGACCAGGAAGTAATT
>CM053769.1:703348480-703371092 GCA_028658325.1 Potorous gilbertii | reverse complement strand
TTTTCTTCAGCATTTTTTTGGGTCTCCTTTATCAAGGTATTGACCCGTTTTTCATGCTTTTCTTGCATGTCTCTCATTTCTCTTCCCAGTTTTTCCTCCACCTGTCTAACTTGATTTTCAAAATTCTTTTTGAGCTCTTCCAAGGCCTGAGCCCAATGGATATCTATTTCAGATGTTTGGAATACAGAGGCCTTGACTCCTATATCTTTATCTGATGGTAAGCATTGGTCTTCTTCATCAGAGAGGAATGGCACAATTATCTGTTTCCCAAAAATGTAACCTTCTATGGTCTTTTCTTTCCCCTTTTCTGGGCATTTTCCCAGCCAGTTACTAGACTTCTGAAATTCCTGTCCACCCACGCCTAGATCTGCCCAGCTAGTGCTTGGGGTCTGAGATTAAAATGCTGCTCCCCAGCCTCAGGGCTATCGGTAGCTGGCCAGCTGCTATTCAGGGTAAGATTAAATCAGATTCTCAGGTGGGGGCAGGGCTGCCTCCCAGACTCAGTTCCCTCAGGGGGTTTATGCAGAGACCTTTTGTAATGGAGCTGCTGCTGAGCTCCTGCCTACTCTGGGAGCCTGTGGCCGCCACTGCCTCTGCTGCTGCCTCCCAAGGGGGCCCAAGTCATGTAGACACCCCGCTTCCTTCTCAGCCTGTCCAGACGTCTCTTTCACTGACCTGTGCGTCTGTGGGTGGAGGGACCTTGGTGGCCGCTGGAGATTCTGTCCCTGAAGACTGCTTGGATCTGCTCGCTCCTCTCAGTGCTATGTGGCCAGGGCAGGGCTGGGCTCTGCTCCCGTCCAGTGCACAAAGGACCTTTGTTGGTTTTTCAGGGCTCTCTGGAACAGAAATCTCCTTCACTCCGTTGCTGTGCAGCTCCACTGTTTCAGAATTTGTTGGAAGTTCTTTTTATGGGTAATTATGGGCTGTGGGTTCAGAGCTAGCATATGTGAGTCTTTCTACTCCACCATCTTGGCTGTGCTCGCAAAGCAGTTTTACAAGCATGATTTCCTTTGCTACTCACAACACTTAATATTATTTCCTTTTCCATTTCACAGAGAAGGAAAACTGAGGCTTGGAGAGGTTAAATCACCTTCCTAGGGCTGGACAGCTAGTGAATAGGAGAGAGAGGATTTGAACCCATGTTCCTCTCACTCCCAACATTAAGCTCAGTGCTCTTACTACTGTACCATGCTATCTCCTCTGAAACCACAATGTGGTATAGACTGGAGTGACACTGAGCCATCAGTGGCTATCTCAGCAGCTCAAGCTCAAGCAGATCATACTCAACTGGAAAGCTTGAAAGATGTTGAGGGCAGTGATAGATTGTAGATCTGTTTGTCTAAGGCCCAGCCTAGTTAAGTTAAGAGAGGCAAATACATGTATGTGTATACATAGACATACATATCATATACATACAAACACACATGTATATACACATATGTACACACACATATATATACACATATGTATATACACATATATACATATATATCAGGGGAGGGAGCTGCTACACTGATGAAATCATGCGTCCTTGAAAGATTGACGTGTTCACATTATGTGTGCTGGCAACACAAGCTCTAACAAATTAATTGGACTAATTGTCCATAACGACATGTAAATCAATATTAAAGATAATAATTGATGAGAGACACACTGTAACTCAGCTATTCTAGAAGGTGGGAATAAGCATACAGTTATCTAAGTTATATTTCTTCAGGATTACTCCCCAAAAAGGTTGAATCAGAGTTTGAGGTGGGGCAGCTTCAAAGCCACCCGTGGCCTTCTAGGTCCTTCGGTGTGGTCTTTTTGACCAAGTCCAAGTTTTATACAAGAAATCCTTTTATTAAGGAAATTTGTTCTGTGAAGTTTGGATTCAGTCAAAGGGTGGCACTTGAGGACCTAGAGGGTCAAATGTGGCCTTGAGATATATCCCCATTCCTGACTAGACTATTCCATAATGCAAGGAATTGGGAGAGTAGGACTGGAGGGTCCAAAGCACTCAGAGAACTCTATTTTCTTCTGTGGAGATTTGTATCTTTATATAATGCCCAGCCTTTCCTTAGCCATCTTTTCCTTTACAATCACCCAAGGTTAAATGATAGCACACATAACTTAAATCTGTTATGGGATGTCTTCCTGAGCTCGGGGGTCTGCATGTTACTACCCTAGAACAGCACTGCCTGCAGCCATGGGATACTGAAATCTCCACATTTGTAGCTAGAGACTTGAAGGATGCTGAGGTTGCCAAAGTTATTCCTGAACCCCTACAAACTAGGTTATGGAAACTGTCCTTGTGGGCCTAAGAAGCACAGTTTGGGGTCCTTGCTTATTTTAATGGGGCTAACCTCATAGGGTTTGGGTAAGGAACCGATAAAATGTTATTTGAAAAATGATATGGGATGTTCAAATAGGTTTCTGATCTTATCAATTTGGATATTCATTCCATTACTTCAGATTGTAACCCGTCTGAAGTTCATTTCAATCTGGCCTCAGGCATCCTGTTTGTGCCTCTGTGCCTGGCTTAGTTTCCTCAACTGTAAAATGGGCATCATAATAGCACCTATTTGTCAGCATTGTTGTGATGATCCAATGGATCCAAAAACTTTACAACAATTTCCTTAGCAGAGTGCCTGGCGCATAGTGGGGACCTAAGAAATGCTTGTTGCTTTCCTCATTTTCAGCTGGTAGAACTTTTGTTCACATCTAATTTGGCCACAGGGACACCTCATAAGTTCTCCACACATTGAGGGCCATCCCCACCTTCTCCTAACATTGAGAGGGTACCAGGGAAGTGCTCAAGCTGTTTAGCAACTGCCCATCACTCTCACCACAATCAGCCCATCTTCTTTCTGTTCACACTTGCCCGTTTGACCTCCATTACTCAGTTCTACAAAGTTCCTTATTTTTTCCACGTTACTGCCTGCTCACAACCCCTCCCCCCATGCTCCTCTCTGCTGTCTCTTGCGTGATCATTTTTAATTCCTTTGAGATTGTAGTGCTACATGACTCAGAGTCATACAACAATACCAGTAGAATACTTATGCTAAAAAGATGAGTCTTTGTTTCTGGGAGAAATTTATATTTTTTAAAGGAGCTTTTGTAATATCCTGAAGGCAATCCAGCCTGCTCCTCTACTTAATCCAACATGCTATTCATTTGTATTCATCTGTGCTCTCTGCCCTACATACATATAAACACATGCATATAATAATATAATATATCTGATTATTGTCAGATAACATATGACTAGATGGACAACCAGTATATGTGCATATGCAAACATACATGTATATGCGTATATCTAACATATAGTTAGAAGTATAAGTAATATATATATAAACACATGTGGATGAGCTCACATGTGTATATACATATGTATGTTTCCACAATGTGACTTTTCCTTTTGTGGTTTTCAAGGTTTTGATATATCATGAGTCAGCATAAGAAATTCAATGGGAATTTGAGGGGGGATTTTTGTGGCAACTGCAGACAACAGAAAAAAGTTGACAAACTCAGAAATGCATAAAATATATGTATTGTATAATAGCAACTCAAATTTTACAATAAGGTACTATAAACAACTCATAAAAGAAAACATTCTTACTTCTTCTCTGGCATGAAGGCAGGGCCAAAAATGTTTACACAGAGAGGTGCCAAGCCCCTAACCCCTCAATGTGGAAGGGATAACTATAAATATACAAGTTGTCTGTTCCACTATGTTATAATGTGGGCAATTAGTCAACAAGAACTTGTTAAACTCTTATTACATTCTAGGCACCATATTAATAGTCATTTGTTCACTTTTACTAAGTGGTTAAGGCCAAACTTTTCTGACTGTTTACCCAATCTCTTCCACCAAGCTCAACAAGACTTGAATCAAGCGGAATGATGTCACCTAGGTGATCCATACATGGAACCTCTAGAGCACCTCACCACTCAGGGGGTATGTGTCATCAACTTAGACCTGATGCTGCTCCTCCATCACTGTGGTGAGCACCTTGGTGATTATGTCTGTCTTTTTCATGCCTTGCTTGGTATTCATGATCAAATAAGGTTTTCTATGCTGTTACATCTTTCAAGGGGTTAACATGTTTTGATGTGACACCTTGCAAACTAAGGTGTGATAAGTGTCATCTATGTTATTCTCCCATATGACAGCCTTTCATTGTTTTGGGCTGTTATATGAAATCAAAGGAAACGTTTGGCAGGAAACTTTATAATATGGCAGAAAAAACATGGGTTTGAGTAGAGAGTTCTTATTGGAAATTGGATCAGAAATTCAGGCATCGCAGCCTAAAATTCCATGCAAAATATTTGAATTTTTTTTGGCTTGGCTTATCGACGTAGGCATATTAAGTTTCACTTTACTCCTGCAATGTAGACTCATTATAGATAAATAGAATGATAGAATGCACTACTACTTTTACTTTCACACACACATATTAGCAAATTTTATTACAGGCTAAGAAGATTTGTGTAGGATTTTATAGAGTTAAATAAAAATGAACTTTCCCCCCATCCTGTTGCTAAAATATTTACTCATCTGGCCAAAGTCCTTCGGTACAAATGGCACATAAGTAGTGTTAACAACGCTGGTTTAAGCTCACTTGCTGGCAGCTGGTCTGTTTCTACTGTTATTTGAGAAAGAATTTTCCCTAGGGCAGCCTTTCTTTTGGACATCAATTCTTAACCTCTTGGAGGGTAAGCTATAGTTCTCAGCCGGGAAACACTAACGGATGTAAGAGTCCTATGCCAAGATCTTGAGCCTCCATTTTGGCTTTCCCATTGGGTGACAGTTGCTAGATTATGTGACTGCCATCCAAACAAAGCATCCCAACCTTGATTAAGGGAACCATGCATTCAGAGCTGATCAAATGAACAGGGCCAGACTGAGGGTGTGGTCTCCAACTCCAGGCACACGCTTAGGAGTGGGAGGGTAGAATTACAGAAGCTGTTGCCCACACTGGCTCCTCATCTACTATGTCACTGTGGCCCAGCTTAGGCTACACAGGGCAGGACAAAAACAGTGGCAGCAGAGGAGGGGCAGAAAAGAGCCATTCTTTCCATGAGTGTCTGTAAATGAGGGGAGGATGGAAAGATAAGCATGAGGAAAAGGTGACAGCCTTTTCAGGGGTACATTTTTGTCCCAGATGTCACAGACTGTGGTTCTGCAAATAAAATTTAATGAACACCTTTAAGTGGGGCTATATGAGCTCCTTATTCAGAATCTTTTTTCCTAAGAAGTGAGGAATTATTGCTTATTACATAGCATTGATAAAGTCAAATGAGGTTTCCCTAAACTCTGAAAATTAAAAACCTTGAATCATCTGTTTTTGAAAGTAGACTTCTGTAATGAGTCAAAATGAGTAAAAAGGTCTTCCATTTCCTCTTATTTTTTTGTTTTTAATTAAATTTTATTTTTATTTTCAGTTCCAGTTTTCTCCCTCCCTTTAGCCTCTCTCCCACCCATTGAGAAGGCAAGAAATTTCCATTTCCATGAGCTAAGAGGATCTAATAAATATTTCTGAAGAAAAAAAGGGCTTATTATAAACAGAAAAGTACATGTTGAGTGCAAGGAAGCAAGAAAAGAAAAAAGAATCACCACTAACTTTCCAGCTGTGAATATTCAATTCAGGAGGACAAATGGAAAAAGGTGGGGTTCTTTTTTTAATACAATGAGGTTATCATCTTAAATTTTGTCTTCTATGTCATTTGAGATTTCCTGTTATTGTTCTGAGGATGTCCATTTCTCCTGATAATAAATTCCAGGACATTTCTTTATCACTGTTTCTTGATTACAGTCTATCAACTGGGGTAAGTGGGGGGAAGGGTGGGATTAGACAAGGGAGAATCAACATAGCACTGGAACTCCATCATCACTATTACAAACATGAGTCCAGGTTGAACCAGAATGCATAAAGTTGTGATTTTCATTTATAAAGGTAGGCAGGTCTTGGCTCACTAGCAAAGAACTAAATTGTCTATTTTTGTGCAAAAATGTCCATGCTGAGCTCAAGAGATCCTGGTTGCAGGTATATTCAGAAATAAGCACAACTTGCCATGGCAATATTCAGTCTTAATATTTAGACTGTTCAAGGCATAGCATGTGAAATGAGAGACATGCCAAGGGTCTAATGAGCCAGTATGGCAGCCCTTTCTAATAGATGAGACAGAAATGGAGATTCACACACAGATCTGCCCACACAGAGACTAACAGAGAAAGACAAAGATGCCCATAGGCCAGGTCTCCATTGCTTGGGAGAGTGGAGTAAGGTGAGGAACTTACATGATTCTATAACTCTAAAGAGAACAGATAATTGTTGTGTCCTCTGAGTGCCAGGCAATGGCCTAAACGCTGGGGATTGGTGTCCAGGAGGGGAGAATGAAACCTTGCTTTTGGCTCCTTGAAGTACTAACTGTGTAGGCTGAGCTGGTTGTGTCACAACTGCACTGGGTTGTGTTTTTAAACTGGGGGAGGCTCTAAGAACGGAGGAGTTGTATTGTCTTTTAGCAAGTCTTAGACATCCCCAAGAGGAAAACTGTGACTAAGGGTTCTTAAATGGAATGATTTACTCAGTAGTTCCATAGTCCCCTCCTCCATTTTTTTCCTGCCCTCCAAATCACTTAAGATATTTAAAAGCCAGCCTCACAGGGAGAGATGCACATTTTCCACACCCTCCCATGGTATGAGGTCTCTTTGTTAAGAACATTTATTTACCCAGATCACTTGGAAAGGCACACCGCTTTCAGCATTGTAAAGTTATGTACAATCTCTAGCCTTTAACATGATTGCTGTCCTTTAGATGGGGAGCTCCTGGAGGATGGGGACTAGCTTTTTGTATCCCCAGTCCAGTCCAGTCCAGTGTTGGTGCTTAATTTAACAATAACCGCAATAATAGTAACAAATCAATGTTGTTGTTTAGCTGTTTTCTTTTCAATTGTATCTGACTCTTTATGATTCCCTTTGGGGGTTTTGTGACAAAGATACTGAAGTGGTTTGCCATTTCTTTCTCCAGTTAATTTTACAGATGAGGAAACTGAGGCAAACTGGGTTAAGTGACTTGCCTAGGTTCACACAGCTAGTGTCTGAGGCCTGGACTTGAACTCAGGAAGATGAGTCTTCCTAAAAGTCAGGTCTGGCACTCTATCCACTGTGCCACCTACCTGCCCATGTAATCAATAAAATAATATAATAATATAATTGAAAACATCTAGACCGGAAATTTCAAGTCAAACAAATTGACTAGTTCTAGGTAGCAGGTACACAAACTAGAACCTAGCTAGAAACTGGGTTTGCCCCTAAACATCTCAAATCTATCAGAATTCTGGATTAGTCCTGGAGCTATTCTGGCATTTTGATAGTCTTCTAGCTTTGGGACAACTATTTCTTAAGTCTAGCTGGCACCCTTGAGGCTAAGCCCCAGGTAGATTAGTCTTGGAAAACTGATTGAGTCAATGAAGTGGTATTTGCTTGGCCTTCTTCCTAAGGATATTATGTTAGTTTGGCCTTCTATTTCAAGGAATAAAAACACCTCCACACTCATCCCTATGCTAATAATATGGCTTATTGATAGCCAGTCTACAAACCACAAGTGGAACACTCAGTCCTGCAAATAAAATATAGAAGAACCATGTGCTTCTTCTGGACTGTCCTCTCTGGGTCCCAGGACTAGATTGGCTCTGGGAAATGAAGTCACCCATATGATCCCAATCCAGGCAAGTGGTTCTACCCCAAATATAGAATGAGATGGGTATCTGAAGGCAGTGAAAGGGTGCCAAGGTATACTAAAGGAGTTGAAGACTTTTACAGATATAGTTATCCTTTCCACATTGTGAGGGCCAGGATGACCTAGAAAATCTACATTAAATTTTTTTGGCCCTCCCTTCATACCAGAGAAGAAGTTGGCATTATTGTGGATTCAAGAATAAAATATGGTGATAATATAGAGTACTATGCAGATATTTTATGCATTTCTGAGTTTCTAAAGTTATTCTGTGTAGTCTGCTGACCCTTGAGTATTATCTAGGGCTTCTGCAAAACTCCCCCCAAATTCCCATTTAATTTCTTATGCTGACCCTAGATATATGGAAACCATGATGGGGAAAGTTGACATGTGGAAGGATTAACTATATGCCAATCTAAGATACACAGACCTACCTTTGAATACACCAATTATGAGAAGGCCAAATGAAGATAAATATGTGGGTTGGGAAAATTCCTATGGTGTCAAGATTCTCCAGTCATTCTAGTGATTTCTACCTTTTCTTTGGGGAAAGAAGATGGACTTAACCAGCCTGCATCAACTTTTCTTCATTTCTACCTGTCTTTTGACTTTCTTTATATTCCCAGTGCTTAGAACATATTAGATACTCATTAACTGACTTTTCAAAGGGTTAGAAGTGCATAATTAAAAATATGACATTGTACCTGCGTGACCTAAGGATTCTTACAGTTTATACACATAAATTTTTAGACTTAATTTATGTTCTTATTTGTACAGCAAACTCCTTATGATGAAACCTTCTTTTGCAATACAGATCAGTGTAGCAACTCTGATGCAGCTTAGAGTCTTAGAGAGTTTCCCAGGTATTGAGAACTTAAGTGATTTGCCCAGTCACAGAGTCAAGATGTATCAAAGGCAAGAACCAAGTCTTCATGGTCCAGTGGTCAACTCCTTATCCACTATGCCATGTTCCTCCTCATATAATGGGATCTTTCTTTGGCCCTGTGTCAGTCAGTCAGTCAACAAGAATATATTAAGCACCCACTGTATGCTAGCCACTGTTTTAATGTTGGAGATACATAAAACAGTCTCCCATCTCAAGGAGCTCCTAGTCTAATGCAGGAGGCAACATGGAAACAATTATGTATAGACAAGATAAATATATATATATATATATATATATATATATATACACACATATATGCATATATATATATGTATGTATGCATACTATATATGTATGTGTCATATACTATACATTATATACAGGCAGCTAGGTGGTACAATGAATAGAACACTGGGCCTCGAGTCAGGAAAACTGATACTCCTCAATCAAAATCTGATCTCAGACACTACTAATCTGTGTGACTGGGCAAGTCTTCTTGACTCCAGATCCTTTGCTCTATCTACTGCACAACCTAGTTGCCCAGAAGGATAACAAAATATGATCAGAAAAGAGAATATTGGAGCTTAGAAATATGGAAGTCCTCTTTAACAGCTTTTAAAAAAAATAATGACTTGTATAAAGGTCTATAGTTGACATACTCATCAAATTGGCAGATGGCACAAACTGGGACACATAGCTGGAATCAAGATCTGAAAAGATCTCAACAGGCTATATAGCATTGCACTGAATCTAATGAGCTGAAATTCACTGAGATAATTGTTCAATCTTATTCTTGGCTTGTAAGAACATGATAGGGAAAGTATAGTTAAAAAGTAAATGTCCCAAAAGAGATCTGGGCATTTTAGTAGACCACAAACACAAGATGAGTCAGCAGTAGAATATAGCAGTCAGAGAAGCTAACATGATCTTGAAGCTTCATCAAGAAAGGCATCATCATTTTGAGGAACAAGTTGGTATTAGAGGAAGGCCATATCTGGAGTCCTGTAATCCATTCTAGGTGCAACAATTTAGAGAGGACATTTTAAACTAGATGACATCCATCTCTCAAACTCAACCATGTCCAAAACAATTCATTATCTTTCTCCCCAAATCCATCCCTCCTCCAAACTTCTTCATTATGACTCAGGAAGAAAAAAGTGGAACTGATGACTGTGTTCTACCTCACTTAAATCCAATTCATGCATTAGTCAAGACATTATTCCTAATTGCCATTGCCCTTCTTTGAAAAACAAGTAACAACAACTATTGAGGACCACACTATCCTTTTGGTTACTTGGGTTTGTGATTTTCCCCGCTTCCATTTTATATTTACTTGTATATATATTTGTTTACCCCAAAGATTATAAATTCCATGAGGACTAGGAGCATTTCATTTTTGTCCTAGCATCCCTAGCACTTAACAGGTGCTAAATAAGATGTTTATTGATTGACATTGACAAGAAACATCCACCAATGGGCAAGTAGGATGAAAGGACTCCAGTTCATGCCACTTGAGGACAGGTTGAAAGAACTAATGTGTTTCAGCAGAGCAGTCTCAGAGGACAATAAGATAGCTGTGTTCAAATATCTAAGGGCATGGAAAAGAGCTTTAGACTTGATCTCCAGACGCAAAAGCAAGAAAAAGTGGTCAAGGTTGCAAAAAGGCACATTTAGGCTTGATGTCAGGAAAAACATCTTAAAAATTAGAACTATCCCGAAGGAAAATGGGCTCCACTGGTAGGCTGTAAATTCTCTTTGAAGTTCTTCAAGACCAGAATTCTTTATGGGGCAGGGTTGGAGTTCCTTTCTTGAAGTACTGTTTGACCTGGTGATAATCAAGGTAACTCCACCCCAAGTCTCCTTCCTAATCCTTAGCTGTTGTTGAGCTGTTTCAGTCATGTCCAACTCTGCATGACTCCATTTGGGGTTTTCTTGACAAAGGTACTGGAGTGGTTTGCCTTTTCCTTCAGCTCATTTCACAGATGAGGAAACTGAGTAAATAGGATTAAGAGATTTGCCCAAAGTCACATAGATAGTTCTCAAAGCTAAAACCACCATTCCATTTCATCCAAATTACTTGTCTTAGGTCCCTTTTTCACATCAGCTGTGAAGAATTACCCACAGATGGGCTCAGATAAAAAAACTAGTGCTCCTCCCACACATGTGGGACTGGGAGGGTCTGGGTTGGAAAAATAACTGTGAAAGCTTTGCTTACAGGACAGCCAGACTCCTCAGAAAGTTAAATAACTAGAATCTTCCTTTTATTCTCTGAATGTTTTTCATGATCTAGACTACAGAATACCTACCTTTCTCAGATCCTCTGTTTTTCTCTTTGGCAATGAAAATCTATTTTTTTTTTCTTGGTGAGGATATCATATTGTCAAATCTCATTGCTCAATATAATGCATAAAATTAGGAAATTTTCCAAATTCTCAGCATCCAAAACAGCTCAACTGAAAGCAACTTTCTTCATTAGATAGCTAAATGAACTTCCAACCTAAGAACTACTTCTAACATTGGAAACTCTTAGTTACTAAGCTATTTCAGTCCTATCAAACTTTATTTCCATAACTCCATTTGGAGTTTTCTTGGCAAAGGCACTAATGGGATTTACCATTTCCTTCTCCAGTTTATTTCACAGATGAACAGAGGCAAACAGGGTTGAATGACGTGGCCAAGATCACACAGCTAGCAAGTGTCTGAGGTCTCATTATCCTCTTGACTCCAAGGCTGGCACTCCATCCGCCAGGATGGCTAATTGCCCTGGAGGCTCGTCAGTGACCTTATGATAACAAGAGCAAGGGGATTTTCAGCTGCTTTTGAACACCAGAAGGCTTGGAGGACCGAAGTACACCAACGGATGCAGTGTACATTTTTTCTATATGGCAAACGAAATTAAAATAAGATGAAAATTTTTGTTTCAAAGAAAAATTATAATAAACACGATTCAATGGATCTGCCTGGTTCTTGAAAGGGCTAAAAGAATTATAACAGAATATTCAAGGATTTATGGCTTATTCTGAGCTGTGCACTCAGGTAGGCCTAAAAGATAAAAGCTTAAATAAGGACTAGTAATTAGTAAGGATTTGTAATCTGGTAATACATTTAAACTATTTCTCTAATTTCTCGGCCAGGAAGTCCTTAACTCAAACACCTATGTATATTATGGACTGACCTCTCTTAGTGTACCAAATTACATCCCCAAACCTCAGTGGCTTACTCGACAAAAGGAGTAGTGGGAAGCAGAGGGAACTTGGAAGATCTGAGGTTGACCCTTAAATAAGCAATCCACAAACATTTATTAAGCAGCTACAAAGTTAGTGGTACTGTTCTAGGATCTGGCAACTCCCTTCTTCCTCTACCCCTGCCCCGCCCCCTCCCCCCCACCAAGTCCTTCCCTCAATGAGTTTACATGTTACAGGGGAAACAGCATATGCCCAAATAAATACAAAATATATAAGTAGTCAATTCAGTAGCAAGTCCCACCCTTTAAAACCTTAGTTTCTTCGTCTTTACAATGGGGATCCTCATACCCGGAAGATCTACTTTACAAGGTCGATGTGAAGAAGCACTCTAAAAGTTACAGAATGCCGTTCAAATGAATTGTTGATTTCGGTACTTTAGGACTGTTACCAGTTAAGAAGTTGCTTGATCGAGCCGATAGGGAACCAGCTGGGCTTAATCCTTCCTATCCCACAGACAGTTCAGCACCGATACTCAGTGCTTCTTCCTATGGGTAAGTACTGGAGGAGCAAGTATTGGCATCCAAGTGGGAATGGACGGTTTTTTAAAAAAATTATTTCTTTAGAGCAACGACAGAAAGACTATGAAAAGGGACTCAATGGAGCTGCTCTTGCGCGCCCAGTTCAGGGCTAGCAGAAGGCGAACCAAGGCACCCAGTTAAGTTGTCTACGCAGCTGATGCTGGGGGATTCGAGACCCGGCAGGGTTGGCAAGGGACCCTGGACAGCGTTCTCTTCTCCAGAACACCGGGGCCCGGTCCAGCCCTGACGTGCTAAACGGCTTCCAACGCGCTGCCAAAACGCAGACGGAAGCGCCTCGACGTGAGGAGTTCCAATTCAATAAAAAGGCGTCTTTCTCTGCGCCTCGGCCGCTAAAGCTCGCTGCCGGGCCCTTCTTCGAAGGTGTCTCGCCCGGGCCCCGCGCACAGGGTCTCCTTGCTGCGACGGGAGGCTCCGGACCTCCCGCAGGCGCCGCCAGGCACCGCCGGCCTCCTCCAGGGGCGGCCAGCGACTTCTTTCACGACGTCCCCCGAGTTCGGGAGCTCCCGTCCAGGGCCCCGGCTCTGGCCCGCCCGCCTGCGGGCTCCCCTGCCCAGCCCAGCCCGGGGCCGCCCCCGGGGGCCCCTCCTCTCCCCGCCTGTACCTGACGCCCGCCCGCCCGCCCGCGGCTCTGGGCGCAGAAGCCTCCTCCCACCGCCGGCCCTTCCATTGGCTCGGGCGGCTGCCCGTCTCCCCCGCCGGCCCCTGCTCGGGCAGAGGAGCGGAGGCCGCTGCCGCTGCAGCCCGGGCGGCCGCGCCGGGAGCCGGGATCGCGCGGGCCGAGCGAGCGCCGGGGAGAACGGTGGAGCGGGTCGCTGGCGGCGCCCGCCGAGCATGTCCCTGCGCACGCGAGCCCGCCCCCGCCGCGCCCCGCTCCCGCGCCCCGGCGCCCGCAGCGGCATCAGCGGCATCATCAGCGGCATCAGCGGCATCAGCGGCATCAGCGGCAGCAGCGGCAGCAGCGGCATCAGCGACAGCAGCAGCAGCGCCACCGCCGCCGCCACCGCCGCCGCCACCGCCGCCGCCACCGCCGCCGCCACCGCCGCCGCCACCGCCGCCGCCACCGCCGCCGCCACCGCCGCCGCCACCGCCGCCGCCACCGCCGCCCACTCCGGAGCAGCAAACTTGGCGGCGGCGTCTCCCGCCCCCGAGCTGGTCATGTAGCAGCCCGCGGTGCTCCCCGCGGACCGCCGAGCGCACCCTTCCCCGCCTGGCCAGGCGCCCGAGAGTGAGAAGCCGTCGGAGGCTGGGCAGCGCGGCATGCCCGCCGCAGCCGCGGGCTCCTGAGTGCGTGCCCTTCGGTCAGTGCCCGGGCCGCCCTTCGGGGACAGCGAGGCAAATGGGCGAGAAACTTTGGGAGCCGCCGGAGCCGCCGCCCCGCCCGATGCCGGCTCTGGCGGCCGCGTCCCCCGGCGCCTCCTCGTCCGGGTCGTCTTCGGGCTCCGAAACTCTGTCGGAGGAAGGGGAGCCCAGTGCCCGGACCGCCTCCTCCGGCGGCCGGCAGCCTCCGCCGCCGCCTCCTGCCCAGCCAGCCCCGGGCGCAGCCGGACGGCGGCCGCAGCTGGAGCCGCAGGCGGATCGCGGTCCCGCGGGGCAGCCGGCGAGCCCGGGAGCCCGGCCGCCCGGGGCTGAGCGCGGCGGCGCGTCGCAGGAGGAGCAGGACGAAGAGGTGAGCTCCTCTTGCTTCGCTCTCCTTCCTCTTTGCTCTGCCAGCTCTTGGACCCTGCGCCCCGGCAGCGCCTGGCCCAGGTCCAACCTTGCCCCTGGCATGGAGGGGGCGGGGGCTGGGGGAGGATTTGCACCCTTTAATGCGGAGGGTCCTCTGCTGCTGGTCCCGCTGGAGCGGTCTTTCTGGAGCCCAACGCTCCCCAGCATCCCGCCGTGTCCAGGGCCGGTGGTGCTGACGGTTTTGGGGGGAGTGGTTGGTGGTCACTGACTTTCCTCTAACTGTGTCTCTTTGGTCGGTTTTTACGTGTGTGTTTACGAGATGAACTTATGTGCAGCTTGCCATTTGAAGACCGTTTAACCTCTTTATGTGTAGACATACACACATGCATATGATCTACGTGCATATACACCCCTCCCCCCAGATCGAGATCCTTGCTTTCCTGTTGCCTGGAGAGTATGTGGTGTGTTGTGGTGATGGTGCGTGTGGAGGAGGTGAGGGGGGAGATGGGGGAGGCCAGGGGATGATGGAACGTTTCTTGGAGCCTAGGGAGCACAGCTGGCCTCCCTGGGAACTGCCTTGACCTAGTCGCTCTCGCCTAAGTCGTGGGAGTTTCTTGCTCCGGAAACTTCTCCCCCCTTTCTTTCCTTTCCCTCTGTCCTGGTGGGCGGAATTGCCGGGCAGGTGGTTCTGGTTGGGGAGCTGGGTGTAGCTCCTCCGGTGTAGTGGGGAGAGGTGAGTTCCCAGGCACCCATACCACCCTGTGCTGTGGTCGTGCGGAGGGGTTTTCAAGACTTGCCCTTTCTGGAAGATGTTCTTTTTGATCCGTTTAGCTTAAAATGCAGCCCTTGACTTTCTGAAAAGATGTTACTACAAAATGTATGATTCCTTATCTTCTCAGAAGATTAATTGGATGGTCCTTTCGTTCTCCAGCTTCCCTGTCCTCCTGGGCCTCCCGTAGCATCTTCTTTTGCCTTTGGAATGCAGCTGTTAAGCTTGAGACTA
Source organism: Potorous gilbertii (assembly GCA_028658325.1). Lineage (NCBI taxonomy): Eukaryota > Metazoa > Chordata > Mammalia > Diprotodontia > Potoroidae > Potorous > Potorous gilbertii. The sequence continues at coordinate 703,356,030 of CM053769.1, read as the reverse complement.
GGGTAGCTTAAAAGTTGTTTATGCAGGACATCTCTTATGGTAAACTTGGCTTGATTAGATTAGCCCATTGGATTCTGAGCTTCTCCTGGGCTAGGATAATCTTTTGATTTTTTAAAAAAAATTCCCAGCCTTACACAGTTCCTGGCACATAGTAGGTGCTTAATAAATGCTTCACTTAAAGTAGTAGATATAAACTATGACCATAGAATGCCTCCGAACGAAATTAATTTTTCAGGCCAAACTACTTTTTTCCATCTTTGATTTCTTTGGTCAAATGGATAACTGTGCCTGAAATAAAAATCAAAGACAACACCCTAGTTTTCCCACCCCAAAAAAGAAGCTTGACTTTGGCCATGGATACTTTTCCAAGGAAAGGAGGTTTTTTCTATCAGATGAATATTAACTTTTTACTTTGTGCCATGCACTGAGCTTGGAACTGGGGATGCAGAGAGAAAACTTTAAAAAAATGTAGTCTCTAAGGAACTTAAATTCTAGCGTGAGAGAGAAAATAAACCAAAACATGCATTATTCTAGTAGAGAGAAGATAACCTGTTATTCCCTGACCTTGAGTTGTTCCTCCTGAAATTGTTCAGGTGGTCTCAGGATGAACTAGACTTCTAGAGTTGTCCCAGTGTGGACCCGAGTCCTGAAGTTGACCTAGTATCTCTAGCTTTTCATAAGGTAACTCTCTGGGCCTTGGTTTTCCTTCTCTATATAAGGAAGAATTTGTACTAGATGATGTTTACGGTGTCCTTTTTGTGTTTTAATGTATTGCATTCTGTATTTCAGAGCAGATAAACTCAGCCTTGGGATGGGATCAACACTCCGTAGGCTGCATAGAGTTGGGGAAAAGAGTTCTGGGAAATGTTAACTCTGATTGCCTTGACTAGTGCTCCTCTATCAGAGAATACACATTGGTTGAAAGCTGCATACAGGTTGATGTCTGTTGACCTTCCCCTAAGTTCTAATTTATTGTTAGAATTCTATAACTTTAGGGCAGGACCATATAGTCCATTGAATTCTTAACCTTTTTGTGTGTGTCATGGGCCCATTTAGCAGTTTGGTGAAGTTTATGGATCCCTTTTCAGAAAGATTAAGTGTAAATTTAGATGCAGTTTTTTTCCCATTCAAATTCATGGACCTTGGATCATGACAATCTGTCCTCCAACCCCGCTTTAAGAATCCCGGATCAAATCTAACCCCCTAGTTTTACACATGAGGAAAGTGAGGCTCAAAATTACATAAACAACACACAATCCAAGTCTTTTAGTCTTTTGATTTTCAATCTAGTTATCTTTCCCCATTGTATCATGTGTTCTACTTAGGAAGAATTATATACTTTACAAAAGTTCTGCATTTTCAGTAATGTAGTTCCTCCTTTGGTTGATGAAGATCTGGGTTTTAGTAAATGCTTTATTGAATTGATGTGGCCAATTTTTTTTTTTTGGTTGTTGTTGTTGCTGTTGCTGGTGGTCTGTCTATTTCCTGGTGAAGAACCACACTACGCAAGTAGCTCATCCAATGCCTAACGCTTGGATAACAGTCATCTATTTGGGGGGCTTTACTTGAAAATTTCTTAGCTTGGTAGGATCAGACAAACCCTGGTTTTGCTGGTATAGCTCACAGAAATCAAGGTCATCTGCAACACAACAGAATAGTTCTGAAGTGGAAAATTATTACTATTTTAGAGGGGAACATTTGAGTTGCCTTGTATTAACTTTGTACTAGGCTAGTTGTGGTCAGGGTCATGGTCTGGTGGTTAGATCACAAGACGGGGCGTCAGGAACCTCTCACTTTTGATTTCTTCTCTGTGGCTGATTTATTGTCTAGCCTTGAGCAAATTGTGTTGTGTTGGTGTTGTAATCCTTCCAAAGTAGGAACTAATGATAACTTATTTTTCATGGATACGTTGTGTAAGTTGATGGATGAAAAAAAGAAATGGAAAGATTAACACTTGTAGTTTTTGTGAAATCTGATATAATTCGATGTAAATTGATACATGTTAATTACATAATAGTTTGCAATATTGTATCAGAGACCCCCAAAAGCTACTTAGGCAAAGATAAATCTTTTGTTCTGAGAAATTAGACACTAAGCTAAAAAAAATATAAATATGCATTATTCTTACGGGAAAGAACAAATGTTAGTCTTTATTCTCCAACTTTTACAATGGCATTTCTTAATGCTTGACAAAATTTTGAGATGAAACTTCGTGATGTGGCCAGTTGGTTGTTTGCTATTATTTAATGGTCCAATTAGAACAAATCTGGAAATGTTTTCATCTGCTTAGGCACAGGTAGGAGTTTCTAGTTAAAAAAAAATCAGTATTATCTAAAAAGAGAAGCAAGTTTTTTTTCTAATTTAAATTTTGCAATTGTTAAGATTTTTTCCCTAGATTTCCTAATAAAAAACTAAAGCCTAGCTTTGAAGGCCAACTTTTGAAAATTCTCATTACTCAGCAAATCTAATCATCACTAGAAAATTTAACATTAGTATTCTGTACTGGAAAGACTTTTCAACAGACTATATTTAAGCAAGTCGGCAGTCATTCAATAATTTAATATTTTATCTTGTTATTGTCGATGGAATTTGAAGAAACTCCAATCATTCTTAGCTTTCAAAATAACACTTTAGTTTTATATGGCACAGCTTCAAGTTTGCCTGTACTTCAGATTAAACACATAAACCACAGCTGGCATAGTTTAAATTGTTTATTTAAATAAACTGTGTCTGACTCTTACTACTTGTCCCTTAATCTTATGGATTTGAGGTTTGTGAAAAGGGAGCATTCCTCCTGGCAGTAAAGGTGGTCATGTTGGGAAGGTCCTACAGTAACTATTCTGGCTCAGAAAAACATTTTTGACATCTGCTTTTTGACTGGAGAAAAATGATTATACCACCTTTGATAATAACTTTAAATTTTGTGGCTTGGATGAACATCAAGCTTCAGACGTTGCTAATTTATGATGCCTAAACTCTGTAGGTCTCAAAGCAAGAAGTTAAACAGCACACACTTGGAGAAGGATGAAAAAAATTGCTTTAAGTAGTTTTGCCAGCTACAATGGAAACAGAGGTATGGTACTAGGAGGCACCTAGCCTTTTCAATACTCTTGTGCATTAACCAGGGACTGTCCAGATGGCAGAAAAGGGCTTTGATGGCAAATAAAAGGATATCACCTTGAGATAAAATGGATTATTTATACCTTACTCTGTGTTCTGTTTCCTGACTGATGGCAAGAACAGTTTGGATATGGCTTTAAATCTTTGCCTACCCATTCCTCACTCACTTAATAGTGTTTTGATGGTCTGATTTGTTTAAAGATTCTTTGGAGCTATTCAAGGCTTGGAACTGATTATATCTAAAAGGGAATGGGGGAAAAACCTGCTGAAATTCAGGTCTATTTGGATGCCTTTACAAATTTCAATTAAACTCATTGGGTAAAAACTTTGGGAATCTTCTGAGCTCTGCTTTAGACTAAAACAGATTTTTTTGGTGAAATTCCCAAATGCCAGTTATAATGCTTTTCCTAACTCCTTTACCGTCATGTCAAAAATTCATATTTTTGAATATGAAAAAATAATTGCTTAACAAGTATTTTCTTAAAAATGTATTTTGGGGCTATTTTCTGGGATATGTTACCTTTTTATAGATGTGCCCAGTGTCACAGCTTGAAAATGATAATTAGGTAAGTTTTGGAGCAGATCAGCATCTTCAGAGTCACAGATCTAGTTTCCTTATTTAACCAAGAAGCTAAGGAGGGAAAATGAATGAAGACCTAGCACTTATTCCTTTCTCCTATAGATGTGGGATGGGAGTTGATGAATCACTATTGTCATCTAAGGTGATGGAGCAGGGAGGACTGGAGTTCTCTGGGAAGGATTTAGCCCAAACAGCATTTGCTCAGGAAATATAAAGAATTGCTTATTAACTTGATTTTTTTGAGATTTTCCTCCTTTTGCTGTTTTAAAATGAAAACTTTATATATTTTAATAAGTAAAGATGGTCTTGGATCCTGAAAAATGCTTGTACTTTATAAGACAGTATCTTTTTTTTTGATCAATCTTAATATCATATTTTGAAAGAAAAGGGAGATGTTTAGTTTTAATTTTGGTTCTCTTTAGAAGAAGTTTGAAGGACTAGTCCTTGGATTTAAAGATCCATAAATGTAAGCATGAATGCCACTTTTCATTGTGACTTTTCTGAAGACTAGTATTTTCCTTATTGGGGAATATTAATGGGTGGACATGTTGGAAGAGGGGGGAGTGGTGTTGAGGTATGGGTTGACAGATTGACAAAGCTAAGCTGCCATGAAATACTTGTTTCTACTGTAAGTTCCAGGGGAATCACTTAGCTTAAAATCATTCTGAGAGGGAATTGTTCTAAGATTAGTTCTGTCACTTTGTGGAACCTTTAACATCTGTGTACTGCCTCAAATTAGGAGAAGAGAGATAGATTAAGATAGAAGGTTTGACTAAAGAGGGAAACTTTAAAGAGCAGAGCCTTCTCGATTTCCTTTCTCCCACCCTTCCGATGTCCATCAGTCATTAAATACTTATTAAGTGTCTTCTGGGCAGGGAGGTGGCACATTGGATAGAGCAGCCCTGCCTGGAATCCAGAAGACTCATCTTCCTGAGTTCAGATCTGGCCTCAGACACTTACTAGCTTTGTGACTCTGAGCAAGCCACTTAACCCCATTTGCCCAAATGAGCTGAAGAAGGAAATGGAAGACAACTCCAGTATCTCTGCCAAGAATACTCCAAATTGGGTCAAGACAAGTTGGACATGGGCATGAATGAAACCACTGAATGACAACAATTATGTTGAAATTGTTATTGGACAGAGTGACTTTATAATCTGTGTTACTAAGGAGGCTGAAGTTGCTGGATCGATTGAACTCATGAATTCTGAGTTGGTACCAATATCATGAACCAGTGGAGAACGTGGGGAATCTTGCCTTACCCTGCCTAAAGAAGGGTGTCCTGTCCCATGTTAGAAACAGAGTAAGTCTAAGTTTCCATCAGCTGTGGGATCTCTGGTGAGTGAACACTACTTCCAGCATGGGAGAGATAGGTAGACCTAGGCTGAAAGAAACGCAGTGATCAAAATATAAAATAAGTTCACAGATCCCAGACATTGTGTCCTAGAAGTAGCTTATAGAGAAGGCTATGGAAGAACAGATGTTGTCTGTTGAATGATCATTGCATATAAGGCAAATACCTTCTACAAGAAAACAGTTTCTTCTGTTGGATTATCTCGGTGTGAAGGAGAGAGCTGGGTGATATGTGTAATGAATGATACCCCATGGAGGAAAAAAGGATACGATATCTTTCATTCCAAGAGTGCTCCTGTAATTTATTATTACTTAGTTTTTATATATTGTAGTGATATCCCACTGAAGAACTTATGTCCTTTTAATGCCCATAAATCTGTTTGGAGCCAAGCAGTCAATATTACTTTGATTTTATATGTGGAGAAAGAGACTTGGGAAGATTAAGTTAGTGGCAAAAGCGGCAATAGACTGAAGTTTCCCAGTCTCTTATCCAAGTGATTTTTGCAACATTTACTATTTTGCTGTGTAAACATCTAGTAGTCCCAGGCAAGCTGCCTATTCATGAGCAGTCAGGCATAAAACCTGGTGTATCACTTTTAATTTCATGGGGGCAGTGTTTCTTATGATATACAGAGAGACAAGTTTTATGGTGTATGGTTCATTAAGCCTTTTATTAATACACACACACACACACACACAAACACACACATACATGCACATACACTTACTCTCTAGTTTACAGGACCTTTGCATGCTCTTAGTGATCATTTATTAAATAATATCTTAAAACACCTTTAATTGCTAGTTGCATCTATCCTTTCCATTACCAGCAGCATTGCAGGACCACACTTATGGGTGTGGCCCTTTCCTTCAAGTTTAGCCCCATAATTCTACATAGACACCATTTATTTCTTGGGCTGAGAAGGAAATGACAAGGAACTCATTCAAAATGAATGTCTATTTCTGCACAAACATGTAGAGCTTGAAAATATTCTGGCCTAATGACCTTCAGCCTCGAAGCCACCCTCTAGGGCCTCGAATGTGGCTCTGTGATTGAATCTAAACTTCACAGAACTTCTGTTTGGATTATCTGGAAGTTTGGATTCCATCAGAGGGCCTCACTTGAGTTCTTAGAGGGCTCCACGTTCTCCACCCCTGTCCTAAAACATAATATAGCCCAATTCCTGGCACTAGCAGGCTCAATATAAGTTTACTCCTTTTTCCTTCCCCATTTTACAGATGGAGAAACTGAGGCTAAAGGCTAACTACTTGAGTAATTCAGGCTCACAAAGCCCAGTGTCTGAGGCACGATTTGAAACTTGTATTTGTGTGTCTGTCTGTCTCTCAGAAAATAGAGTGCTAGGCTAGACCTCAGTTCAAATATGATCTCAGATACTTACTTGCTATGTATGTATGACTCTGGTCAAGTCACTTAACCTGTTTGCCTCAGTTTCCTCAGCTATAAAATGAGGATAATAAAGGACCTACCTCAAAGGGTTTTTGTGAGGATCAAATGAGATATTCATAAAGTGCTTATGATACGTGGAAAGGTTTATCCCTTTTCTGTCCTAAACCCAGCATTCAATCCATTACAGACTATACTAATAATATAAGTTCATGGCTATTGAGTCTACATCCTAGAATTCTGTGCACAGATTCTTCCTTGTTCAGTATCCTGCCTCTTTTGCTTCATTTCTCCAAAATATTCAATAAAATCTAGTTCCTAATGTTTAACTTTGTTTAAGACCTGGTGACTGAATAGTCTAAACTTTGAAATCAGTAGGAAATTGATGGGAGGGTGAGTCAGAATACTGGTGTGTACTATTGAGAATCTTCTAGTGTCTGTCTTTAAGTTCTAATATAGATAATGACAATTTGGCTATAATAGCCATGTTTGGGGCACACTAATCATTGTTCTTTCTTTTTATGCCTGAAATTTTGCTGTATGTCTAATGGAGGGCAAGTTCATGAGGAGGTCAAACTTCCTTTTTTTTGTTGTTGTTGTATGTGGTGTGAAGTCTAATGTGTCAGTATGAATTGTATGGGTTCAATTCTACTCTAGAAGTTGCTACATTTTTTTAAGGCATTGATTTGAAATTTCATGGTTTGGCCCTCATAGCACCAATGTGATATCCACAGTGGCTGCTATGACTATACATGAGTATTTCCAGGGTAGATTTGAAAAATGTAAACTCGGGGGGCGGAGCCAAGATGGCGGAGTAGAAAGACTCACCTATGCTAGGTCCGAACCCAGAGCCCATAGATTTCCTGTAAAAAGAACTCCTGACAAATTCTGGAGCAGTGGAGGCAGCGCAGCAACACAGTGAAGGAGATTTGCGTTGCAGAGAGCCCTGAAGAACCGACCGCAAAGGTAACCCAGACACGGGAGCAGAGTCCTGTCCGGCCGAGCACTCCCCTCCCCCGCCCCGGCCACGCGGCACTGAGAGGAGCCAGCAGAGCCCAGCAGGCGGCAGGGACCTGAATCTCCGGGCGGCCAAG
>CM053769.1:703332515-703347980 GCA_028658325.1 Potorous gilbertii | reverse complement strand
TTTTTTTCCCTTTTCTGGGCATTTTCCCAGCCAGTTACTTGACTTCTGAGAGTCCTCTCCACCCTGGGCCTAGGTCTGCCCAGCTAGTGCTTGGAGTCTGAGATTCAAATGCTGCTCCCCAGCCTCAGGGCATTCAGTGGTGGTCATGGCTGCTATTCAATGTGAGCTTAAGTTCTGATGCTCACGTTGGGGCAGGGCCACCTCCCAGGCTCAGTTCCCTCAGGGGGTTTATGTGGAGACCTCCAGTAATGGATCCTAGGTCCTGCCTGCTCTGGGAGCCCCTGGCTGCCCACTGCCTCTGCTGCTGCCTCCAGAGGGGGCCTGAGTTATGGAGACACCCCGCTCCCCTCTCGGGCAGCCCAGAAGACTCTCCCACTGACCTGTAGCGCCTGTGGGTGGAGGGACCTTCATGTCCACCAGAGATTTTGTCCCTGAAGCCTGCTTGGATCTGCTCCTCTTGGGGCCACGCAGCCAAGGTAGGGCTGGGTTCTGCTCTGGTCCTGTGCACGACGGACCTTTGGTGAGGGTTCTTCAGGTCTTTCTGGAACAGAAATCTCCTCCACTCCATTGTTCTGTGGCTTCCACCACTCCAGAATTTTTTAAGAGTTCTTCTTTACAGATATTTTATAGGCTGTGGTTTCAGAGCTAGCGTATGTGTGTCCTTCTACTCTGTCATCTTGGCTCCTCCCTGCTGCATCATCAAATTTCAATGCAGGAAAAACCCCACAAATTTCCAATAAATTATCAAATTTAAGCTGCATCTTTTCAAAAGCAATGTATATATTTTGAAATAATTCCAATTTTTTAAGAGACAGTTAACACTTTGAAGAAAGTAGATTTACGGGGGGGCACTGAGTAATTTTCTTTTACAAGGGGGCAGTATGCCAAATAGGTTTGGGAACTAAAGATAGTCTTCTTGAAGCAGATTAGAGGCAATGCAAAAACTACCTTATCAATCTGGACATGGTAAAAATGGAGTGGTATAAGCCACACTTTGACTTTTCATGGTAGCAAATAATTGGGAGCAAAGTAGATATCCATCCATTGAGGAACAGCTGCATAATTTGTGACACACACATGTAATGGACTATGCCTGTACTGTAAGAAGCAACGATCATGCAGAAGCATAAAAAGACTTCCCTGAACTAATACAAAGTAAAATAAGCAGAACTAGAAAAATAACATACACCAAGACAAAACATAAATGAAAAGCACTACAACAATCTCATGTAAACACTGCCAAATTATAAGAACCAAGCTTGGTCCCAAAGAAGAAAGATGAGAAGATATCCCACTGCTGGACCTCTTTCTCAGATTCTTTGCTGAGTGAGGGATCATCCTTCTCCAGACTGCTCTCTGGATCTCCTGGATCACCCTGAAACCTCACTATGCCCCTAGGTCTTCATCCTGGGAGCCCACTCCAGCCCTGGAACTCATCCATTGGAAATGTACTCTTCTCCCTTGCAGCCTCTCCCTATGATTGGATATTTCCTCCATTGAACCTCCATTGAAAGGGAGTGTGCAGTCCAACCATGTCCTCTCCAAACTTCAATCAGGACTTCCTGTCCCATACCTGGTACCTCTGTCTCTACCTGCCCCACCTTCCCTTTCAACTTCCTTTTCTGTGTGGTCTTCTCTCATCACAATGTAAGCTCCTGCACAGCAAGGATTGTCACTTGTTCTACTTGTCTTTATATCCCCAGCATTGGGTTCAAGTCCTGGTATATAGCAAGAGCTTAATAAATTCTAGTTGAATTAATTAGAGAGATGCAAATCAAAACAACTTTGAGGTACCACATCATACCTATCAGATTGACTATCAGACAGAACAGGAAGATGATAAATGTTGGAGAAGATGTAGGAGAGTGGGAACACTAATTCATTGTTGGTGGAGCTATGAGCTTATCCAACCATTCTGGAGAGCAATTTGGAACCATGCCCAAAGGGCTACAAAACATGCATACCCTTTAATCCAGCAATATCACTTCTAGGACTGTATCCGTAAGAGATCATAAGAATGGGAAAAGATCTCATATATACAAAAATATTTATAGCAGCACTCTTTGTGGTGGCCAAAAACTGGAAATCAAGGGGATGCCCATCAATTGGAGAACGGCCGAATAAATTGTGATATATGAATGTAATGGAATGATGAACAGGAAGACTTCAGAGAGACCTGGAAAGATTTATATGATCTGATGCTGAGTGAAAGGAGCAGAACCAGGAGCAGAACCAGATATGACCCCAGTGTGTGAGAGTTTTTTCTGGTAGACTTGGAACTTCATTGCAATGCAAGGACTTAAAAAATTTCCAGTAGTCTTTTAAGGCAAAATGCCTTCCACATCCAGAGAAAGAACTATGGAATTCAGTTGTAGAATGTGGTAGATCATTTTCATTTGTATTATGCTTTGGTTTTTTATGTGATATCTATAATTAATTTTAATCCTTCTATAAAACATAGAATGTATTTAATAGGAATGTATGTGTAGAACCTATATAAAATTGTATGCTGGCTTGGGGAGGGAGGGGGGAAAGAAGAGGGAGGGAGGGGAAAACATCTAGGCTATATAGTGGTGATTGTAGAACACTGACAATAAATAAAATTAATAAAATTTCAAAAATGCTAGTTGGCTGACTGACCATAGGTGTAGAACACTGAACACTACATATAATCTCAAAATTATCAATACGTTAATTTTGAGGAACTTTTTAAACCTCTTTTTAAAAAATAATTCTTTACTGTAAGGGATAGCTACATGGGAGATAGTGGCAATGTAGCGCAGTTATGTGGGAGATAGGTGTAGATGTAGATATTGTACAACAACAGTTTTGGTAAGACTGATGAGGGAAGGGATACTGAAAAGAGCACCATACCTGAAGGAAGAAATTAGGACTCTGACTACTTAACCATCTGGACTATTTCTTTAAAATAATAACTCACAATTATATGGTGTTTCAAGGTTTGCAAAGACAGGTATGAAAGGTAGCACAAATATTATCACTCCCCTTTTACAGAGGGGAAAGTTGAAGTTCTAAAATGTTAAATGCCTTGCCCATGATCTCTTAGGTCAGTATCTTGAGGCAGCATTTGAACCCAGGTCTCCTGACTCAAATCTAATCCTCTTCTCTCTCTGTACCAGGAGGCCTCACAGGTATTAATAATTGTTCTTTTCTCAGCTCTATAACATCTATCTCTGCTCTCAAATGAGAATTCATTATAGTGAAACAGAATAATTATCCTAAGCCCCAGACTTCGGAAAATCAACACCATGGATCTCAACCACCAGGGTAAAGACTTACTCAACAAAAACAGGGAAAACTGGAAAGTAGATTGGCAGAAAATAGGTTTAAACTAAGATTTCTCACAATATTCCACAATAGATTCCAAGCGGATGATCTAAATATGAAAAGGGTACATTAGAAATAAACTAAAAGAAAAGGAAGAAGATGCCTTTTGCAAATTTTAATACAGGAAGAGTTCACGATCAGATAAGGGATAAAGAGGCTGATAGATAATCAAATGGAAAGTACTGAGTAGAAATTATGACAAAATGGAAAATTTTGACAACACAACTTTTCAGAAAAGTTTTGGCATGACCAAAATCAATACAGTTTAAATTAGAAGAGAAATAGCTAACTGGGGAAAATAAGTTTCTCTGATAAAGGTCGACATATAGAGAACTGATTCAAATATATAAGAATGATAGACATTCCCCTTACATAAATAGTTGAATGATATTGAACAAGTAATTATCAAAAGAAAAAAGCTAAATAAAACCAACTGAGTTTTCAACTCAGATCTATCAGACTGACAATGATGAGAAAAGGAAAAGACAATTGTTGGAAGGGCTATTGGAAGACAGGAACTACTGGCAGAGCTGTAAATGGATCCATTGATTCTGGAAAGCAATTTAGAACTATGTCCCCTGAGTTACTAAAGTTAAACCCTTTGTCCTTGTGATATCACTACTAAGTCAATGAGATTAAAGAAAGATGAAAAAGACTTAAATGTACCAAAATATTTATAGTATCTCTTTTTTGTCATAGTAAAAATTTGTAAACAAGTGAATTCCTATCTGTTAGGGAATGACTGAAAAAGTTTGGCATGTGAGCAATGAGCTATTATTTTGCAGTAAGAAGTGATAAAAGGAAAGGTGTCAAAGAAAACCAGAAAACCATGAATAGACTAATGCAGAATGAGGTAAGTAGAGCTGGGACAATATTTTCTACAGTTGCAGCAACATGGTTAAGGAAAACAAATTTGAAAAAATTAAAAAGTCTCTTCAGTACGGTGACCAACCACAACTAAATACAAAAGAGTGATGAACTCAAGGTGCCAAATAAGACAGAATGTTTTTGGACATGGCAAATATATGGATTTGTTTAGCCTGACTATGCTTATTTGAAAGTGCTATATAATAATATTGTTATTTTCATAATTATATTTTTCTTTTTTTTTACTTGTGGGGAAAGAACCTGCTCCTCCTCCCCCAAAAGAGAAAAAGTAAAAGGTTTTTTAATTATTTGCAAAATTCAAAGAAGAAAAAAGAAGGAAGTTCAGAAGGAAATGAAAATGAAAAGAATAGCTTTTAAAGTTACATATTCGACCTATTATATGCTTTTTAAAAAGCAAACTATGTGTAGCAGAGATATTTTTCATTTATAATCTCCCTTTTCAATTCTACCTTATATGGAAATGTGGGGAGCACGACTACTAAAGTTCAATAAGTTCAGGATGAAAGCAGATAAAGATTTTTTTAGAGCCCAGGCCAGTGGTGTCAGATTCAAATAGAAAAACGGGCACTAAACCATACATAAGGATTTGACTGAATTTCATGTTGACTTAAAAAAACACAAATGACCATTATTTATATATATATATATATATATATATATATATATATGTATTTGTGGGTGTATAAATTTTGTTAAATATTTCCCAATTCCATTTTGATCTGGTTTAACTGGCACCAGGGAGTGTTGTCCACGTTGTAGGGCCCAATGGTAGAAACTCTGCTCTGGGCAATCATTCAGGAAAGACAGGCAAGGACAAATAGAGGGGGTGGCAGGGAGGGAAGAGGTTGCTTCTCCTGAAAAGTACATTGAACTTGGAGTCTGAAAACCTCAGTTCAAACCTCAACCTTGACTTTCTTCTTGTATGACCTCAAACAAGCAAGTCATTCAGCTTTCTGAGCCCCTGATTCCTCATCTATATAATGAGAAATCTGAGCTCTGGCTCTAAATTGTATTGTACTAAAAAACAGCAGAGGCTCATATAGTGACCATCAGCCCATAAATCCCTGTCACTATCACCAAGGTCCCTCAGAATTCTTGTTACTTTTTGGTGACTTCTTATCTCCTCCAAGGCTACTCTTGAAATTTATTTGAACCTGATTTTACTCATCAATTCTTGTATTTTGTAACTCTAGCCTTTCATGTTAAGCTGATGACAGAACTGGATGAATGAAAATTATTTGGGAGAGTACACATATACCCCCTACATGATGTGACCTAACTATGAGGACCCTTAACCTGGCTTTGGACTCCCCACAGGCCTTAAAATCATAGACTTCAAGATAGAAAGGATCTCAGACATCATTTATTCCAACCTCTTCATTTTGTAGGTGATCGGGCCCAGATTGGTATGGGGACTTTTCCAATAGTATAAAAGAAGAACCAGGCTTATTCTAATTCCCATGCCATTTAATGCTGGGGGAACATCCTGGGTTGACAGAAAAGCCCAAGAATCTTCCAAGAACTCCCATCAGCTCGTGCCTCTGACTTAGCTGCAGTCTCAGTCCATCCACTCCCACCTCTTCACCCTTGCAGAACCCTGCCTCAGCTACTCTGGTAAAGCAGGGTCAGTAGGACAATGTCATCAGGACAGCCACAATGCATTTGTACACTCAAGAGGATTTAGAAGTTAAAGTGGTTTGAAATAAGACAAGAACATAATAGGCAGAGGCAGGCATTCTGCTGTTCTGTTGTCCTTTATTTGGGGCATGCATGCATATGTGTATGTGGCAATGTATGTATATAGTTACTACCAGACCAAGTCTGATTAGCCAGGTATACGATAATATTCTTGAAATAACTGTCCTTTTTGCTTACTTGCCAAGGAAAGCTCTAGAAGAAGGTTACTAGTTTTAAGTTTGAGACTGAATCATATTGGATGGTCAAGAATTTGATACCTAAGCAGGATAAGACCAGCGGGTTTCCTAGACATCCCAAGTGCCATTGGTATTCTCATCTCTCTGATTCCAACCAAGGCAAGGGAGGGTAAATAGGAGATGGAATGGGAATGGGGACAAATCAGTACCTCACTGACTTATACCCAGTAAAATAGACCCATGCTTAAATCTGAATTCTCAATCGGCCACAACCTGAAATTAGGCCTCAATGAATGGGAGCCTATACACTTTACCCAAGAAATATACACATCAAAGGATTGACACTTTTTCTGGGGAGGAGAAAGTTAGAGATGGAGTCTCCTAACTTTAGTTAAATGATAAGTTCATTTCACTATGCTGACCAAGAGTGTGCTGGAAAAATATTTAACAAGTGGCTCCAGAGTGGGAAAGGGGGAAACAGTACCCATTAAATACTTTAAATTTAATCTGCACTAATAACATTTTATCCATCACTTTCTTGAGCCTAGACAATCAACAGAACAATACATCAAGCATGAATTTGTAGTAGTAGCTGATTCCCGAAGTGTAAATGCTCGCACTGAAAATTTAACAATCATCTTGCAAGACTGGGCTCCTGCAAAACTTTGACCCTACTCCTTTCATTACTTCAGGGTTAAGGAAAAGGGAAGCAGACTTTCTAATGTGTTGACTGTCTGTTTACCAAGACATAACAAACAGTTACAGAATCTTAGTACTGGAAGGGACCTTAGAGACCACTGAATCCAACCCACTCATTTTACAGGTGAGGAAAATTAGGCTGAGAGAGGTTAAGAGACTTTCCCATAGTCACACGGCTATAGTAAGTGTCTGAGATCTTTGAACTCAGGTCTAAAACCTACTGCTTTAGCCACTGAATCACTTAGCAATGACAGACTGAAGAAATTAAGTTTGAGAAAGTTATGTGACTTGCCCAGGGTCACACAACTAGTGTCTGACACAAGATTTGAACTCAGGTCATCCTGGACTCTCAGCCCAACAGTCTATCAACTGCGCCATTTAGCAAACCCCTCTTTTTACAAATAAGCAAACAGATTCAGAGAGGGAGAAGAAATTTCTCAAGGTGGTTAGTGGCAAAACCAAGAAGAGAATCTCCACAACAACCCTCCTCCTGGTCCAAGGATTTATCAAATATAGCACACTGCCCTTCATATCCAAAGAACAAAATTCCTTTTCCATTCTGGCTTCAGTAAACACAGAGGTGCTACACATAACAGGGGATGGATCTACATAAATGTTATTGAGGAAATTCCACTTCTGTTTTTTAATTCAGGCTTCCTTCTCTCTTCTGTAGGCTTCTCTTGAGGTTAAACTTCTCCTTAGCTGCCAGGTGCAGAATCTACAAATGCACATATATCCTGTTTCTTTTTTATTTAATATTTTATTTTTCCCCAATTACATGTAAAACAATTTTTAACATTTGTTTTTTTTTTAATTTTTGAGTTCAAAATTCTCTTTCACCCTCCCTCTTTCTCTTCTCCTTCTCCTCCCCCACTGACAAGACAGGCAATTTGATTTAGGTTCTAGATGTACACTGCATTTCTAAAATGCCACAGTTTTCCCACTGGTCTATTGATATGTATTCAGTTAGAGTGGGCTGGATGCTTCTATCAAAGGTAAACAGCTGTCACAGAACCAAAGTCCACCATCAAGGAAAGCAAACAAGGAGTCGGTATATTGAGGGGAATAATTTCCATGGAGATACTTGCTCAGTTTGCCACATATAGGTACATGCACCAGGAGAGAATTTGTTATTAAACATTTAATTTGTGAAGACCCAGTGATAACAGATATTAACCACATAGGTGTTTGGCTTGGACTTTCTCAAGTGAGATGGAAGTGGGTAAGGTGTGCTTCACTGACAGCTCAGTACCTAGAAATATGTACAAGCAGCTAATTCTGAGTCTCTGCATGGTGGTGTTTTAAATTGAATTAATCTTGAATATGCTACTACCTCCATTTCTATTTATGAAAAAAAACCTGTGTACCAAAGGAAGCCAAACTTAGTGAGCTTTACAACAATTCAATGTCCATGGGGAGGGAGGGAGGTGGGGAGAAGAGGATGGAACCTGCCAACTACACACTATGGAGGCAACTTATAGAACAGCCTGGACTTTGTGAGTTGGGGACAGGATGGGGACGGGGCTGGGATGGTGTGGAGGGGGGCCAGATTGGGGCTTGTGGAGTGGAGGGGGGAGGAGCTAGGACCCGTCTTAAGTCATCTCTGCTCTTGAATCCCTTAAGAAGATGAATGAATGGATAGATGGACAAATGGATGGATGCATAAATGAATGAATGAATGAACTAATTAATGAACAAATGAAGAAGTATTTGTTAAGCATTTACTATGCTCTGCAGAGTGCTGGGTTAATTTAGAATACACATAGAAAAAGAAGATAGTCCCTGCTCTCACACTCTGAGACATTCTAAAAGTAAGGTAACTCCATGATATGGTGGATGGATGGATGGATGGATGGATGGACTCCCCTGAGTTGGAATTATTCGTGACTTGATTCCATTCAAACTTCTTACATTTTACTCCCCTCCATAAACTATGACACCAGACTTGTTGTTGTTGTTCCACTCAAATGACTCCAGGTATTTTCACTGGCAGTCACATGTGTCTGGAATGCTCTGTTTCCACACCTTAAAAGAACCACCCGAAGTTTCACATTTCCTTCAGCTTAACTCAGATCTCCCCTTCTCCAAGTGGCCCCTCTCCCCAGTCCCCCACCCCAGTCCTTTGCCCCGGAGATCACCTCCCATTTACTCTGTATGTATCTTGTATGTGCACAGCTGCCTCTGTGCTGTCTACCTCATTAGACTGTGAGCTCCCTGAGGTCTTTCTTTGTGTCCCCATTGCTAAGCACAATACCTGGCACATTGTGGTTCAGATGCTCCGCTGTGTCTTACTCTTTGTGACCCCATGAACTATAGCACACCAGTGCTGCCCATGAGGCTTTTTTTTGGCAGAGGTACTACAATGGTTTGCCATTTCCTTCTCCAGTTCCTTTCACAGATGAGGAAATTGAGGCAAAAAAGGGTTGAGTGACTTGCCCAGGGGTCACACAGCTAACGAGTATCTAAAGCCAGGTTTAAACTCATATCTTCCTGACTCCAGGCCCAGCGTTCCATCCACTGGATCACCTAGCTACCTCCATCTGGCGCATGGTAGGCACTTAATAAAAGCCTGTTGACTCACTGACTGCCCTTAAGGAACTTCTAAAATTGGAGAAGGGAGCAGGATTATGGTGACTATGAAGTATTCATGTGGTTTGTATGCACAGGGTTCAATTGTCTCTCTCTCTCTCTCTCTCTCTCACACACACACACACACACCAGGGAAAAGTAGGAAAGTTAATAATATAGCTTAGATTTATATGGTGTTTACTACGTGCTGGGCCCTATGCTACGCACGACAATTAGTACCTCATTTTATCCCCAAAACAATCCTGGGAGGTAGGGGATATTGTTATCCCATTTCACAGATGAAGAAACAGGCAGACATAGGTCAAGTGACTTACCCAGGGTCACAGCTGGGAAGTGTCTGAGGTTGGTTTTGAACTCAAGTCTTCCTGACTCCAGGCTTGACTCTCCATGTACTGCCCTCACATTTATTGCTCCAGTTTTGGGACAATAATGCATGAATCTATACACCTTCCAGCCTGCTGTTGACACAAGGGAAATGGCATGCAGGTATGTACTAGGTCAGATCAAGCTAGACCTGAACCCAATAGCCAATCCTCAAGATTGTGTTTAGGATAAGACCAGTCTCCTTCATCTCAGGCCACTAAAATGTATTACTGAAATTATTTTATCTGTAAAATGAGCAGCAGAAGGAAATGGCAACTCACTGTAGTACCTTTGTCAAGAAAACTCCAAATGGGGTCATGAAGAGTCAGATACAACTGAAAAAGACTGAATGACAATGAAGACTTTAGTACAAAAGACTTAGGATGGTACATAGAATGGTGCAGGAAAATCAATCAATCAAGTAAGCATTTATTAGGCACTTGTTATACTGACACTGTGCTAGACATTGGAGATATAAAGACAAAAATGAAATGACCTCTGCCCTCAAGGATCTACCTTCTATACTGAGTGACAATATGCACTATGTTTATGTGAATTGCACACAGGGTATCCCAAAAGTCTTAGTGCAGATTTAAGCTTAAAACATGTTAAATTTTAACTTTTTAAACTGTAATATCAAGTTTAAAATATGTCAAATTAAGTTTTAATTTTTTTCACTGTATATACTATATATAAGAAAAGGCTGGGACCAGGTTAATAGAACAGTAGGAATTGAGCCAGTTGAAATGGGTTTCCCTGACCACGGAATGCCCTGAGACAGATCCTGTTATGAACCTGGGGATGTCTGGGTAATTCCATCATTCTATTTCTCCAATTAGAAGTAGTTCTAGTTGCTGATTCTTAACAGTCAGAGATGGTGGGGACTTTGGATGTTATCAAATTCACTAATTGTCATTTAGTGAAATTATCTGTCATCTGATTGTCAATCTACTTATCCCATAAAGGACTTCAATTATGTTCAACAGGTATTTGCTAAGCATTTTGCTAAATGCCCGACAAAATTAAACAGCCTCTGACCTGGAGAAGCTTACATTCTGCCCTTTGCAGCATTCCTCATAAATAATCGTCCAGTCTCTGTCTGAGCACATGCAGTCACTTAGTGCTAAGGGCTCACCTACTTTGCTGAACTGAAACATACTTTCAAGTATTTCCACTTTCAGATCCTTGTTCAACGCAATACAAACATTTTGGCCCCAGCACTCCTTTACAATCTTAATTATTGAAAACCTCCTCCCATCCTCCACCAAGGATCTTTGGTTTAAATAGGTTATATCCAGGAATATACTGGAGCCAGGGCCTACTGCTGACAAGAGACGATTGTTAAATTTCCAGCGCAGCAAATGCTGTATGGAGCAGCTAGGTGGCACAGTGGATAGTGCGGGGCCTGGAATCAGGAAGATTCAAATGCAGCCTCAGACACTTAATAGCCATGTGGCCCTGAGCATGTCAGTTCCTCTTTGCCTCAGTTACCTCATCTGTCAAATGAGCTGAAGAAGGAAATGGCTAACCACTCCAGAGAACTCCCAATGGGGTCACGAAGAGTCAGGCATGAATGAAATGGCAGAATAGTCACAAAAATACTGCAAAGCTTGATGTATTACTTTGTTTATTATCTAGATGTAAGAAAGTAAGGGAGAAAATGTTAATAATGCAAATTAAACTTGAAAGTCTGGGTTGGGGGGCGGGAAGGAAGAAAAGAAGGAAGGAGGGAAGGGAGGAGGGAAGGAAGTGAATGAATGAGTAAAAAGGCATTTATTAATCACTTAATATGTACTCCAAAGCACTATTCTAAGAGCTGGGGATACAACTTGAAAAAAATAAGACAATCCCTATTCTCATCATTCTACTGGAGGAGCAAATCTGACATGTGTGACTTTGGGTAAGTCATAACCTCCCTGGGCTTTACCCTCTTCATCTGCAAGACAAAGGACTGGACTAGATGACCCCTGAGGTCCCCTCAAGCATCTCAATACAGCTGCCATTCCCTGTCTCCCACCTGTCCACTGTGAGTCTTCTTGTCTCCAGGATATGTAACAACTTTACCTTATTCTCTATATGATGTGGTTTCTGGATCTTTCACTATCGTGACTGCTTTTCTCTGGATGCTCCCTAGTTAGTCATTATATCAGAACAGGACACAATATACCATGTTTCTGCTGATACTACCTAAAATTGTGCTTTAGTTCTCAGGACTGCTGTAATACAATTGGCTGATATTGAGTTGACAGGGCAGCTAGGTGGTGCAGTAGGTAGAGTGCCAGGGCTGAAGTCAAGAGGACTCATCTTCCTGAGTTGAAATCCAGTCTCAGACATTTAATAGCTGTGTGACTCCTAGCAACACACTTCACCTTGTTTGCCTCAGTTTCCTCATCTGTCAAACGAGCTGGAGAAGGAAATAGCAAACCACTCTAGCATTTTTGCCAAGAAAACCCCAAATGGGGTCACAAAGAGTCAGACACTACCAAAATGACTAAACAATGATTTTGATATTTTTCACCTAAATGACTTTTGAACCAGATCTCTCCTATCAGACTGATTTCTTAAACCTAAGTATAGGACAGTTTGTTTTTTCTGCATTAGATTCTGTTATTGTTTTTGAGCCTATGAAACCCAACTATTCTCTCTTTTATATATTTACAGTGTGTAGGGTATATTAGGTAGTTGTCATCTTACTTGTTTCAGCCCACTGTTCTGGCCTATCAAGATCTTTTTGAAACCTGACTGTCAAACAATGCACTTGTTATCCCCTGCTCCCAGCCCCCCACAGCTATAGGCCATCCTTGAATTTGATTAAGTGTGCTTTCTTTATTATCACTCAAGTCAGGATAAAACCCTGGAACAGGGCAAGACTCAGGATAAAGGCCTGTGGTCTATCCCTAGAGCCTACCCAGCAGATGATCTATTCTATAACTTATAGAACTATTTGTGACTTAGTTCCCATATGCTCTGCTGAGACGATGAAAGAGAAAATAAGTTCACCATCCCAGGTAGTGTGATCCTACCAAGAACGGCAAGAACACAGAAGCTATCTTCTTTCCTTTCAAATTCAACATCTAATCAATGTTTATGAAGTTATCACTATCTGCCAGCCACTGTCCTAAGTGCCAGTTATGTCATTTTGATCACTCTGTCCAAGGTCAGATTTGAATTCAGGTCCTCCTTACTCCAGGTGCAGCACTCTATCCACTATACCACCTAGTTGCCCTTTGCATGTTACAGAATTCATGCGTATTGGGGATATCTTAAGTAGGATTCATGTTTTAGGTACAGGTTGAAGTGTACAACTTCTGAGCTCTCTTTCAAGGCAGAGATTCTAGGACTCATCTCCCTCGGATATTGATTCAAACCAATGTCACAAGATATTTCGAACTCCTCCATCATTGTGTTCTTCTTGATAGCTCTTTTTCTGACAAGGACACAGTCTGCAGCAAGAACATCAAAGCAAACTGCTGAAAGGTTAAAAAATAATTGTAGTCTACCACCTGGGTATTTTGTCTGTGCAAATGCCACACCAAGCAACGTGTTAGACTTCTGATTTTCTTTTCACTGCCTTGGCTGCATGTTTTGACATCCTGTAAATGTGGACAATATCTGGTGATTATTAATATGTCAAACATAAGCAGTTTAGGAAAAGCTGGAAGTGGGAGACTAGGGAATATTTTCTGAAATTTTCACCACTAACAGCAAAGAGAGATGCCCTCCTCTCAGGATAGAGGATGTAAACTTGGCCTCTCGGTCAATAAGACCAGGTTCAAGACCTGCTTCTGACACTGTGTTAACTGCATACAACCCTGGATGAGTCATTTAACCTCTCAGCTCCTCAGGCAACTCTCTGAAGGCTTTCTTTAGAGAAGGTGCATATCTGCCTACTTAGAGGGAGATTCAGAGGAGTGCTCACCATCCTGATGAAATCCAAGTTCTGGTAAAAATAAAAACGATAGAAACTCTAACCAAATTAGCATTAGAATAGGCTTCCATGCTAAGCGTTTTTATTCTTTGGAGTCATAATAAGGTGATAGATTCAAGACTCACTTTTTATTGGACAGACGTTTAAAGATTACCCTCCTTCGTCCCCCACCCATTCTCCCTCTGTGGTCAGATTGTACACAGTTGCCCAATGCACAGTAATAATTACGGTGAGAAAGGAAGAAAAAGCAGCACTCCACTTATGGGGAACCTGAAGCGATCAGAGCCTGGAATGAGGAAAAGGCACGTTCCAGCAGCAAACCTGTAACAGAAATCTAGCTGTTCGTCCTTCTGACCAGTGGACTTTGTCAGGGGCCAAAGTGAGCAGTTTGCAGATGCTCAGATGCCAGGCTACCCATACTGTGAGGAGGTGGGTGGAGGCAAGCCTGCATTTTGGTTGGAAAGGGGGGGCCACACAGGCAATTAATACTGAAGTGTTTTCGGAAACACATAATGGGCAAGAATGGGAACCCGACCTGAGGGGTTGTGGGGTGGGGGTCGCAAATAGCTGTCAAAGGAACTTCCCAGCAGCCTGAGGGTCACAAAACAGAGCTGTCAGTCAACAGGCCAGGCTGGCCTGGATGGGCGCCTGGGTAATTATGAGTGAGCTGGGACACATGGACAGTTTTCATTAAAATCAAGACAGTGTGGCAGATGGGAAGAGGCCTCTGGGACCAGCTCCTGGGAGAGGGCTGGTGGGAGAGGGTTGACTGGTGTGTGGATGTTTCCTGGGACTGGGCACCCAGAGCTCCCCCTTCAAAGACCTGAAAGGACCAAATGAAGCACAGCCCATGTGCCCTGCCTGAACCACTTTCCAGCTGAAGAATGCAGGAATGCAGTAATTAAGCCCCTGGAGAGATCACAAGCTGGGCAGAGGGGAGAGCTTCCTCCTCACTCCACACCCACGTTTCCCCTTCTGGGGGCTCCCTGCTTTGGGCCCATAGGGCACAGAACAGGCTGAGCTGTTCTTTATTCTAAAAGTAACTCTCTCATTTTTAGATGGGAAAAAGAGATAAATATTCACAAAATGCAATTAATGGCAGAGTACTAATCTATGCAAAATAAATTGGGCTGGAAGAGAGCCTTAGTTACTGTCACCGTGGTGATGTCAGTGTCATAAAATAACCATGCTCTTGATACCACACATCTCAGTTAGAGGAAGATCATAGAGTGAGACTCCCAGAGTTCAGGATGTACTCGACTCCCCGAGGCATGACTTAGTGATTTAATAAACCTTGGAGTAAGCTGATACACTTTTGGGTGTTGGAGAAGCCAGTGGAGGCTGTCAGATCCAGAGAGGAAATTGGAAGTGGTTAGGAATAAGTCCTGGAATTTCATTACTATCAGGGACTCCTTCATGAGGAAACTCCATCTCCCAAAGAACGTCTACAACTTCTAGAAACTCCGAGTTTTAGCGAATTGCCTAGAGGAAGGAAAGTAAGGAAATATGCATTTCTTAAGCACCTACCCTGTACCAGCGCTGTGCTAAAGATTTTACAGATACTATTTCATTGTATCCTCACAAAAACGGGGCTGAATATAGGGGCTAAGATTATCCCCCTTTTTCTTTTTTTTAATATAAATTTATTTATTTAACTTTTTACATTCATTTTCACAAGATTTGGGGTTCCAAAATTTTCTCCCCATTTGTCCCCTCCCCCCTCCCCAATACACTGAACATTCTAATTACCCATATCACCAATCTGCCCTCTCTTCT
>CM053769.1:703289121-703332015 GCA_028658325.1 Potorous gilbertii | reverse complement strand
CTGAGCTCCTGCCTGCTCCGGGAGCCTCTGGCTGCCCACTGCCTCTGCTCCTGCCTCCTGAGGGGGCCTGAGTCATGGAGACACCCCGCTCCCCTCTCAGCCCGTCCAGACGTCTCTTTCACTGACCTGTGAGTCTGTGGGTGGAGGGACCTTCTCGGCTGCTGGAGATTCCGTCCCTGAAGACTGCTTGGATCTGCTTGCTCTTCTCTGTGCAGTGTGGCCGGGGCAGGGCTGGGCTCCACTCCCGTCTGGTGTGCGATGGACCTTTGGGATCAGCTTTTCAGGGCTCTCTGGAATGGAAATCTCCTTCACTGTGTTACTGCGTGACTTCCACTATTCCAGAATTTGTTGGGAGTTCTTTTTAGAGGAAATCCATGGGCTGTGGGTTCGGAGCTAGCATATGTGAGTCTTTCTACTTGGCTCCACCCCTATTATCCCCCTTTTACAGGTGAGGAAACTGAGGCAGACCTGAAGTTAGGTGACAATATTGTAAGTGTCTCAACCTTTCTGAATTCATGCCTGGCACTCTATCCACTGTACCACCTGGCTGCCCAGAAAAAAGGGGGACTGCCCTCAAGAAGCAATGATAGAAGTAGCCAGTTGTGCAGTCATCAGAGTCTTTGTGGCCCCTTTGAGGGTTTTCTTGGCAAAGATAGTGGACATTCTTGTTCCTTCCGGATCTGAAGGGGGAACCTGAAGGGATGCTCCCTAAATTGTCAGAGATGTTCACTGGGTTGGTTGGTTTTGCCTGTTCTGGACTTTTTTCCCCTGCAAGGGAAGGTTCACTAGAGAGATTGTGATGTCCATATAAAGT
This sequence comes from Potorous gilbertii, assembly GCA_028658325.1. Lineage (NCBI taxonomy): Eukaryota > Metazoa > Chordata > Mammalia > Diprotodontia > Potoroidae > Potorous > Potorous gilbertii. The sequence goes on along the minus strand of CM053769.1, from coordinate 703,331,201 downwards.
ATATCAATAAGACATTTTAAATGACAGGGTGCCATCAAGAACAAAATTTTTAGGCCTCATAAAATATGTAAATTTATTGAAAGTAATGTTAAGAAGTATCCTACACACCTCACACTGCATATGAAGGTTCTTTGTACAGTCATTGTTTGGAGGATGCTTGAAGAGATTCTGTTGACAGGGGTCCAAGTCACATCTCCTCTTGCTCCTGAGCCTCCCACATACCCTATATACCACCATGAGGAACAACTGATGATGAAGGGGGATAGGAGATTGAGTCTTTGTGCTGCCTATCTGAATTACATTATCTTAGCTAATGTCCGGTTTCCCTTCCTATAGTGGCAGTCCTGAGCAGTCTGGCACTGCCTAGCCACCATTCTTTCTCTTCTACAGTCTCCACTGAACAGAGGATTTGGGGGCTAAAAGAGGAGACAGGACACTGCTGGAATGCACCATGGGAAACTGGCATCCTTCTTAAGGAAGGAGCACAGGTCCAACCACAGGCAACCCATTTTGACTGAATGGCCAAGGTCACCCATGTGAGTTATTCACTTCTTCCCTGATTAGTCAAGACCCTTACTGATGATAGTGAGAGAGAACCTCTAGCCAAGTACACTCCTAAGTTTTCCAGTATGACTCCATGGCAAAACAAAATGAAACTCTGGCCACTGCTCCTGTAATATGAAGGAAGCAGGGGACTAGGCTGAGGTCAGGGCCTTCTAAAAAAAGTAATATTTGAATTTTCCCCAAAGACATGTAGAAACAATTTTTAATATTTGTTTTTTTAAAAAAAATGAGTTTCAAATTCTCTCTCTCCGTTCCTTCCCTGTCCCCTCATTGAGAAGGCCAGCAATTTGATATAGGTTATGCATGGGCAGTCACACAAAATATATTTAAATATTAATCATGTTGTAAAACATATACACCCCCCCCAAAAAGAAAAAGAAAGTCTTTTTAAAAATGCTTTTATCTGCATGTAGTCATCTCCGTCAGTTCTTTCCCTGGAGGTGGATAACATTTTCATCATAAGTCCTTCACAATTGTCTTGGATCACTGTATGGCAGAGAATAATTAGATCATTCACAGTTGATCATTGTACAATATTACTGTTAATATATACAACATTCTCCTTTAATTTTGCATCAATTCATATATGTCTTTCCAGGTTTTTCTGAGAGCATCCTGTACATAATTTCTTAGAGTCTAATTGTGTTCCATCACAATCATATGACACAACTTGTTCAATCATTTCTCAATTAATGGACATTCCCTCAATATCCAATTCTTTGCCAACAAAGTGCTGCTATAAATATTTTTGTACATGTGGGTCCTTTTCCTGTTTGTTTTTTACTGTTTTGGGATTCAGACCTAGTGGTGGTATTATTGGATCAAAGGGAATGCATGGTTTTATAGCCCTTTTGGCATAATTCCAAATTGCTCTTCAGAATGGTTGAATCAATTCATAACTCCACCAATAATGCCTTAATGTCTCAATTTTCCCACATTCCCTCCCACTTTTGTCATTTTCCTTTTCTGTCATTTTAGTCAACCTAATAGGTATGGGGGAGTACCATGGAGTTGTTTTAATTTGCATTTCTCTAACCAATAGTGATTTAGAGTATTGTTTCATATTCACTATAGATAACTGTGATTACTTCATCTGAATACTGTCTTTTCATATCCTTTGATCATTCATTAATTGGGGAATGGCTCTTATTTTTTGGAAATTTAACTCAATTCTTTATGTATTTGAGAAGTGAGGCCTTTATTAGAGAAACTTGCTCTAATTTGTTTTTCAGTTAGGATTACTAACAATGTGTTTCCCTCTGTCCTATTTTCCCCCTGTTTATCCTACTCTCTCTCCTTTCACTCTATTCATCCTCAAAAGTTTTGTTTCTGACTGCCACGCCTCCCAATCTGCCCTCCCCTCTATCACCTCCCCTTCTCCTTTCCTGTAGGGTAGCATAGATTTCTATACCCAACTGAATGTATGTTCTTCCCTCTTTGAGTCAATTTTGGTGAAGTTCAAGCATTCCCCCAACTCCTCATCTTCCCCTTCACTGTAAGCCTCTTTTATAAGATAATTTACCCCATTCTCTCTCTTCCTTTCCCCTTCTCCCAGTGCCTTTCTCTTTCCCACCCCTTCATTTTTTTAGATATCATCCCATCATATTCAAATCACATCCGTGTCTTCTACATATACTTTCTAACTGCCCTAATAATGAGAAAGTTCTTAGAAGCTATAAATATCATCTCATGTGGTTTAAACTTACTGGATCCTTTATGACACCTCTTTGCTGTTTATCTTTTCATGCATGTGTTTGAAAGTCAAATTTTCTATTCAGCATTGGTCTTTTCATTAAGAATACTGGAAAGTTCTATATTTCATTGAATATCCAATTTTTTCTCTTGAAAGATTATACTCAGTTGTACTGGATAGGTGATTCTTGGTTGTAGTCCTAGCTCCTTTGTCCTATGGAATACCATATACCATGTCCTCTGATCCTTTAACGTAGAAGCTGCTAAATCTTGTGTTATCCTGACTATGGCTCCATGATATTTCAATTGTTTCTTTTTTGGCTACTTGCATTTTCCCTTTTGTGTCTATGATAGGAGCACTAGCCTCACCATTCCAATCCCTTCTGCCATTCAAATTGGGCTAATTTTTCCCAGAAAGGCAACAAAGTTGTTCTGGGACTTGATAGCCCAGGGGATTAAGGCTCAAGTTGTGACTCCCTTGATACAGCTTTCTGTTAACTTCTGGCTATATTGGCAAGGTTTTCTTGTTGCTTAAGGGCATGAAAATATCCACCGAAACAGAATCAGGGTCTTCAGATTTGGCAGACATCCTCAAATCAGAGGAGTTACCATATCCTGACCTGCTGAATGTGTTTCTCTATGGAGATGAAGGGTGCTGTGTCTACCAACAGTAAAGATGGGAGTATCTTTTTTGTTCTTCCTCTCTGTGCTATGACTAAACAAAGTTTTTTTTAATTAACTATTGAATGACCTACCAATGGCTCATTTCATTCTAATATTAAATGTGAAATAACTGGGTGCTCTCCTTTCCCTAAAAATGTTCTAGCTTGGACTAATCCTGGGTAATGGGATCATAGGAACCTTAGAGTCCATCTGGTCCAGTTTTTACAGATGAGGAAACTAAGGTCGAGATAAATGAAATATATACCCTAAGGTCTTTCAGGTAGTAAGTGGAAGGAATGATAATTGACTCCAACTCACCTAACTCCAAATCCAGGACCCTTTGACTTTGGAATATAAAAGCGTCCATCATTTCCCCTTAGACCAGGGGTTCTTAATCTTTTTTTTTCATGGACGCCTTTGGCAAGCCGATGAAACTTGTGGACCCCTTTCTCAGACTAATGTTTTCAAATTCATAAAACAAAATACACAGGGTTACAAAGGAAATGAATTATAATGAAATACCTTTATCAATTTTTTTTGCCATCCAAACTCACTGAGCCCTGCCTTTGACAGATCTCTTGGTCTCAGATATAATTTCTAAACTCATGTTCCACTGTGCTGACTGACCCTTGAAATAACAGTTAATTGACCACAATTTAAATTGCTGGTTTCCACAGGATCCCATAGTTCTGAGTGGTTATGTCCTTCTCTAGCATGGTCCATGCTACCTATGTGGTCATAATTAGTACTGCTATCTTTTCTCAAGTCTCTCCTTCCTCCAGGTGCTTTCCTGAGTGGAGGAAAACTTGGTCTTAAATATAGCAGATTATGTAATTACTAGCATGGTAGGATTTCAGAGGTTCTGGGTAAGCCCACATGGACTTAGCCCCAAACTCTTCCTTCCCAGTCCTGTTCCTAACTTTCTGGACTATCTCTTCTGCTATCTTATCTTGGAAATTCCCTCAGTATTTGGGGTCTCCTTGCTCTGTACATACTATTACCTTTGCTGCCTGTTCTCCCTGGGATATCCCTCCACAAGATCCACCCCACCCCACCCCACCCCTTTCTTCCATTGGTGAATTCCTTGTGATCTGATTTTATGACTTCAAAATCATCATGCTCTGCCCTTCCACACCTGTGTGCCTTCATTCCCTGTCCTTTCAACTTCCTTTTGTGTGATGTCTTTCTCCATTAGAGTATAAGCTCCTTGAGGGCAGGGAATAACATTTAGTATGTATTTGTTACCCCAGTGCTTAGTATAGTGTCTAGCACACAGTAAACACTTAGTGAAACCTTTCCACCTCCCCCCGCACCACCCACCCCTGCAACCCACTACCTGTAATTCTCTTAGTTTCTTCCCTCTTGACTTTAGCCTATTAAAATACATAAGAAAGAGTGAGTAGTAACAGTTTAATCCTCTCTCAATTAAATAGCTTTAGTATGAATGAAGCATATATGCAGGTTTTGATAGGAGGAGGAAATCGCAAAGGGCCCTGAGTATCTGAAGCAAAACTAGATGGCTGAAAATATGAAAGATGCACTTTGCCTCCTTCATGATTTTACTAGGGCCTGATTGGAGGGTTTGGATTATGATGTCAGGGAAATCCAACAAACATTTATTCAGTAAAATAGAATGTATAAAGTGTTTTGTCAGACATTATAATGTGCATAAATATCAGCTGTTACTACCATAATTATTTTATTGTCTACTAAGAGAAATTATTTTGCTATTATATTAATAGCAAAAAAGCCTGGAATTATAATCCAGGCTTTTCTCCTTTTATTTCCTTATATAAGACCCAGCCCATGTTAAAAAACAAAACAAAACAAAACAAAAAAACCCCACAGAAAACCTCAACCTCTGAAGGACAAGGCTGATTGATAAGATTTTCTTATACCTCAGGGAATGTGATCCTTAATATTGGGCAGGACCCCACCCAACTAGGAGACCTTACTTCTGTTTAGAAAGTAAATGGAATCCAATCTAGGAGAGTTCTTGCCCCAAAGAAATGAGCCCCTGTCCTGGTACCCCTCCATTGGAATTTAGGGTGGTGACCCAGCTAATGAAGGAGAAAACCAATCAGAGAGGTCTAGATGGAGATGGATTCCTCTGTCTACATTGCTAGAGGGGGCTGGGTCTCATGATTAAGCCATATTCACAGCAGGAGGAATTGAAGACTCTTAACCTACCTCCTCATTAAATATCCACCAATCAGGATTGAGTTTCATTTGTCAAGGGCACCCCCTTTTCCAAAAGTATATTAAGACTTTGAACCTCTCTATGATTTTGTCCCTGGTTTTCCAAGAAAGATCACTGACCACCAATTTATTGGTTATTACCTAATCTAATTAATAAATTGGTTATCAATTACCCAGAAACTTTGTCTCTCAAGTTTTCATTTATCACGCTACTATGTGCAAGATGGCTACAAAGATCTCTGGACTAGAAGATTTGAGTTCCAGTCTTGGCTTAGCCAATAACTTTATATTTGACCTTGGCCAACACACTTGCTATTTCTCTGTTTGAGATCTTTTATCTGTAAAAGGAGGGAAATAATATTACCTCCCCTCAGGTGTCACTGCCAGGCTGCTCCATAGATCAAATGAGATAATGTGTAAAAAGTGCTTTGAAAGGAATACATTTCTATACAAAGGCAAAGTATTATTAAGTCATTCTTCTCTTTGCCCATGGGGAGTTCATAGTTGGTATTTTGGAAAGATTTGGAAGTAAATGAAAAAAGTCATTGGCAATTCTAGTTTGAACTCTATCTATGATCTCTAAGGGTCTTCCAGATGCCCCTACAATAGGATATAATATAGTTCTGTGTTTGGTATCAAAGGAACTAGGTTTGAATCTCAAACTATGCTTCTTAATACTTCTGGGAACTTGGTAAAGTCATTTAATGTCTCAAGGCCTCAGTTTCCTCCTCTGTAAAGTGAAGTGGTCTTCATTTTGGTGGTCTAAATGGCCTCTGAGTTCCCTTCTGTTTCTAAATCTAGGAACAGGAAGCTTTATTTCCAAGTAGGTAGTGCCTTTCTCTTTGCACAGTTCAACAGGCGCAGTTGCATCCCAGCTAGATACTTTTATCAGACCTCCAGTTAAGATTATAGAACAGAGGACTGACCATAAGCTCAGTCCTTATGAGCATGTGCAGAGCGCATTAGTGCTGATGGAGTTCCCCATGTGGAAATGGCTAGACAAGGTCGTGATGATGTATAACGGAAGCGCTTTGGAGGGGCTTCGGAGCATTCCCAGATGTTCTGTAACTGGTTTTAGTCTGTTGACCATGTGGTAAATAGCAACCTCTTTGACTGCATTTACAGAAACAGAATCAAAGATAACCAGTTCCAATGTTCCCAAACAACCCCACAAATTTTAGAAGGGTACCGGGTTAAACGGTGACCAGTAAGACCAAAGGGAAACTCTGGTAAGCTCTTCCCTTCAGTCCAGGAGGACTACATATGAAGGCAGATAGAAGTCTGGGGGCACTCTGAGAGGTGCACCAGGGAACCTAAAAATCAGACTGGTCTTGGGTAAATGGAGTCTAAAGCTAGTAATCTTTCACCCCTGGATTCTTGAGGCAATAAGAGATGGGTAAAGAGAGAAGAATGAGCCCTGGGTAGGTCACCAAACAGGAACACAGCCTGGGTAGTGCTTGCATGTCTCAGGGGTCCCCAGGCCTAAATCATAAGTATAATTTGGCCTTAGGGGAAAAATGGCTTAGACACAAGGAGCTTGTGTCCTAGCACTGCTACTAAAACTCCTTTGACAGAATTTTAAAGACCTCCTTCACTGCTGGGTGAGAGGATTGTAAGTGAAAACTTCCTAGCTTTAGTTTTCTGCTTAATTGTTGAGAAAGGAAAGGGATCCAAACCACTGAATACACAAAATACCATCTGAAAGAAATTATCTCAAAATGTGAAAGATTTCATGGGATCTACACATAAAATAAACTCTTATACTCGCCTGAATGTTACTGTTTTTGCTAAGACTGCAAAATATTCATTTATAGGACTACAAAAATGGATAGAGGGGCAACTAGGTAGCACAGGGCCTAGAGTGATAAAGACCTGAGTTCGAATGTGACTCCAGATACTTATTAGCTGTGTGATCCTGGGCAAGTCACTTAACCCAGTTTACTATAGTTTTCTCATCTGTAAAATGGGCTGGAGAAGAACATAGTGAACGACTCCAATGCCTTGCCATGAAAACTTCAGACGGGGTCATGAAGAGTCAGACATGACTGAAAAAATATTACCTCCTCTAGGAAATCTTCTTCCCCTTCCCCGCAATTCCTTGAGTTCCACATAGCATTTCTTCATATCTCTGTAATGGGAAAGGGAGAGTGAGGTAGGGATAGCCAATGAAAACCCAGTTCTTAGGAACAAGTATAGCTTGCTCTGTCTGAAGCAGTCTTATGTAGTGGCTAGGGGGGCGTTTTCTGAAAGTGCCCAATAACTTGGACTGGTGGATTCCAAATCCCTACTTCCAGCATCTGCACTCTACAGTTTGTTTACCGTCTATAAACTACATGCATAACCTTTCAGTTAACTGCTAAGCCAGAACTGAGCATGCATATAAAGGCATTAACAGGCCAAAATGATCTCTGCTTGGCAGTTCAAGTAGGGAGCATGAGCTACTATGGCCTCTAACTGGGGCACAGGTCTTACGCCTTCACTCACTGGGATGTCAGCAAAACTCTTTTTCTGTCTCTGTTATGTCTATTCTTTCCTTCTTTTAGATGAAGGAAATACCAGAGAATAAACTTCAGAAGGGCATATACTGCCAGAGATCCAGGAGTCCATACTACCTAATCTGCCATTACAACCTTGAGGATTCCTCTTCTTGATACAGACAGGTAGTCTGAAGCAAGGAAAGGACTCACTGAGTGGCTATGCTTCATGAAGAAGAGCCTTTGATGAGGCAAATGCTTTGTAGCAACTAATTAAAGTTTAAGCCTACTTTCCCCAGGGATGGAGATGACACAGGGGAGAATGTGTGCCCTTGATGTGGAGAGATGTGCTTGTGCTTCTGTTCCTGCTACATCTTTTCAGCACCTATCCCTTTGTAAAATCTAATTGATGTTAACTGATTAGATGTTACTAGAGCACTTTCCATTGGATTAATGAATGGTATAGGAGATTTATTAATTTTAATTGGTAGTTGACATCAGGGGGAACACATCAAAACTAGGGGTGGTGTTGAGCCAGTAACATTAGAAATAAAGCTAAGGTGCTTCCGGGTACTCCCAGAGCTCTGAGGAGAGACAACTACCCTCTCAGGACTCAACAGAGCAAAGAGAAATAGGGATGAGGACTTTCAGAAGTCCATCAAAGTCAAATGTTTCCCCAGGCCTTTACTATCTGTGTAACTCTGGGCAAGTCACTTAACCTTTTTGTACCTTAGTTTATTCATCTACAAAAAAAGAGGTGTGGCTTTGATGGCCTCTAAAGTCCCTTCTAGTTCTAAATCTATTATCCTCTTATCTATGATTCTATGAAGAGTTAAGCCTGTAAACCTAAACCATCAATGTATATCTTTTTCAGTCTCATGACAGGGAACCATTCTTAAAGAAATAGTTCACAATTGTGGCTCTCAACGAAATGGGGTGCTGCCAAATGCCATATACAAATCTCTGACCACTATAACCAGGGACAACCACATCAGCAGTTCATTGCACAAGGAGCACAATTTTAATCCACTGTAGGGAGATCAACTGCTACCCTTTTATCTTCCTCAGCTCTAATTAGTTTCTCAGCATTGACAAGACTGGCTTCAATTCAAGCCCCACCTTGAATTTCATTGTCCCCTGGGGACAAGTGAAGGACACATCATTTTGTTTCCCCTCCAGATGCTTGGCAGTTCCAAGCGCAGGTATTAATAACACTGTGTCCCAGATCACTCTGTTTTCATCAAAAGCTATGCCTCAAATGAGACATGGCTGATGATAACCTGACTTGGCTGTCAAGCAAAAGAACCTTTCATTACATAGGTCAGCCCTAGGGTTCCTCTGTACAAATTTCTGAAAATCACTTTGAGCTAGACAAAAATCTCCCCCATCAAGAGATTTTAAAACCCTGACAGTGGGTAGAAATAAGAGACATTCAAGATCTGCCCTATCTGATCAAGGTCACAGGAGTAGAGCATGGAGTGAGAAGGGACTCATTGAGGTTAGCTAAACTGTGCCTCTACAACTAAGCCATACTAGATAAAGACTGTAACTTTCCTGTTTTCAAAAGACCTCCTGGTACGAATCTAGCTATGTGACCCTGGGCAAGTCACTTAACCTTCTTTGCCTCAGTGCCCTCATTTGTAAAATGAGCTGGCGAAGGAAGTGGCAAAACCATTCCAGTATCTTTGCCAAGAAAATCCCAAATGGAGTCACGAAGTGGATACAAATGAAATGACTAAACAACAAAGACAATAGTCTACAAACTCCTCTGGTAAATGACACCCAACACTGATGTCACTGACACGATCTTGTCAGTTCAATTGACACTGGAATTGGAGTCAGGAAGACCTCTATTTGGATCTTGGTCATTGTTAGCTGTGTAACCTCAAGCAAGTCACTGAATCCCTTTCAGCCTCCGCTTCCTCATCTGTAAATTAGGAATAACAATAGTAGCTACCTCACAAGGTTGTTGTGAAGATTAAACGAGATGATACATATAAAGTGCTCTGCAAATGTCAAAACACTTTGTAAATGCCAGATGTTATTTTTTTAAAATCTATTCCTGCGACTTCATCATTGTGGGGTAGCTACCAGTGGTGAAATTCCAGCCACTATGCAGATCAGCCACTGGGATAATTAACACCTACTTCTTGTTCTAAAGACATAATGAGAATATTTGTAAAGCACTTAGCACACAGTTCCTGGCACACAGCTGGCACTATGTAATGTTAGCTACTACTACTACTACTACTACTACTACTACTACTACTACTGCTACTGCTACTACAATTACCACTATTACTACTACTAAAACTACTACTATTACTACTACTTCAGTGTTCAAGAACTGACCAGAGGCATATAGAGGTTGTTACTTGTCCACAATCACAAAGGCAGTAGGTGTGCCAGTAGGGCTTGAACGCAAATCTCACTGAATCCGAGGTTCAGTGACTATTTACTGCGCTTTGCCAACAGATATCATCATTACTGTCACCATCAGACCTAAATTTCTCGTGCTTCATTTTAACCTCACATCCTTTTTCTTCATTCTGTAGCTATTAGAAGCTTACGTAGGAATTTTGGGACCCTTGGCAAACTAGAAAGTCACGGATCTGTTGTTTGTTTATGTGTATATATGCCACTGGGCATGTATATGTTACTGTATATATGAATGTTTATATATTTTATTATTATATTGCATAATTTTATATATTGTATATATTATATACTGTATGTAAATACAAATATATACTAAGTGCCATTAATGCTATTCTTGCTTTGGTTTGGCTTATTGTTCTACATATTTGCTTGTGTTCTATGAACCTGTATGTAATACATGTATGTGACATGTGCATGTAATGTTAGTACTGTGTATTATTTAACCCTGAAGTCACTGAAACAGTGCTGCTCTATATTTTGCTATATCTACTGCATAAATTGTTGATGTATATTTGCTGTGAATGGCCCCCTGAGATGATTACCTGGGAAGCTGGGTTAATCATCCTTATTATGTTAAGAAATGATGCTTATTTTGATGCTCTGATGTGTAATTGTAGGTGTCACACTTAATGGAGTTAATTTTTCAAAGGACTACAAAATTTCTTATCCTGGAGGAGGGAAGGTAGCATCCTTTGGAGCTGTCTATCAACAAAGACCACTAGAAAAGTCCCATGTAGTATCTCTCCCCTCCTTGACCACCAAGGAGTTTGCCCTGACTCCTGACTAACTGGGGCCAGATTTGGACAAACTAGCCTCTTCTCCTGAGGAAGGGAACAGCAGAAGTGAGCAGAGAAGAGAGAAGACAGCGCACACCAGAACAAAGAAGGCAACAAGAGCAAAGCTGCAGAGCCGGGGTGAGCATGCCCCAGAAGGCAGCAAAACTTGAAAGCCATGGAGAGTGATCCCCAAGAACGCCCAAGTGGAGATGCTGGGGGAGGGCACCAACTTGGATTCTGGGACACAAAGCACATTTGACTGGATGTTCAGCTTGCCCAGAGAGGAGCCCAAGACTGGTAATTCTTCATTTGCAGCTCTTTCTCTGCCTCTCCCTTTGTAATAGAGTATGTGCCTGTTTCCCAAACTCATTTCATTCTTTAAAGTTTATTTACCTTTCTGCTTATCTTGTCTTTATGGTTCTTTGTGATCCCATTTGGGGTTCTCCTGACAAAGATACTGGGGTGGTTGGCATTTCCTTCTCCAGCTCATTTGACAGATGAGGAAATGGAGGCAAGCAGGATTAATTGACTTGCCCAGGGTCACACAGCTAGTAAGTGTCTAAGGCCAGATTTGAACTTGGGTCTTCCTGACTCCAGGCCCTCCAGTGCATAGAGGGCCCTCTGTGCACTTTGCCAGTGCATCTGGTGAACCTGCCACCACTAGGTGCCCAGCAAATAAGTATAGTCAAACAAAACAAATATGTAACAAATCCACACATTGGCCATGTTTGATAACATATGTTTCATTCTATACTATCATCCATCATCTTTCTCACAAGAGGTGGGAGATGTGGTTCATCCTTAGTCTTATATACATTATCGCACAACAACCCTGTGAGAGAGACTTTACAGGCATTTTTATCCTATGTTACATGGTTGTTTACATGTTGTCTCCCCTATGAACTGGGAATCCCTTAAGAGTAGGCACTATCTTTTGCCTTTCTTTGTATCTCCATTGTTTAGCATAGGGTCTGACACATAGAAGATACTTACCAAATGCTTGTTGGCTGACTGACATAAGACCTGTTTTAAACAACCTATCCTAAGTCAGGACTATAAATAATCATGTCTTACATGATGCTTACCTTTAAAAAATATTTCATTCTCTTCACATATGGTCCAGTGCTAAGTGAGACCCTCATGAATCTATTGCATTGAATAACTAATCATATTACCAGACACACAAAAATGATTAGAAAGATGGAAAGGCTTAGATCTCTCAGAGGTGCTCCTTAACTCTCGTAAGTAGCTAGGGCCTTCTCTTCCTCTCTCTCTCTCCTGCAGCTCATTACTGCCAGAGATTTCCTGCCTATAGCCTCTCTCTCTTCTGGAAGATTTCCCCATTGAACAAAGAGAAGAAGACCCTTTGTGAGAGACCAGTCTCAATTTCCCTAGTGTCTTCTTATCCATCCTGTTCCATCTTTGTTCCTAGGGGCCCCAATTCATTTGCACGACTTCCATGCTCAACGTTCCCTTCCCTATCTGTAACGTTCATACCTCCTCCTGCTACTGGCTAGGTGTAAGCATTGTCTCTGGCTCTTCATCCAAATCCTGGACTTTCCCATCATGGCAAGACTGTTCAAACTTTCAGCAGGATAGAACAGCCTAAGTTGGTAGAAAGAGCCCGTGTGGGTTTTAGACTCAAAATAAGGATATACGGTTATTTATTCAAATGTTTTCTCCACTTGCAAATTGTTTCCACAATTTTGAAAAAGAAATATGATACTCCACATAATCTTTTCTTCCTGAGAGAGGTTAAGATGGTGGAATTCCTCTGACAACTTGGTAAGAACTGTTGAAGAGCTATGAAAATGAAAAGTCAAATGCTTAACCACTATTGATATCTTCTCTTGTCAAGACTTCAGAAGGTAGTTTCAAGGCATGACTTTAGTGAAGGAAGGGATGATGCTAGTGAGGGAAAGGGTCCAGGTAACATCGTTCTAGGGAGTGAAGGGGACACACTCCTTTTCTTTATAACCTCCTCCCAGAAACAAGAGGAAATCTCTTCATTGGACAGTCTAAAAGAAGTTGGTATCAAATCTCCCCCTCCCCCATTTCAAATGCACCAGCCACAATGGAGCAAAAGAAAATTAATGGATTAAAAAATAAGTGAGAAAGATAAAAAGGAAACCATAAATATAAAATTTTTCATTCAATAACTGAGTAATGACAAATACCCAAACCCATGGAGTTTGCTCAGTGTCATGGCCCTGGTGTGGAGAGTCCATACATACTAGTATTCTCCTCCAAAAGCTACCAGTTACTGCCTCATGTCCATGGCATGCCTGCACTTTCCTATTTTCTATCCATCTTGTAAGTATCGAGATATATGTGTGTAGATAGGTATGCACACATATGTATGTATTGCTCATGTATGTTGTATATATGTATGGGTGTATATATGGGTGTGGATGAATTTGGTGTATATATAGTATGTGTATACATATATATGTACATATGTGTTGGGCATGTGTTAATATATGTTTCGTCCTTATGCATGTTTTGTATATATGCACAACTGTGTATATCCATGTATGTGTGTGCATGTGTATGTTGTGCGTATGTGTGTATATGTGTGGGGTGTATATATGTATTGTGCATACATATACGTATATATATGTTATGTGCATATGTGTATTTATATATGTATGTGTGTATATACATATATATGTAGATGTGTATGTCTATATGTATGTGTTTTGTATAGCCTTCCCTGACTGAATGTAAGCATCTGGAGGGGAGGAACTGTTTCGTTTTTTCCAATAATTCACCATGCCTGTGACTTCTGGGAGCAAAACATTTCTCTTTGACTACATTGTTGTCTTCCCTGTTTACAAGCTTTGCTTTGTTATTTGTGTCCTCTGCAATTACTACGGAGTCTGATATATAGTAAGCATTTAGTCATTGGTTTTTCATTCATTCATATTTTTCATATCTGGCCCAGTAGCAGGCACTTTATGATCAGTTGGCTAAGCAGTCTAGTGAACTGAACACCTAGAGTTAGTTGAATTGAATGCCGCCTCAGAGACTTACTGGCTTTTAATCCTGAACAAATCACTGAACTTCTTTCCACCTCAATAAACATTTGTTAAATACCTACTATGTGCCAGCCACTGTGCTAAGTTTCCTCATTTGTAAGATGTGGATAATACTAGCACCTCCTTTGGCATGATCAATGAGATAATCTAAAGGCATTGCAAACCTAAGAAAGCTGTACAAATGTTACTTACTATTATTAATAAATGTTTGGTCATTGATTAACTGGTATCACTGATACTCAGTCCTGTTTTGTTGGAGTTTCAAGTAACATCTTTTCCTGATTTGTGTCCTCTCTCAGATACAGCTTCCTCTGACATAAGCATTAATGAGGAAAGCTGAGAATTACTTTCCTAATTCAGCAAAGACTTAACAGCTATTAGCTCCTGTGAAGCATACTAAAGTTCAGACCAGGGATTCTCAGTGCAGTCCAGTGGAAAGAGCACTGGTCCTATAATCAGAGAATCTGGGTTCTACCGTGTGACCTTGGGGACATATGTTAACCTCTCTGGGCTTTGGTTTTCTCAACTCTAGAAGGAAGGGGTTAGACAAGATGTCCCCTGAGGTTCCTTCCAACTGTATATATCTAGGATCCCTTACTGAATCTTTACTTCTTTCCTTAGAGCTCTTTGGACTCTGAATACACACAAGAACTCAGAAGCAGGGTCTTTGCATGATTTTATGAGAGCAAAATATTTTTGTTGCACACTCCCATTCTGTCTTTTGAAGTTTTAATTCTGTCACATGAGGGCCAGAAAGACAGGCAACAGACATTTATGAAGGACTTTCTATGTGCCAGGCACCATACTAAGCACTGGGGATACAAAGAGAGGCAAAAGTTGGCCCCTGACCTCAAAGAGCTTAAAATCTAATCGCGAAAGGGAGGGGATAACATGCAAACCACCACATACAAACCAGGTATATACAAGACAAATCAACAGAGGGAAGGTTCTAGAATTAAGGGGGCTCAGGAATGGCTTCTTGCAGAAGGTGGGATTATGACTGAGATTTGAAGGAAGCCAGGGAAGCCAAAAGGAGAGGATGAGGAGGAAGAGAGTTCCTGAAATAAGGGACAGAAAGGGAACGTGCTCAGAATCTGGAGATAAGATATCACATTCAAGAAATCACAACGAGGTCAGTGTCTTTGGATCACAAAATATGTTGGGAGTTGGGACAGAGTAGAGCAAGGCATAAGAAGACTGGAAATGTAAGAGAGAGGCAGATTTTGAAGGGATTTTAATCCTACAGGATTTTACACTTAATCTTAAAGGGAATAGTAAGCTACTGGAGTTGATTGAATAGGAGGTGATGTAGGATGCTGAATTTGGCAGCTAAATAGAGGATGAATTAGAGTGAGGAGACTTGAGGCAGAGAAAATAGCTATAGACTACTGCCATAGTACAGCTATGAAATGAGAGCTTGGCCCAGAGTAGTCAAAAAAAAGAAAGAAGTATGTATGAAAAATGTTAGGAAGGTCAAAGTTACAGTATTTGGCAACAGATTGTATATGGAGTGAGGCTAAGAAAGGGAGGATTCAAGGATGACCCTACTGCTGAGTTTGAGTAACTGGGAGGATGATGATCTCAACAGTAACAAGGAAGTTTGGAAGGAGAGTGATTTGGGGGAAGATAACAAGTTCAATTTGGGACATATTGAGTTTAAGAAATTTATGAAATGTAGCTTGAAATGCCTAATCATTAGAAAAGCAAGGCTAGACTTAGGAGAAGGGACTGGATACATGATCTGAAAATCATTAGTATAGAGATGTTGTTTGAACTCATGGATGCTAATGAGATCACCAAGTGAAGCAGTATAGATGTAGAAGAGAAGAGGGCCCAGAACAGACTCTGGAGGTACTCATCTTTTGCAGGGTGAAATGGAATTACTTGTGCATGCAGTGGGGACTGCATTGACAATTAGAAGGGTCATCTCTTTTTAAAAAAAAATATTTAATTTTATTTTTCAACAATCATTTCCGTTTTTGAGTTCTAAATTTTCTCCCCATCTCTCTCCTTTCCCCACCCCAAAACACCATGCATTCTGATTACTCCTTCTCCCAATCTGTTCTTCCTTCTATCATACCCCTCCCTTTCCTTATTCTGATCTTCTCTTTTCCTGTAGGGCGAGATAGATTTCTATACCCTATATATTGTATTTCTTATTTCCCAGGTGAATGGAAAAAAATGATTCTCAACATTCATTCCTAAAATTTTGAGTTTCAACTTCTCTCCCTTCTACCCTCCCCACACATCCCTACTGTGAAGGCAAGCAATTCAATATAGGCTTGTTTAGTTATGCAAGAGACTTCCATAATAGTCATGTTGTGAAAGACTAACTATATTTCCCTCCATCCTATCCTGTCCCCCATTTATTCTATTCTCTCTTTTGTCCTTCCCCAAACTTTTTACTTCTGTGTTTACTTATAATTACTCCCTCCTCCCATTTGCCCTCCCTTCCATCATCCCACCACACCCCACTTATTCCCTTGTCCCCTACTTTCCTGTAATGCAAGATAGATTTTCATACCAAATTGAGTGTGCATGTTATTCCCTCTTTAAGACAACTGTGATGAGAGTAAGTTTCACTTTTTCCTCTCACCTCCCCCCTTTTCCCCTCCATTAAAAAAGCTGTTTCTTGCCTCTTTTATGGAAGATAATTTGCCCCTTTGCATTTTTCTCTTTCTGCCCCCAATGTATTCCTCTCTCACCCCTTAATTCTATTTTTTTAGATATCATCCCTTCCTATTCAACTCACCCTATGCCCCCTGTCTCTATGTATATAACCCCTCTAACTACCCAAATACTGATAAAAGTCTCAAGAATTAGAAATATTATCTTTCCATGTAGGAGTGTAAACAGATCAACTTTAATAAGTCCCTTATGATTTCTCTTTCCTGTTTATCTTGTCATGCTTCTCTTGATTCTTGTGTTTGAAACTCAAATTTTCTATTCAGCTCTGGTCTTTTCATCAGGAATGCTTGAAAGTCCTCTATTTAATTGAATGACCATTTTTCCCCTGAAGTATTATACTCAATTTTGCTAGGTAGGTGATTCTTTGTTTTAATCCTAGTTCCTTTGACTTCTGGAATGTCATATTCTCAGATATTTGATCCCTTAAAGTAAAAGCTGCTAGATCTTCTGACTGTATTTCCACAATTTAATTATTTCTTTTTAACTGCTTGCAATATTTTTTCCTTGACCTGGGAACTCTGCAAATTTTTCCTAGGAGTTTTTCTTTTAGGATCTCTTTCAGGAGGTGACTGGTGGATTCTTTCAATATTTATTTTATCCTCTGTTTCTAGAATATCAGGGCATATTGCCTTGATAATTTCATGAAAGATGATGTTTAAGCTATTTTTTTGATCATGACTTTCAGATAGTCCCATAATTTTAAAATTATCTCTCTTGTATCTAATTTCCAGCTCAATTCTTTGCTGTCCCTTTCTCTTGAATTCCTTGCCCCCTCATTTTATCACTGACTTTGACCTACCAAACATCGCCCTCAGATTGTTCATATTTTCTCCTGCCTTCACTCCTATTAATTTGCTATTGAATAAAGCTAAAAAAAAATCACAAAGCTATAATGACTGAGTGCACTAGAAATTCATATTGCATAATCTCAATTGGACCTTCACCATGGAAAAGCAACCCTTTTACACTTTTCTAGTTGATTCACTATCCTATTCACTACAACAGGTCTTCTAAGGCTTTTCATCCCTCCTCAAACCTCCTATGGTTCCTTCTTTCCCCACCTTCTTTGCTCATATTTCACTGAAAAACAAGTGGAGGCCATTTGTTGAGAACTCCCTCTTTTCCCCTCCTCTTTATCTCACATCACTCCAAAGCTTTCTGCCACTTTCTTCTCCTTTACCTCAACTCACATTAAGAGATGACCCTTCTGTGGGGAGGTGGAGGGGAAACAGAACTAAGATGGTGGAGTAGAGGGATAGACCTGCTCTAAATCTACCCCTATAGCCCATAAAATACCTGTAAAAATGACTCTGAACAAATTATAGAGCAGCAGAAGCCACAAAACGACAGAGTGAAAGAAATTTCTAGCCCAAGACAGTCTGGAAGGCTGACAGGAAAAGATCTATTACACCAGTCTCAGAGCAGAATGCAAGGCATGTCAAGGACAGGGCTGAAGCAGACTTCAGGGTGCAGAATCATAGGCAGCACCTACGGTTCCCAGATTTCTCAACCCCAAAACACCAAAGACAGCTTCAAAGGTCAGTGAGAAAGCTCTTTCACCTGGGTGAGAAGGGAGAAGGTTCCTCCCCTAAGCCTGGCCCCAGAATCCATTTTTGGAACCCTCTACCTAAAGACCCTAGGGGACTTGAAGAGCAGATCTGGGTCTCAGTTCTGAGCGGTGGTCCTGGGGTGAGGAGGAGGGATGGTATGGTGGATCTGGAGGAGGTTGTGCAGAGGGAACCATACTTGCAGATCTTGGGCAGAAAAGCTTGTGGTTCCTCCCGGACCGGAGTGCAGGCCAGGAGAGCAATAAACTCCTCTCCCTTGATTGTGCCACCTTAGAGGAACTGAGAAATTACATGTCTCTAGAGTGTACCCTCCACTTGACAAAGGACTCAAAAATCAAGTAACTGGCTGGGAAAATGCCCCAAAAAAGGGAAAAAAATAAGATTATTGAAGGTAACCTTCTTGATGAAAAGGTATTTTCTTCCATCCTTTCAAATGAAGAAGAACAAAGCATACCATCAGAGGAAGACATCAAAGTCAAGGCTTCTCCATCTAAAACCTTCAAAAAAAAATTTGCAATGTTCTCAGGCCATGGAAGAGCTCAAAAAGGAATTTGAAAATCAAATAAGAGAAGTGGAGAAAAAAAGTGAGTCAGCAGTTTGCTAAAGGAGACCCCCAAAATGCTGAAGAAAATAACACCTTTAAAAATAGACTAACCTAAATGGCAAAAGAGATCCAAAAAGACAATGAGGAAAAGACTGCTTTAAAAAGTAGAATTAGCCAAATGGAAAGGAGGTTCAAAAGTTCACTGAAGGAAATAGTTCTTTTTTTAAAATTTTATTTACTTATTTTTCATTTTCAACATTCATTTCCACAAGATTGTGAGTTCCAAATTTTCTCCCAATCTCTCCCCTCCCCCCACCATAAAACACCATGCATTCTGATTACCCTTCCCCCAATGTGCCCTCTTTTCTATTATATCCTTCCTTTCCTTTATCTCCATATTCTCTTTTTCCTTTTTGGGTAAGATAGATTTCTATACCCCATTACCTGTATTTCTTATTTCCCAGTTGCATGTAAAAACAATTCTCAACATTTGTTCCTAAAGCTTTGAGTTCCAACTTCTTTCCCTTCCTTCCACCCCACCCATCCCCACTTAGAAGGCAAGCAATTCAATGTAGGCTATATATGTGCAATTTTGCAAAAGTCTCCCATAATAGTTATGTTGTGAAAGACTAATTATATTTCCCTCCATCCCATCCTATCCCCCATTTATTCTATTCTCTCTTTTGTCCTTGTCCTTCCCCTAAAGTGTTCACTTCTAATTACTCCTTCCTCCCATTTACCCTCTCTTCTACCATCCCACCACACCCCACTTATTCCCTTCTCCCCTGCTTTCCTGTAGTGTAAGATAGATTTTCATACCAAATTGAGTGTGCATATTATTCCCTCCTTAAGATAACTGTGATGAGAGTAAGCTTTTTCCCTGTCACGTTTTGCCATTTCCTCTCCATTGAAAAAGCTCTCTTTCCTTTTTTATGAGAGATAATTCGTCCCATTCCATTTTTCCCATTCTGCTCCCAGTATATTCCTCTCTCACTCCTTAATTTTATTTTTTTAGATATCATCTCTTCCCATTCAACTCACCCAGTGTCCCCTGTCTACATATATGTGTATAATCTGTCCAATTACCCAAATACTGAGAAAAGTTTCAAGAGTTAGAAATATTATCTTTCCATGTAGGAATGTAAAGAGACCAACTTTAATAAGTCCCTTATGATTTCTCTTTCTTATTTACGTTTTCATGTTTCCCTTCATTCTTGTGTTTGAAACTCAAATTTTCTATTCAGCTCTGGTCTTTTCATCAAGAATGCTTGAAAGTCTTCTATTTAATTGAATGACTATGTTTTTCCCCTGAAGTATTATACTCAATTTTTCTGGGTAGGTGATTCTTGGTTTTAAACCTAATTCCTTTGACTTCTGGAATATCATATTCCAAAGCCTTTGATCCCTTAATGTAGAAGCTGCCAGATCTTCTATTATCCTGATTATATTTCCACAATACTTGAGTAGTTTCTTTCTGGCTGCTTGCAATATTTTTTCTTTGACCTTGGAACTCTGGAATTTGGCTACAATATTCCTAGGAGTTTTTCTTTTAGGATCTCTTGGATTGGTGGATTCTCTCAATATTTATTTTACCCTGTTTTCATGAAAGATGATGTCTAGGCTCCTTTTTGCTCATGGATTTCAGATAGTCCTATAATTTTGAAATTGTCTCTCCTGGATCTATTTTCCAGGACAGTTGTTTTTCCAATGAAATAGTTTACATTGTCTTCAATTTTTTCATTCTTTTGGGTATTTTTTTTTGTAATTTCTTGGTTTCTTATAAAGTCATTAGCTTCCATCTGCTCCATTCTAATTATAACTTTGTGATTTTTTCTAGCTTTATTCAGTAGTACATTAATAGGAGTAAAGGCAGTAGATAATAGAAACAATCCAAGGGTGATGTTTGGTAGGGCAAGTTCTGTAATATAATATGGGGACCAGGAACTCAAGAGAAAGGGACAGCAAAGAATTGAGCTGGTCCATTAAGGGATCAAGATGAAGAAGGGGGGAGAGTTTATCTAGTGAAACGATCTTGCCTAGGAAAGAACAGGAGTCCAAAGATGGGGTGTCACAATGAGGATGAAGAATAGGGTTTGGAGTTGCATGGCAGAGGGAGAAATGTAATGATGATAGAATATCATCAGATAAGGGAATTTCAGAATTCATTCAGAATTCACATAGAAGTGGTGCATTTGTGGTTGATGCAAGATCAAGGATATGACCATCTTTGCATGTTGTTGAAGTAGAAAAGAGACATAGGTCATATGCAGAGAGTAAGTTGAAGTACTGTGAAGTTAGGATGTTTAAGGCAGTACCAATATGTATGTTGAAGTACCCTAGTATGAAGGTAAGAGTTGGGAAGGAGAGAAATAATGTAAACTGACCACTGAACTCATGGAGGAAAGAAAGAGTGTATGTCTTGGAGATTAATATGCTATCCACCAGAACTTTGAATGAGTGATAGAAATGGATTGGGTGAAACACAATGGAGGAAAGGTCACAGTGATTGTGGTAGAGCAAATATCCGAAAATGGCAATGAGGAGGAAGAAGTATTCAAGCTCCCTCACCTTGACAAGTGAGTTAGGAGAATGAGTCAAAGAGCAACCATGCTGGGAAAGGAGACCAAGTAGACTGTGTCATCAGAAGGAAGCCAGTTCTCAGTGAGAGCCAAAGGATGAAAGAAGTTGGAAAGGAAAAGATTTAAGATGAAAATAAGCTTGTTGCCTATGGAGCAATCATTTCAGATTACACAGTAGAAGGCTTGGGTAGCTTTAGAGCAGAACAGTGTTGGCTTGAAATGAATGGGAATAAGGAATCAAGAAATAGGGATGGAGAATAGGATTGAAATGATGTCAGGAGGAAGTTCAGAATCACTGGGATGGGGAGGATAAGAATTTGTTAATTATTAAGGAATAAATAAGGAATCAACATCGTTTAGGGGTTGGCCTCAGGATGAAGTCTTCTCAGGGCCCCCAAGTAGCTCAGTTGAGGGGACAAGTTGAGGGAGATGAGAGGACTGAGTTACTCTCCTTCCCCATAAAGGCAGGATATAAGACAAGGAGATGCGATAGAATGCTTTTTCTCCTCTTCCCATAAAACACTGGAGACCAGGAAGCAGAACTGGTATAATGGAAATGGTGACTTTACAACAACTTAAAATTTTATATCCTAGCCACAATGCCATTCCTACCTAGCAGAACAATGATTTGAACTTTCCTTCTTCAAAAAAGATTGCAAAGAATAAGGAGATAGAGAAATTCTAGGAAAAAATTAATAAGAATCTTCAAATTAAATCAACATACACTTTGATATTTAGTGACCCTAACCCTAAATCAATGAAGTGATAGGACAATAAAGAAGGACATCTTGAAAAACATAGGCCAGGAAGAAGGAATAAGAGGGATAAAGATCTATAGGCTACACAGAATGTACATTCACTAGAGAATGTTTTTCCGTAGAGAATAATTTACCTGGTAAAAGCCAGTAAATGTTAAA
This sequence comes from Potorous gilbertii, assembly GCA_028658325.1. NCBI lineage: Eukaryota > Metazoa > Chordata > Mammalia > Diprotodontia > Potoroidae > Potorous > Potorous gilbertii. The sequence goes on along the minus strand of CM053769.1, from coordinate 703,309,060 downwards.
TATGTAGACTACCAAATGACAACATAAAAATGAAATTGATTATATTTTAATAAATAAGAACATTCATTATTTTGGGGAGCCATCCCCAAATTAGAGTTTTGTGAAAACCAGGCCTCCAATTTGTCTGAGTCAAGATCAGAATTAGTAAAAAGCTAGAAAAAAATCATAACAAGAAAAGATATGGCATAAAATTAAAACAACTTATCCTGGAACTATTTTAACTATTTTATTTAATTAGTAATGCAAAATAGGCAGTAAAAATTCTGTTGACTGACATAAAACAATTACCATAACAAGCAGACTCAAAGAGTCTAAAAAAGGATCTTTGTCAGTAAATACCTAAATGACAAACAGAGATATCTATGGCAGATGGCATTAATGCCGGTTCTGAAGATAAACTTATTTGTGAAAACATCCATCATTCAATGGATGATTCCGATCAGCATTAGTTTGTGAGACAGAGAGAAGCAGGGGAAGGCAATGCCAGTTTAAAGAAAGCTTGGCAAGAGAACTGAAAAACAAAGTCCTGCCAAAGAAATTTAAGGATGAAAAAGGAAGAACAGAAAAGAGAATGAAAATTTCTCTGGACCTCAGTTTCCTCATTAGAGTCTGGAACAAACGACCTCAAAAGTCTCTAAGTCTATGATTCTCTTGGGAACAGATATACTCCTAAAGAGGGAGGAAGAAAACAAGCATTTATTAAGTACCACTATGTGCCAGCTTTGTGCTAATTGCTTTAAAAATGATATTTTCTTGTATCCTCACAACAACCCTGGGAAGTAGCTTCTACTTTGCAGTTGAGGAAACTGAAGTAGATAGAGGTTAAATGATTTATCCAGGGTCACACAGCTAATATAAGTGTGTGAGTCCTGATTTTAATTCAGAACTTCCTAACTTCAGGCCCAGCATGTTATCTATCCACTTAGCAATCTAGATAATTCAGAAATTGTTCATAAGATAATATTGAATCCTATTTTTCCATTGACTTCTCTTATGTGAGCAAATATATTATCTCCAATTTGATGATTTCTTACCCCTTCCCCAGCATTTTTATATTAGCATAGTATCTGCATCCAGAGAGAGAAATGATAAATAGGAGGAAGTATAGAACGATTTTATACACCACACACACACACACACACACACACACACACACACACACACACACACACACACTTTTGTCCAATGGTATTCATCTCTGGGGGGGAAGGGAAGAGAGAAGGAAGGAAAAAAGGGAAAAAAATTAAATTTGCATGATAACTTTATTATATATTTAAAAGAAATAGCAGGTTATACGTAATGGATTTGCAGTTTCATGTGCAATCTTTTTACTATACTATGTTCTAGAAATGCTTGTTTTATTTCATAAATTAAAAATAAAATAAAAAAATAAAAAAAACAAAAACATGGTACCAGTAAGGACTATGAATATCAGTCTCCTGGTCTGAAGAAAAATCTCAGTAACTTTCAACTTTTGAGTCTCCTATTTACTTTTGAACAGGTTTCACTCAGAGCTATTTGTGACAAAGTTAACTGAAATTGAGCACCTCCAAGAATAGCTACATTGTTTCTTTCCTTCAGCAGTTCTTTATATTCCTAAAAATTGCAAAGGATTGCTTTAAGAGAGGCTACATGTGTACTTGTGAGTAAACAAGAAAGAAAGAGGGAGATTGTGAAGTATTCATTTTCATGTACAATTTCCTTTCCTTTTAAGTTTCAGATTTTCTTAAAGTCATTGCTGACTTCTATACAAGGATCAAGAACTGTGCACTCCTGCTCCAGAGATAGTAGGAGGAAGGCAAAGGTAAAGAGGGATGGAAGTCCAGACTAGGGTCAAGGTCACATGTGGCCTTCTAGGTCCTTGGGTGTATGGTCTTTTGACTGAGTCCAAGTTTAACAGAACAAATCCTTTTATTAAGGGGATTTTTTTTTCTGTGAAGTTTGGATTCAGTCAAAAGGCCACCCTTGAGGACGTAGAAGTCTGAATGTGACCTCGAGGCTGCAGATTCCCACCCCTAACAATTTAACCCATCCAGGACTTAGACAGTAATAAATATCTGGCTTTAACTTAACCCTTTGCTCCAGCAAGAATAACCATAATCTCCTTAAAGATGTTTCTGGCAGGGGTAGCTATTCCCTGCTCCCCGCCCCCCCCCCCTTTAAAGTAGGGTCAGAAGAGGAAGAGAATTAAGTAGAAAAAATCATTTTTCTTGCTTTCTTCTCAAATTGTGTGTGGAGGTGGGAGTCGTGAGGGATAGGGAAATTCACAAGGGGTACAAAGCATCAATAATTAAGAGTCTATTCGTTTAGAGAAGATTTTGTCCCCAAGACGTAACGGCAGGTATGTTTAAAAATGTCTATAAGCCTTTTTAAAATGACATTCAAGAAATTTTCTGATAAAATGTTCATTCTCAAAATGAATTTTGAAGTACAAAATAGATAAGGTGACTTTTATTTGGGGCACAATAGCATCGGCTTAACTGAACATAACAGTCGGGACAGAATCATGGCTCAGCTCTCATTAAAGTCCACCTCCCTTTCCTTGTCCCCAACCTCATGTGCCTAATGGCATGGAACTATTCATTATCAGAAGTCTTAAGTCCTAGCACTATCTAAAAGCTCTGGGCTAAAATGAACTGGTTCATTTGGGCTGAAGGGATTTATATTTGCATTTGCAATTCTGAAGGACAAATAGCCCCAAGCAGACCCACACAAGCAAGTACACAGGCTTCATTTCTTGGTGTCTCACTTTTGCTCTCTCATATTAGACCTGGACCCAGGTGGACCACAGCAAGCCAGCCCCCTTATTTACATATGAGGAAATTGAGGCTCAGAGAAGTCCCATAGGAGCTGGTATAAAGTACATAGCAGAGGCAGCCAGGAAAGCTAGGCTATCAGCCTGACCTTTCTCAAATTATTTGACATTTCTCATCTGGGTCAGTACCAGTTCAATCCACAGCAGACATTGTGTTCCATTTCTCTGGGTTTAAATTCAAGGTCAGGGATGGTCATAGCAACCAAAGCCCCCTGCAGCCTAAGTTTCACACCTTTGAAAGTATTTGGTGTGGGGGGTGGGGCTGGTCTCCTTGGGCCTGGAAAGGGAGCAAATGGGGACTCCAGTCTCCAAGTCAACAGAACCTGACTTGTAATCAAAGTGATGCTAGTGGCCAGAGTCAACTGAGTGGCATCAGCACCGGATGGTCGTGGCAAATAGAGGCAGAGCCCCAGAATGAGCTGCAGGCACTGAAAGACTTCCTGCTAGGGAATCATACCCATAGGTACAACTGACATTTGTTCTATCATCCTTAAATAAGCATGGACTGTGAGAGATTTCTGTAAGTCTGAGGTGTTAAGGAAGGCTGGAGTATGGCCAAGGAAGAGCCCAGGTGTCTAATTTTGTCTCTGTGCCTTACCAGCCCTGTGTCCTTGGGAGATTCATTTCCATTCTCTCCCTCGTCTCTCTGTTTCCTCATTGATAAAATAAGGTTGAACTAGACGGCCTTGAACATTCTATGGTTTTATAGGAAATATAATTTAGTACCGTAATATATTCACTGACACAGAATCTGCTGATTTGACAATTATTATAATTGGGGCAGCTAGATTGCCCAATCTGCACTGGCCTTGAAGTCAGGAGAAGCTGAGTTCAAATGCAGCCTTAGACACTTACTAAATGTATGACCCTGGGCATGTAACTTAGCCCTGTTTGCCTCAGTTTCCTCATCTATAAAATAAGCTGAAGAAAGAAATGGCAAAGCCACTCCAATATCTTTGCCAAGAAAACCCCAAATGGGGTTGTAGAGAATTGAACACAACTGAAAACAACTGAACAATAACCACATGGTTGTGGAAGGAAGAGTGAAAAGGTGGATATGAAGGCCCTGGACCCATAATTTCATCAGTTTCTTGAACTAACCATAGGAGTAGATCAGCAGTTCCTCTGTGACTTTAAAATCTTTAAGACAAAGAGATTGGGGCAGCTAGGAAACAGAGCATGGGCCCTGTCGTCAGGAGGATCTGAGTCCAAATTCAGCCTCAGTCACTTAGAAGCTGAGTGACCCTGGGTAAATCACTTAACTGCATTTTCCTAAAATTTAAAAAAAAAAAGACTTAAGGAGATTAAATGATTTTGCTCATTGTTTCACAGCTCACATGTCAGCAGTAGAAACTGAACTCAGGAATCTTCCTTGACTCCAAGAGAGGCCACTGATTCACTGTATCATGCTTGTTTTCATTCACATGTAATTACAAGAGGTAAAGGTTAAAAAGAACTTCATGTTCTATAAAGTTTCCTAAAGTCAACAAACGAGGAGCTCCAGAATTTTCTGGGAATTTGATTTGCAGGTCCAATAATCAGTTTTCATATGGTAAGGACTTTTCTATTGACAACATTGTCTGTCTGAGCCTCTATCTCTGACCAGTGATGGGCCTATCTAACCTACACCCATAGATACAGCCCTTCCCTAGTCCCTGAGACTAAACTATACCCAGAGCCTGTGGTCCTGCTTTGACCCTGTTCCCTAGTTCCTGTAATGAGGTCCATGTCTTGTGTCCCTGTACCTGAGTGTGATTCTAACCCTAAATGCCTTGCTTCCCTACCCTGTCACAGGGTCATGAATCTAGAGTTGTAAAGAATTTTAGAGATCATGAAAGTCTTAAAGTATCTTTAAAGACTGTTGCAAAACAGAATAATCACTGAAATGCTGGAAACAAAAGAGGGAGGCAGAGGACACTAAGAGTGGATGGAGAGCTGGAAGGGACCTTAGTAATAGTCTAGCAAACTTCTAGAAGGCAACTAAATGGAGTACTGGATAGAGTGCCAGGCCTGGAATGAGCAAGACTCCTCTTCTTGAGTTCAAATCTGGCCTCTGACACTTCCTAGCTGTGTGACTCTGGGCAAATCATTTAACCCTGTTTTCCTCAGTTCCCTCATCTATAAAATGAGCTGGAGAAGGAAATGGCAAACCACTCCAGTATCTCAACCAAGAAAACCCCAAATGGGATCATGAAGAGTGAGACACAACTGAAAATAGGTAAACAATGATAAAGCAATCTGCTGGTTTTACTGGTGAAGAGATAGGCTCAAAGGAATAGAGTGACTTTCCCAAAGTTGCAGCATGGCACAATGGGGAAAAAATACTGGATGATACTGAATCAGGGGCTCTTGGTCTAAATTTCACTTTTGCTACTTACCACCTGTGTGACCTTAGATAATTCACTTCTCTCTGGATCCCAGCTCCCTCATCCTAAAAATCATAATGTTAGAACATTGGGAAGACAAATGACTTTGAAGAATCCAATCAACTCAATGACCAAACATGATTCCAGAGGACTCATGATGAAACATGTTATCTTCCTTCTGAGGGAAAGGTGACAGAGTATATACATATACATATGTGTATATTCATACATGTTAGACACAGAGATATATATACATATATAGACATACATGTATATTATGTGTATATGTTTGTGTACACATGTATATAATTCTGTGTGTGTGTGTGTGTGTGTGTGTGTGTGGAGAGATAGAAACAGAGATATTTTTGGACAGGGCTTCCAGCCTGACTCTGAACTTTCTCTACCAAGTCACAGTAATCTTGTCCCCCTAGAAGTTTAATCTACCCCTGTGGCTCATTCTTCTGACTGGCATCTACTTCTAGGACCTCCACTTCAAGGAGAGTGCCCAGGCCAACCACATCTTCATTTCTCTCCATTTGCAACTGTCCTCACTTTCTCCATCATGACCCTTGTTGCATACCTTCTTCTCCCCCAATTCTTCTTTTCAATTTTTTTTTTTTGCATTTTCCTCCATTAGAAGACCAGTTTCTGGTAAGAAACTATCTTCCTTCCTTCCTTCCTTTCTTCCTTCTCTCTGGTTTGTATTTTTATTGCTAGCACTTAGCACAGTGCTCTTTGACTGTTACGTAGTATGAGTATACATATTTGTTAAAAGGGTTTTGTTTTTCTTTCTTTTCTTCATAGGTGGGGAGGAGGGAGGGAGAGAAAGCAGATTTTTGTTCATTAAAAAAAAATTTTAAATGAGGGTGTTAGAGGAGATTACCTTTGGAGTTTCCCTCTACCTCTAAGTTCCATCATTTTACAGATGAAGAAATTGAAATCCAAAGAAATTAAGGATCCATGGTTTTCGCCTTTGGGGATAAAACAGTACCTTGGGAGGTGATTTCATGAATTGTTTTTGTCAAAAAAAAAATCACTTGGCAACCAATTCCTGCACAGTAAGGTAGGTTGTTACATCAGTTGTTTGTTCACATGAATAATAAACTCTAACCCTAACCCTAAGCCTAACCCTAAAAAAGTAGCAGAGTCAGAATTTGAACTCAGGTCCTTTGACTCCAAGTTTAGCACCTCCATCTCCTCTGGGATTGAGCTCTTACCTTACCGGCTAAACTCTGGATTGGCAATTCTGCCTCTAACTACTGTCCCTGCTTTTGCTCTTGGGGCCACCTGAGACCTAGTAATCACCTGATATGAACCACCTTTGAAATCTATTGTTTGGTCCTTCCTTAACAAAGAGCTGGCCCCACTCCTTCTGGAAGGTCCAGTTTCCAAGTGCTGGAGAACACCAGTCCAGTCTTTCCTGCCTTGGCCCTAGTTCCTGCTAGGAATAGCAACAGTAACGACAATAGCTAGCCTTTCTATGGTGCTTTAAGGTTTGCAAAGTTCCTTGAATATATTATGTCATTTCATCCTCTCAACATCCCTGAGAGGTAAGTGTTATTTTTATTCCCATTTTACAGATGAGACAACTGAGGAATAGGAAAACTGACTTGCCCAGGATCACTTAGGTAAGTGAGTGTCTGAGGCAGGATTTAGACTCAGGTCTTCAAATTCAGCTCTCTGTCTCTTATTTCCCCTAGCCACTCTGAGCTACTTGTGATTTTAGTTATGACCATTTATATCCCTTTAAATTTAGGCATAGGTATATCTAGTTCTTACTTATCCCTGTTTGTATGTTATGGGGTTAAAACCAATAAATTTCTTATTTCAAAATGTTAAGGAACTGTGACTTTTATCTTTCTGAATATCCCTTCTACCTCAGCAGATTACAGTTTCTCCATGTTTTGGAAGGTGTTTTGACAAGTAGCTGAGGTTTAAAAACATGTATTAACTACTTGGCAACCATTCCCTCCAAACGCAGTAAGAGTTGCTCTTACTAGATTTGGAGATTTCCACGGAGGATGCAGACTGGTCAATGATGCTAAAAGCAACAGCTTTTATCTATTTAGCGTATCCACCCATAGCTTAACTTGAGATGCTGGAGGTGAGATGGAAGTGGAGAATGGGGGGGAGGGGGGAGGAGGTTGAGGGGGAGTGGGGAGAAGGGAGCAAGTGCAATAAAAAAGCCAAGGAAGAAACAAGGATGAATCTGGATCTCTGGAGGGTCAGGAGACAGTCATGATTTAGCCAGAACTCGGGGCAGTCAAACCTTTGTTGAAATGATCCTCAGGTAGTAGCAAGGATCGTTGACTAATTGGGAGAGTCCAGACTCACTTTACTCCCCCAGTTGTGGGGTTCTTAACCTATTTCTGTGCTGTGGAGCACTTTGGAAATCTGACCAAGACTATGGACTTCTTTCAGAATGTTTTTAAAAGCATAAAATAAAAAAATGGGATCACAAAGGAAACTGATGATACTGAAAAAGATAGAGTTTTCCCCATCCAAAATCATGGACCCCAAAATCTGTTCAAGGGTCCTGGGTTAAGAACCCCACCGAGGAAGAGGTTATCCACTCTCAGAGAAACAGAGGAAAATAAGTATAGTACAGTCTGACATGGATGTGTATAAATATCTACATCTGAGTATAATTATAGGTATCTAAATATATGTATTTGTGTGTGTCTGTATGTTATATGTATGTCTACATCTTGGGTCATATATGAGTATTTTTGTATGTTTGCATGTGTATATGTGTATCCATGCTTAATTGTAGCCTTCTTGGGGAAAGGGAGGAGGAAGGGAAAAAACAAAGAAAAAGTATACAGCAGAACAAAAGAAAACTTACAAGGAAGCAAAGGAAAGATGGCCAACTCTGAGCACAACACATAGTATTTATTATATAGGCTTTGTTGAAATGGAAATTTATTGCTGTATATTTTGAATCCTCTCTTATGTTCTGCTATGCATATGACAATGCTTTTGCTTTTCTTTTCTTGTTCTATATTTTAGTTTAAATATTTATGTTTATAATGTTTCTTTTTTTTGTTATTGTTTATATGTTTTAGTTTTTAAGTGTAAAATAAAATTTTAAAAAAGAACCCCACTAAGTTCCATGCAATAATTTTTGAGTTTTGTCCATACTGGCCCATTCATTGTTAGGGTCGTAGTCACCTAACATTTTTGGCCAATTTTTTTTTCTTCCTAGTGGGTATGTTTTGTAGGAGGAGGGGCAATAGAAGGAAGAGGAAGGATGAGATGAAAACTCATCTAGCAACTGCTAGGGTTAGATTATAGCTACCCTGAGAGATCAACGCTGGGCTCAAAAGGGGTAAAGTGGAACAGCTGTGGGAAGGAGGGAGTGGGTGATGTGGGAATACTGAGGTATAAAGAAGGGTAGGTGTGGTTGTGTTGGAAATAAGCCCACTCTGGGAAGGGTGGGATGTGTCAAGTCAGCCCTCCAGAGTCCCCACTTCTGGAGGCCATTAATTGGAGGGCAAGATATTTGGAGGGAGGGCAGAATTTCACTTAGACATGTATTATTGGTTTTCTGCCTTTAATGGCTCTTATGTAGGGAGCTGGAAGTTTTCAGAAAGGAAGACTCCAGCTAGTTAGTGAGTAGGATTTTTTAGAGCCAGGGTAAGGTGAACAAGGAAGACAAGGAAGAGGAGGTCTATTAACAGCACAGACACACTACTTCAAGAAAGCCTAGGCTAAAGAAACCAGAAGTTTTTAACCGACAGACGTGCTGTGAAATCCATCACTTGGCTTCTCTATCCAAAGCCTTCCCAGGTTGCTAGCACCTACTACAACTTGGCTGCCATTGGCCTAGCCTTTGAGATCACCTCTGCCTCACAAGGAAGGATTGCCATAGGTTTTCAGTGGGGGCATCCAGCTATACTTTTTTAAAAACTGGTCTGTCTTTGAGGCATTTCCCTCTTAGCCTGACCACTTTCCTCATTCCAAATCACTGAAAATGTCTTACACAGTGAAGGAGTGAGGGGTGGGGAAGGAGGGGTATTGAGACTGATAGAAGGAGAAACATGGTCAAGTTTAAAACCGTTCTTAGGCCAAAATACTTTTGCACAAGTGTCTAAGGTATTCCACTGAATACCTTACTCCCCCCCATACACTCCCTACCTTTATGGGAATCCTTTTTAAAACATCTCGAAAGAAATTTTCAGATAAAAGCCTTTATCTAGCTTGACTGTCAGTGAGTCACCCCGGTGGATCCCGAGAGCAAAGTCTGCTGTATGGGTTGTCAATGGATGAATTCTCATCGTGCTTTCTCCTTCCCTCTTTCACTTAGTATACAAGCAAGAGAAATCATTTGGGACCAGACTATAAAGCAGAGTTTGGGAATACCTACCCTTCTGTTGACCAGGCCTAAGATTGCATTTGCACACACTCTTCCTTCATCTTTAATATCTGAAATTCTGCACTCATTGACTAGGAGGAGTGATTCACCCAGAGTTACTCAGCATTTAGACTGAATAGTTGAAGCCTAGGTCTCTGAGCCCTACCTCACTTCGGTAAGCTCTCTTGCTTCTGACAAGCAGTTGAAGCAACCAAAAAATGATTTCTGTAAGAGGAATCTGTGAGAATACCAATGTGCATTTGTTAGTGTATTCATCAAAGCAAAAAAAGAAAAAAGAAATAGAGAAAGAATGAGGGAAAGTGTATAGACAGTCATTGTTCTAATATTTCATGGCACTTGGTCCTGATACATAATTTTAGGGTTGCTCTGAGCTTGGTACCTCCGTTTCCCACCAGCTGAGTTCCCTGACTCCTACCAAGGCTTTTCCTTTATGGCAACTGTCTACTTCTTTGCCCTATGCTTTTTGTCTAGCTCATTAATGCCTCAACTCACTTAGCAGCCATGCAACTGTATATCCATCACCCGGAATCAATCAAGTAGCAAGTATTCATTATGTATCTACTGTGTGCCAGGCACTGTGCTAGGGGCTGAGGATACAAAGGCAAAAAGGAAACAGTTCCTGCCCTCAAGGGACTTATATTCTATTGGGGGAGAGAGAATACAGATGGATGGATAGATTGATACATAGATATACAGATGGATGGATGATAGATGTATAGACAGATGATAGATGGATTAATGGATAGAGAGATAAATGATAGATGGATAGATGGATGGATGGATGGGTGGGTGGATAGATAGATGGACAAATGGACAGATAGATGGATAGATACATAGATACACAGACAGATAGATAAAAGAAGCATAAATACAAGAAAATCTGGAGGTGAGAAGCACTACCTGCTGAGAGGATCAGGAAAGGCCCTTCAGCTGAACTTTAGTTGAACCTAGATATTCTAAGAGGCAGAGATGAGTAAGGAGTGAATTCCAGGCATAGGGGCCAGTCTATGCAATGTCACTGAGGTGGGAAATGATGTGCTGTGTGTAGGAAGCAGCATACAGGCCAGTTTTGCTGATCTGTACAGAGAGGTAATCTATAATAAGCCCAGAGAGGTAAATTGGAGGTTGTATAGATCTTTAAGCACCAAAGAAGTTGGTATTTCAGCTTAGAGTAGGAGTTCTTAAGCTTTTGTGTGTCATAGAGGCCTTTAGCAGTTTGTTGAAGTCTATGTACCCCTTCTAAAGATAATGTTTTAAAATAATTGAAGGAACTACTAAATTTCAATTAGAGGTTAATACAAATAAAACTATATATTTTTTTCCCATCTGAGTTCATATACTCCCTGAAGGCTTCCATAAAGGTAATAGAGAGCCACCGGAGTTTAATGAGCACGGACATGACATGATCAGATATACTTTAGGAAAATGACTTTGACCTTTGAGAGTGGGAAGGACTTGATGTAGGATGACCAGTCAGGAGGCTGTTGTAGTAGTCCAAAAAAGAGGTGAACAAGACCTGAACTAGAGTAGAGTCAGTCTAGTCTCTGTCTTTTGTTAGCTGTGTGACCTTGGGCAAGTCCATCTGAGCCTCAGTTTCCTTATCTGTAAAATGGGGATGACAACAGTACCTACTGCATAGGGTTGATGCAGAGACCAATTTATAATGTATGCTTTGCAAATCTTTGAGAACTATATAAACTCTGTTATTATAATTAGTCATTCAATTTCCTTACAATGGGGAACTTATAAAAGCACAATCTACCTTACAAGACTGTTTCAAAGAAAGTACTTTGAAAAGCCATAAAGCCCTTCAGAATTATTATTAGGACCAAAGATCTTGGACTTCGATTTAAACTTGGCTTGTGGCACTTAAATTTTTTCTCTCCTCTCTCCATGGTCATCAGTCTGCTTTCTGGATATTGGTGTTTGAGCCACTTGGCCTCCAGCCAGTGCTGCTGATCTGGAGTTATGCCTCTGGCTTTCCTTTTTCTGGGCTGATCCCTGATGCTGCCTGAAACTCAGTTATTAAAATTATTAGCAGTACTCTGTACAGTCATTTGTGTAGCGTTGTAACGTTTGCTAGGTGCTTTAGACGCATTCGATTAGAGTTGGCTGATGGATACTTACAATAACCTTGCAAGGTTAAATGCTTCAGTAATTTCTTGACTGTAATTTACCTGGTGTGAGAAAACTCCCTCTACCAAGGTAGAATGGCAACTTCGGAAAGCTTTAGTTTTACAAAGTTACCTTGGTACATTGGAGTAAAGCGATTTACTCAGGGCCACCGCTAGATGGCGCAGGGCATAGAGCGCTGGGCTTGGAAATCAGGCAAACTCATCTTCATGAGTTCAAATCCAGCCTCTGTAGTTGCGTGACCCTGGGCAAAGTCACTTAAACCTGTTTGTCTCAGTTCCTCATCTGTGAAATGAACTGAGGAGGGAATGGCAAACGTTCCAGTATCTTTGCCAAGAAAACCTCAAAGGGACCGTGAAGAATTGGGCATGACAGAAACAACTCAACAACAAACCAGTGTGTATCATAGACCTGGCTCGAATCCAGGTCTCTCCGACTCTAAAATCAATGATAAAGTGGACTCTCTCTTTTCTGTGTTTTGTGCCTATCAGTTCTCATTTCCTGAAATGGTTAAAGATATATTGGAGCCCCACTCTATAATTACCACCATCCTTATTTTACAGTTGAGGAGAGTGAGGATTAAGGAGAATCAGTGACTTGCCCGGAGCTGTGAACTGATCTAACCCTAACCCTAACCCTAAATGTAAAGCAATTTAGAATTATTTGAAGGAAGTGAGTAAAATGTTCATATCCCTTGACTCAGAGATTCTACTAACATCCTTATACCTCAAGGAAGTCAATGATAAAAAGAAAAATCTCTAGATACACCTGAATATTTATAGCAGCAGCAGTGAGTGAGTGAGTGAGTGTGTGTGTGTGTGTATGTGGTAGCAAAGATGTGGAAGCAAAGTAGATACCCATCAATCAGGGAGTGGCTACACAAATTGTGGTATGTTAATAAAGTGGAATATTGCTCTTCTGTAAGAAGCAATAAATATAGTGAAAGCAGAGATATGCACTGATAACAAACGAAATGAGCAAAATGAGAATCATATGTACACATTGGATGTGTACATACAATACAATAATATGGCACATTGGATAGAGCGCCCGATCTGGAGTCAGGAAGACCTGAGTTCAAATCCAGCCTCAGACACTTACTAATTGTGTGACCCTAGGCAAGTCACTTAACTGTTGGTCTCAATTTCCTCACCCATAAAGCAAGCTGGAGAAGGAAATGGCAAACCACTCCAGTATTTTTGCCAAGAAAACTTCAAATGAGGTCCTGAAGAGTCAGACATGACTGAACCACAACAAATTATTAGGTTGCCGTAAGTAGAATGAACAGCCACAAAATAATGCTGCAAAATTATAATCACTGAGCATAGCCCCAAAGAAGGAGTACAGTGAGGCCTTCCCCCTTCCTTCCTTTCAGAGGTGGAAGATGGAAGCACCGCATGTAACATCACTTTGATATGTCTTACTTTTTTGCTGGACTTTTTTCTTTCTAACAAAATTTTTTGTTCTAAGGGATGGTTCTCTGGAAGAAGAGAGAGGGATAGATACAGTGAGAGATGTAAGGGGTGCATAAGCAAAAGACAGCTATAACCATCTATTTTTTCCTGAAGTACCATCAGAACCTCCAATGAATGAACCTCTCCCTGAAAGAGAGGTGCCACTTCTGCCCAGTGGATTGTTTGCTGCAAGCTAAGCTCAGCCCTGACAAGGAGTGATCAAAAGGAAGAGAGTAGAAACAGAACTCAGGGAAAGAGAGTGCAAAGTCACTTCTGCCTTCTCTCACCCCAGCCTGCAGCAAGCTCCTGGCTAGAACTTTAATCTCATTCTAAGACTCTCCTGTCAAGGTCAAACCATATTCCACTTTCTGAGAGAGGGCTGGCCTAATGGAAGAATTTGGTTAGGGAGCAAAAGGAAAGGACTTTAGTGGTCCCAGCTGAGTTCTTATCTAGCTTAATCTGCCTTAGCTGGGAGGGAGAGTCAGATTCTCAAATTCCCTAGAAAGCCTTCACTTGAGACCAGGACTGTCACTGCCAAGGTAAAAGAAAAGGAGGGGAAGAGGCAGAAGAAAGTGGGATGCCAGAAGCTGGAGAGGACCTGACAGTGCATCTTTCTCCATATTTTTACTTTACTAATGAACAAAGACTTAAGGAGAGGGATAGTGACTTTCCCAAGGTCACAGCATGGTACAATGGAAAGACCATTGTTTCGTAAACAGGGGTCACTGGGAAATGTTTAACAACGGGCTTTTGGGGGGTGATGAGGTGGTTAGTGTACTCATAACACTTTTCTTTCAACACGCTTTTAAGCTCAGCCTTTACCATCAATATTTTCTCCATCACTTTATTAAGTCTAGGCAATCAACAAAATAGCAAATTAAACAAGTTTGTAGAATTTGCTAATTTCTGTGAGCCAGTCTGAGCCGACTCAGCATCCTGATTCTGAGTCAGAAGTTCTTGTTGTCATTAAATAGTTCAGTCATGTATGGTTCTTTGTGATCCCAAGGACCATAGTGTGCCAGGCCTTTCTATCCTCCACTGCCTCCCAAAGTCTGTCCAAGCTCATGTTCCTTGCTTCCATGATGCTATCAAGCCATCTCATCCTCTGCAGTCCCCTTTTTCTTTTACCTCCAATCTTTTCCAACCTCAGGGTCATTTCCAATGAGTTGTATCTTCTCATTATATGCCCAGAGCATTTCAGCTTCAGTATTTGACCTTCCATTGAACAGTCTGAGTTAATGTCTTTAAGGATTGACTAATCTGAAAGTCTTCTCCAGCATCACAATTCAAAAGCCTTGATTCTACAGCATTCAGCTTTCCTTATAGACCAACACTCACAGACATATATTTCTCCTTGAAAAGCAATAGCTTTGAATATATGGACTTTTTCCAATAAGGTAATGTCTCTGCTTTTTAGCATTCTGTCCAGGGGCTCTCAGTTCAAATTCTGATATCTCTAGTACTGCCCTCCCTAGGTGACAAGCTTATCTAAACTGGTTCCTTGGCTTTAGTTCACTGTGCATAGAAACCCCTCCAACACTTTGGGATTTGTTCTAGTTCCTTAGATTGTACACTCAGATCACATCTAATTTCGGGTCAGTAAGGATCTGCTAAAGAGTAATAAAATACCTTTTAAAAAAAGCAACAGAAGCCCTAGTATGAGAACATTTTTCCCTTGCCTCTGTATAAGCTAGACAGGACTTGTGGCTACTTCTACTATCAACACTGCAGAGATAAGCAGTCACCCTTTTTTTGTGTCCTGTCCATATCCACAAGGACCCTGAGGAATGGAGAGAGAAGTTCTGAAAGCAGAAAAGAAAGGAATTAGCACGACTTGTTTTTTTTTTCTTTTCTTATTTTACATTTAAGTTTTAATATTTAAGTTTATAATACACTTCTTTTTTTCTTATTATATATTTAAGTTTTAGTATTTAAGTCTAAAATTTAAAGAAAGCATTTTTCTTAAAAAGGAAAGAAAGGAAAAAGAAAAGCAGCATCGAGTAATACTCACTGGGTCTCATGGGTGTTGCTCTTGGAATTGCAGAAGATAAAAATGGTTCTAGCAGTGCTGGTTCAAGGAGCAGAGTTGGATGAGTGGGTGTCATTGTCTCCTCAAATTAGCAGACACATGAAAACACTTTCCATCACCTCATTTCCTTCCTTAAATTTATTACTGACTCATTTACTCATTTGCCCCTTTATCAGGAATTCCTTGCTGCTACTGACAAACTACACTAGTGATGCTTGAAAAATATAGAATTATAAATGTGTGTGTGTGTGTGTGTGTGTGTGTGTGTGTGTGTGTGTGTGTGTGTGTATTATAAAAAGGGCTTGGAGATCAATTCTTCCAATCTCATCATTTTACAGATGAGGCTCAGGCAAGACTAGAATCCAGGTATTCTAATTTGTCAATCCAAAACGAGTTTTTAAAAATAAATTGTAACTGACGTCAGTTGTTTTTGCCCCTGCATATCTGCTTACCCCTCCTGGGGAGCCATCCCATGTAAAAAGAAAAGTTAAAAGAGGAGAAAAATCAATATGATGATCAAAATATTGAAAGGTTGGCAATATATACAATGATCCACAGACCACAACCCACCCCCCACCTCTGTAAAGGAGTGAGAGAGATGTCTTCTGATACTTCTTTGTTATTTTGAACATTTTATTTCTATTTTAATTATGTCATCATAGTTCTTTTTAATTTACATTGTTATAGATATTATGTATACTGTTTTTCTGCTTCTGCTTAATTTTACCTTGCATCATTCAGTTGTCTTCTTAATGTTTTCTATATTCATCATATTCATAATTTCTTACTGTGTGATAAGTTTAATTACATTAATATACCATAATGGGTGTAGCCATTCCCTAATTGATGGACATCTACCTTGTTTTCAGTTCTTTGGAAACTTTCTTTTTATCAATACACTCCTTGGGGTATATTCCAAGTAATAGAATCTCTGGGTTAAACAGTATGGACATTTTAGCTATTTTGTTCATTCCAAATTGCTTTCCAGAATGGATGTATTAATTCATGGTTCCACCAACAATGTATTAGTGTGGCTTTCTTTCTATAAGCCTTTCAATATGTGCAATTTCCATCTTTTGTTATTTTTTTTTTTTTACCAATTTGCTGCATGTGAAGCAAAACCAAAGCATTATTTTGATTTTCCTTTCTTTTATTAGAAGTAATTTGAAGTATAATTTTATGAGGCTGTTTTCTTTGAGATTTGTTGATATTCTCTACTTAATCTATTGAGATTGCTCTTACATATTTCTGTTGGTCGTCTTTATCTTAGATAATAAACCTAAACCAAAAAAATTTTCCCTCCACTTCCTTTCTCATCTTAGATACACTAATTTTGTTTGTCCAAAAATTTTTCAATTTTATGAAATCAAAACTGTTTTTTTCTTTTTTGTAATTTCCTTTATCTCTCATGTGGTTAAGAATTCACCTCCTCCTCACAGCAGCAAATATGGTATAATGTGTTTCTCTTTCAATTTTTTTAATAATATAACCTTTAACATTTAGGTTGTATATCTATTTTGAATTTATTGTGGAATATTGTATAAGATGTTGGTTGTTATTGTTTTAATTGACTTTTAAATTACCTCTAGAATCAAGTATAAACTCATCTTTTTAACATTTAACATTCAACATTCCCTTTCCAGAATTACTCCATATTTTTTCCCTCTGCATACTTTAAGGTCCAGTCAATCTGGCCTTCACATATGAAACTCCATCACTGTGAATCAACTGGCTGTCCCACTATGATTCTAATGTAACTCTTAGAAGTCCTAATTTGACTCAAAATTCAGATCAAGCACTACTACTTACACCAGGACTCTCTTCATCTTCCCACTCCCCATATCTTGCCAGCTCTTAATGCCCTCTCCCCAAATCATCTCATATTTATTTTATATATAGTTTTTATATGCAGCAGTGAGCTCACATTTAACAACCAGTTCTCCAGAAGACAGACTTTAAGAACAGGGGGAAAAAAATCAACATATACCAGACAGATTTTCAGTTTAATCTACGTTATTAATATCTACTCTGTCACTACAATCAACTAAACAATACATCAAGCCCTATTTTGTAGCATGTCCCAATTTTCTAGGCAGAGATGTTCACAATGAAAATCTGACAGCTAACTTTAGAGCTGGCTACAGTCAACCTGGATGATTATCTATACTTGTCTGCCCTGACAGAATGTAAGGTCCTTGAAGGCAGGGACCCTTTCATTTCTGTCTTCATACCTCCCATAGCCCAGCATATAGGGGTGTATGGGATGTTCCTGGAGAACCAGCTCCTTTGATGTCAGGACTTACTGAGCCCTTTTCAGGGCTGTCTACTTTTCACCCAACTCTTAACTGTGGCTCCAAGACACTGTAGAATCTGTAGTGGCCGCACTCTAGTAAACCATCTCATCAGATGTGCTAAACCAAGTTGAGGATAACCAACTGACCACAAATCCACCAGTGAGTTATGGGGATGTCTAGCCTAAGCATGTGAAGACTTCCCACACTGGAATGGGCAGATGAGAAAAATTTGTTCCAGTGGCTATGAAAATAACTGAAGCAGGTGCTGTCAGGGCCTTAGCAGCTTCGTCAGACATCAAAGATGCCAAGATCACTGCATCCTCGGCTATGGCAAGCCATCTTGACTTTTGTCCTACCACTAGACTTTGATGACTGGAAGAGTGAGTGAGGCAACTCTGCCTCACTAAATCCAATTCCCCTACCAATCAAAACATTAGCTGTGGTGTCACTGGTTCCCTACAAAAAAATGGAGGACAAAGAACAACTTTGAAGCACAAGTGATTGTTAAGTGACATTGATTGTATGTGTAGACTGAGATCTTGGTGGGAGAAATTCCCTGTTGTCAAATAATAATTTAGTGATCTCACTCCTGAGAAACCAATGCAGAACCCTAGAATTGGAATCTGTGTCTCATGCTCTAGCCATCTTCATGGATGTTTTAGCTTTTCAAGCTTTAAACAAATTCACTAGAAATATTATTTTTATATTTGCTCTGTAAATAATTCAAACAGGAGCCTATTTATGAGAAGAACTAAGTTAAGAATATTATCAACCATCTCTGAGTATCACAGTTTTCCCTTCAAGGAGCAACTTAAAGGTTAAACTTTTTAAAAAGATAGTCAAGCTAAAAAAATAGGGCCCCCAAAAGAGCCTAACCTTCTCTAGAGAATGCTCAGTTCTCTAGAGAATGTAAATATGGTTATGAATCAAATGAATTTTCATTCTCTTTAAAAGCTCTTACTTTTTAGTATATTTTTGAGATAGACTAATATGTGTGGAGATGTTAGGCTCAGTATTAGTTATTTAAATTCTGTAAAGATGAAAGTTGTAAAGACAAATTCTAAATAAGCAAGTGGTTTTGGTCACAGAAAAAAAACCTTCTCTGTTGATCTATCTATTATAAATCCTCTACAGTGAGCATTGCTGTACAATTCATCCTTTCTCTTGTCTCCTTCTATACAGCAATCGTATCCTATAACAAAAATACCTTGTTCTACAGAGTTAGGTAGCAGAATGGATAGAGCACCAGGCCTGGGGTCAAGAAGAATGATTTTCATGAGTTCAAATCTGGCCTCAGATGATGCTTTTGTGACCCTGGGCAAGTCATTTAACTCTCTTTGCTTCAGTTTTCTCATCTGTAAAGTGAGCTAGAGAAGCCAATGGCAAACCACTTCAAACTCTTTGATGAGAAGAGTTGGACAGGACTGAAATAACTGAATAACAAACAATAACCTACAAGGTAACAACCTCTGTCACAAGAGTCCTCCAAAAAAAGCTGTATTCTAGTTTCAAGGTACTCTGGGAGTGAGCATCCATTCAACAGCTTAGTTCTCTATCCCTCATCACATTCTTAACTTTTACCAGTCAACCAGAAGCTATTTTATGTTCAAACAAAAAAAACTACTCAAATAGCATGGAAAATAAAATGATAAGACTATCACATACACACCCCACCCCTGTAAATCCATAAGGTACATTCCCCCACATGTTACTCCATCACTGGCAGTGAGGACATACAAGCAAT
Source organism: Potorous gilbertii (assembly GCA_028658325.1). Taxonomy (NCBI): domain Eukaryota; kingdom Metazoa; phylum Chordata; class Mammalia; order Diprotodontia; family Potoroidae; genus Potorous; species Potorous gilbertii. The sequence goes on along the minus strand of CM053769.1, from coordinate 703,289,850 downwards.
GAACATATAATCCAGAAACAAACTTGGAGAGCATGCTTAAGGAGCATGTGTGTAAATAGGGCACATGTGAAGAGTGTATACATGTAAGAAACAGGAACAACCAGGATAATTCTTTCCTCCAGTACTTCAGGGATGCTGATGTCTTCTGGTAATGTCATCCCATCACTCTCTTTGTTCTCCAATGAGCACATGGTTTAAGGAAGTCATAAGATTTCTGAGTAGGCGAGGGTCAGGTGGGAGGCAGGGAGGTGGAGAGGTGTAGGAAGACTGGAAAAGTATAAACAGGCCAAGTTATGCTTGGCTTTAAAAGTCAGCATATTTTATACTTGATCTTGGAGGTAATAAGGAACCAAAGGTATTTATTAACTAGTGAGGTGATAAAGTCAGACCTGTGCATAAAGATGGACTAGAGTGGAGAGACTTGAGGCAGGGAGACCGACCAAAAAAGAAACAATTAGAGTTTACACCAAGGTGATGGTGGCATCAGTAGTAAGCAAGGGACTATACACAAGAGAAGGTAGAAACTACGGGACTTGACAGATGGGAGTAGTGTACACAAATTTCTTCTCTATACTGCTAGGCTCAAGGTACCTTTCACAGTACTTTTATTTTATTTTATGTCATTTATTTATTTTTATTTCAATATAAATTTATTTATTTAACTTTTTACATTCATTTTCACAAAATTTTGGGTTCCAAATTTTCTCCCCATTTGTCCCCTACCCCTAC
>CM053769.1:703273572-703288621 GCA_028658325.1 Potorous gilbertii | reverse complement strand
CAGGTTATCAATAATTTGACCCCAAATGGATATTTTCAGCTAAATTAGTGCCTTATTTTAGAAGACTCACAAAATCATGAGAGACTCCAAATGGTGAAAGGAATTTTCAATTTGTCGGCTTCTTCTTCCCCTTCTGTCATAGGGATAGTGCTGCACATTATGGGCATAATGGTGGAATTGTTATTTATTGCAATAAGTCTCCAATCTAAAAAAAAAGAATTATAATCAAAAGCAGGAAATAGGAGGCTAATCTATAGCAACGAGAACCGAATCAACAAAAGAAAGAGAGAAACATCATATAAAGCAAAAACCATCTAAAACACCATGGACAAATTTAAATACTTGAGGTTCCCACCCCCCCTTCCTCCAGACCACCCTGTGTGTCAGTCCTCCCCTGGCAGTGACTTGGTCTGAACCTTCCTATAGAAAATAGTAACAATTAACAATAAGAGCTAATGTTTGTTTCGAGCTAACATTATGCCAGCACTGTGCTAAGTTCTTTACAACTATTATCTCATGTGATTCTCACAACAGCTCTGGGAGGAAGCCCCGTTTTACAGATTAGGTAACTGAAGCAAACAGAAGTGTTGTATCCAGGGTCACACAGTTAGTAGGTATGTAAGGCTGCATTTTACTTTGGTTCTTCCTGGTTCAAGCCCCAGAACTTCATCCACTGCACCTCTAGCTGCCCTAACAAGACAAAAAAGACATGGAGAAGAAACCGAAGACAATCAGTGAAGACATTGATTCTGCCCAACCAGGTGAAAGAAGGAGAAGGCAACTTTGGGAATGGAAATTTGACAGTAGAGAGTCAGCTAGAGGGGAAAGGGGACTTGTGCCTAAAGGAAAAGGGACTATTAGCCTGCTGAGGTCAGTCTTCTCCCTACAGAACTTAAACTGAGTAGAGAATCATGTGGGATCCCACACCCTCCAGCTCCCTACTCGGAGCTGAGGAATCCCAATTTCAGAAGTTTGTGAAGGAGAAAATGTGCATCCCATAGTACGTGCAAGAGGGGAAAGTCAAAGAGTGAGAAGGGGAGCCAGAAACAAGCTTATTAGGAACATATAAGAAAAAGAGTAAAAAATGAAAAGTTCAAGAGAGAAAGACTCGTCTTAAACAGATAAACCAACAACCTGACTCATAAAGAAGAAATTGTAATTAGTAAATAGATAAAATAGATAAATGATTGGATGAATGAAGATTCTCACAACAGATTTTCACAACAACCCTGGGAGGTAGGTGCTGTTATTATCACTGTTTTACAGATGAGAAAACTGAGGCAGACAGAGGTTAAGTGACTTGCCCAGGGTCACACAGCTAGAAAAAGTCTGAGGCTGGAATGGAACTCAGGTCTTTCTAAACCCAGTCCACTGTGCCGCCTGGCTATAGATTCCTCGGAGATGATGGTACAACAAAACAAAATTTCCAAAGTGGTTTAGAAGAAGGCATTAGCATAGAAATTAGGTCAGAAATCCAAGCTTTTAAATAAGAACGAATGAAACAAACACTAAATTAGATAATTTAGAATACGATAGCTAATAGAGCCTGACACTCCATGTCTTACCTTGGTGAATCACACTTGTCATCCCTCAGGCCTGGAGGGTACACCCTCTTTATCTTCCCCTCATAGAGTAACTCTCTTCCTTTGAGATGTAACTGAGATACTATCTTCTACATGAAGCCTTTCTTGATCCTCCCAACTACCAGTGCCTTCTTTTCCATAGTGCTTTGTGTTTTACTACTTTGCATAAACCTGCATACATATACATATTGTTAACTTTATATTTATGCTGTATATAACTTTATGCATATTGTCTCCTGCATTAGAATATAAGTGTAATAAGTGCTTCATTCTTTGTACTCTTACTTCAGCATTTAACAGAGTACCTAGCATGTAGTTAGTGCTTAATAAATGTCTGATTGATAATTTCTTCAAAATCCCACAGACTCTGAAAAAGAGAATAACATATTTATAACAAAATATAACAAAAATTTCTAAAAAAAAAATATATATATATATATAACAGAAGTGAAATGAAATTTCACAGAAGTAAAATAGTTTGAAAGAGCACATGAATTCTGTGTAAGTCAAACTACCTGACCTTGAAGCCAGAATGTACAATGATAAAGATGAAAACTCTCCTAGAAACATATAAGTTTTAAAACTTGAAAATTATTCTGGAAAAAAATACAGGAAAACTTCCCTGAAGTTTTTAATGCAAACAACAAAGAAATAATTGATTGAATCCACAGATCCCTACTAGAGAAATACATCATGCTTAAAAGCATATATATTAGTTAAATTTCAAAATTTCAATGTTAAACAATAAATTTTGCAAGCATTCCAGAGAAAGCCCTCCAACTATGAAGGAATGTTAATTCAAATCACTCAGCATTACTCTATGTCCACGAAGTCAGGGATGGTGAAAAGTACAATACGAAAGTAAAAAGACGTATTAAAGAGGTGAACTTAAACCACTGAAGAATAAAAAAAATGTTCCATCCTCACTCATGAGAACTTGAACACATATTAAATTACTTTAATAATCATTTATTATTATTAATCTAATAAAATGATTTTTGAATAATGAAAGATTGTAAGAATGAAAACAACAATAGCTCACATGTACCTGGTCCCAGACAGTCTTTATAGGCTTTTTCTTTTGGTTGTTAAGTCATTTTTAATCATGTCTGATTAATTATGAACCCAATTCTTTACAAAGATACTGAAGTGATTTGCCACTTCCTTCTCCAGGCTTTTAATGTATTGCTGATAGCCTTTTCTCTGTTCTTCACGCACAGTGTTTCATCTGCCACCTCTATGTCTTTGTATTTGCTGTTCTTCATGCTGAAATACATTCCCTTCTCATTTCTACTTCACAGAAAACCTCTCTTCCTTCTGGCTTAAGAACCACCTTCTACATGACTTTCTGATATTCTACTAACTGCCAGTTCTCCTACTCTATAACAATGTTGTATTTAACTGTCATGTATGAGAGTGGATCCACACCATTAATAAGGAGATGATGTCAGACTCTTTCACAGTGGTTTAGTGAAAAAAAATACTGGGTTCAGAATGAGAAGATGGGGGTTCAATCCTGATCCTGCCAATATGTGACATTGATCAAGTCACTTAAATTCTCTCTGCCTCAGTTTCTTCAATTGTAAAATGGGAGAGTTGGACTAAATGACATGGAAGATCCTAAAGCTATGATCCTATGGTTTCATGATGGCATCAAGGTGCCAACAGAGTATAAACTGTGGCATACACTGTTATTCAGTTGCATCCAACTCTTTGTGACCATATTTGGGGTTTTCCTGGCAAAGATACTGGAGTGGTTTGCCATTTTCTTCCAGCTCATTTTACAGGTGAGGAAACTGAGACAAACAGGGTGAAGTGCCTTTCCCAGGATGACACAGGGTGTCTGAGGCTGGATTTGAGTTCAGAAAGATGAGTTTTTGACTCCAGGCCTGGCACTCTATCCACTGAGTTGCTCAACTGCCATGCTACCACACTGGAAAACTCCAAGTATACAGAATGCCGGAGACAGAATTTCTGCTGTCCAAAGATCAGCTAGTTATAGAGAAACTCATCTTCAGTAGGGTGGCCACTAGGTAGCAAATTCTTTGACCGTGGAAACCCATAAGAAAAAAAAGAAAAATATATACTGTCCCTCACTATTTTACAGACACCTTCCACTTCTGCAGGGACCACGATGGAGTAGTGAAGGAAAGGTCAGCAGACACTAAGACTCACAGAGTCATTAAATAATAGCTAGTATTTATATAGCTTTTTTAATACTTAGAGGGCATTTTATAAATATTATCTTATCTTATCCTCACCATAACCCTGAGAAAGAGGTGCTATTATTATATCCATTTTACTGATAAGGAAATAGAGGCAGAGTTTAAGCGCTGTGTCTAGAGAAGCGGTGGGGGAAATGGCCTTGAGGCCATATGTTAGGTCCTCAAGTGCAGCCCTTGCTGCAGGTTCCCCACCACTGATCTGGAGTCACACTCTTGACTCTTGCTTGAGTGCTTTATTCACTACACCACCTAGCTACTACCTACAAATATTAACTTCATTAGAGGTATTTTAATTGTGGCATAGATTGCTGATATTTTATATCTGGGAGAGAAGGTATAAAATAATATGTGTTGGAAAGAGGTTTAGAGATCACCTAGTCTGAACCCCTAATTTTGCAGAAAAGGAAACTGAGACCTAAAGAAGAAGGACTTGTCCTGGGTCACATACCTATTTAGTATCAGAGCTGAACCTCAAACTCCTCTCTCCCAAGTCGCTGACCAAAGTTCTTTACACTTTGATGTTGTCTAATAATTAAAAGGACTTTGGATAAAGCATCATCATCGATGCAGACATCCATGCCAGGGAGGCGTGTTGAGAGAAGGACTAGCTGGGCCTGGCAGAAGACATCATTCTCCTCCAGTGTTAGTTAGAGGAAAGAAGGAGCTATGACAGTGGGAAGGAGAGAGAGCTTGCCCAACGATTCCCCTCCTCTTTATTCCCTAACTCTCATTACACAGTATGGCCTCAAAATTTGGCTCATGTTGTGCAACTTCTAGATGAGATGCCTGCAGTTCTACACAAAAACTAAGGATTTTGGATTTAAAAAATACCACAAGCTGGGGTACTTCCAGTAGACACAATGTATAGAGTGCTGGCCTGAAGTCAGATACTTAGTAGCTGTGTGACACTGGCCTGTTTACCTCAGTTTCCTCATTTGTAAAATGAGCTGAAGAAGAAAATGGCAAACCACTCTAGTATCTTTGTCAAACTGGGTCACAGAGAGTTGGATACAACTGAAAGAAATGACTGAACAAAACGGTTGAGGTTGGTTGGTGTGGTTTCTTTTATTATTCTGATGTGATCACATTTTATTTCTAGCTCCTTATTCCTCCTCTCTCAGTTAAGTAATAATTATATTTAAAAGAAAAACCCACTCTGAACCAATTTGAAAATATGAGGCAAAGTTGTTTTGTTTAATGAAGAAAATATGCGTTAAGGATGCAAGTCATGGCCCAGGGCCCCATTACACAGACTGAATTTAATAGCGAGGGCTGACATTTGAGAGACTTTCGTCTCATTTTCTTGTTTAGTCATCTCAGTGATATCTTACTCTTCATATTCCTATTTGGAATTTTCTTGGCAAAGATATTGGTTTGCCATTTGCTTCTCCAACTCATTTTACAGATGAGGAACTGAGGCAAAGAGGGTGAAGTGACTTGCCCAGGGTCACACAGCTAGTAAGTGTGTGGAGATAAAATTTCAGCTCCTGACTCCAGGCCTCGTACTCTATTCATTGTGCCAACTATCTGCCCCTATTTGAAATATCTCCAGGAAAATCCCTTACATAAGCTTACATTTGCTTTGTATTTCTATTCCCCCAAAGTGAGTAACAATAAGACGGCATTATTTCATCCACAGAAAATGCAGAAAACTCAAGGTACTCATAGGAATTCATAAATAGACACGGAAACACATAAAGTCCATTAGCTATCCCCAGAAAGACATAGAACTTGGCACTGTCATCAGGCTAACCGTTTGACATTCTGGTGAATCCCTTGCCTTTTCATAGGGAAAAGAGAAGAAGGAAATACATATTTTTTAAGTACCTCCCAGGTACCAGGTACTATGCTAAGTACTTTTCAAATACCGTCTCATTTGATCCTCATAACGACCCCTGGGAGGTAGATCCTCTTACTACCCTTCTTTTACAATTGAGGAAATAGAGGCAAAAAGAGGTTAAATGACTTGCCCAGGATCATACCATTCGTAAGCATTTGAGTCCAGATTGAGCTCAGCTCTTCCTGACTCTACATCAAGAGCTCTATCTACTGCACCATCTAGCTGAGTACCAAGCTTTCTCACACTCGGCATGTTTCAGCGATTTGTAATGCCCCTAGAAGCTGATGTATTTGGGGGTTGATGTATTTGGCAGAGACAGAGAGACAGAGACAGAGAGAAAGAGACAGAGAGACTCCAGGTTTTAAAACACTGGGACGCAATCATCACTCTTAAGATGAAATTGGATCCTTTTTTGGGTGATGCAGGAATTGTACCTTAAGTTGGCATGACAGGGATGACCATCTGGGTCCTGTCGTTTAAACCACAGGAGTCTGATATGCTTCATACTTTAAAATCCAAATACTCTTGCAGCTGGTGATGCTCAATGTTAATTCCCTTTCCCAGTTCAGGGGCTCTTTCCTACTTCCCATGCAGGCTGGCTCAGATGCAGCATTACTTCTGTTAGAGAATTCTAGGTCAGTGCTCATTTTCATACATGACAAATTAGCTGAAAGAACAGCCCCTTTTAAAAAGAATTGCTCACCTAAACTAATTAGCTGGAAATTTTTTTAAGAGCTCCTGTGACAACTTTTCTCTTGGTGTTAGCTCAGTCTTGCCTTGGCACTGGGACCTTAGCATGGGCACGTTGCCCACATGTGGACTTCGGAGCAGGCAGAGATGTCATTGTCTTTCATTTACGACAGATCCAGCCCATTCCCTGAACACTGGTTTCCATCAAGAAGTTTAGGCAGGCAACCTTTCTTTGAACACCGCAGTCTGCCAGACATCAGTATCAAAAGTCCACAGGCTTGATTTAGTGTGTTCTCATAGGAGGTACAAAGGTTAGAAAATAATGAAGAAAAGCTCTGTTGAACAGGAATCTAAGAGCCTGCGTTTCTTGGTTATGAATGACAAAAGAACTGGGAGATAATCGTCTGCAGAGAAGGCTAAAGAGATTGGGGTTATTTTACTTCAGAGAAATCTGAAAAGGAGACAAATCACAGAACTCTTCATGTGAAGCCAAAACAAGATAATAGGTAATACTGAGCTTCTATTTTTCAGTTTCTCCTGAAGACAGATGAGGAAAGAGGCTAAACCAACAGCAGGAGGAATTTAGCTTAGGCATTGGAAAGCTCTGACTACTAGAAAGAGCTTGGACTGGGGGTTGGAGTCCTAGATTTTAGTTTTGACTCATTCAACAAATATCTATTAAAAATCGGCTTTGTTACAGGCACTGTCCTAGATACTGAGGAGGTAAATGCAAGGGAGATATCACCTGACCTATGACAGGTAGTGCAGTGGATAGAGTGTCAGACCTGGAGTCAGGGAGATTCATCTTTCTGAGTTCAAATCCAACCTCAAACACTTACTGGCTGTGTGACCCTAGGCAAGTCACTTAACTGTTTGACTCAGTTTCTCATCTGTAAAATGATGTGTTCACCTTTTGTTGTCAAAGAAAACCATGCCATCAGAGAAATGATGACATGACTTGCACTTAACTGTTTTGAGTGAGAGAGGGCTGGGCAGATCACTAACTTTACTTCTCCTCCAGAGCTATCTGAATCCAGTGACCAGATATTCATCAGGATGACTGGAGATGACCCAAGATGAGGCAATAGGGGTTAAGGGACTTGCCCAAGGTCAAACAACTAGTGAGTGCCAAGTATCTGAGGTGAGATTTGAACTAGAGTTCAAACAAAGTTCTCCTGACTCCTGCACTGGTGCTCTATCCTCTGCCCCACCTAGCTGCCCTTCTGTAAGAGGAACTAGAGAAGGAAATGGCAAATCATTCCAATATCTCTGCCAAGAAAAGCACATATGAGTTCTTTTCATGAAGAGTCAGATGCGACTACACAGACTCAACAACTGAGAGATCTTACGTTCTACTGGGGGATGGGAGGGAATATATATATGTATATATACATACATACATACATACATATAAAACATCAGGAAAGTGACAGCTTCTCTAGGGCTCAGTTTCTTCAACTGTTAAGCTTAATTGAAAATTTTTTTATTAAGGGCCTATCTTTGCAATCCACTATGCCAAGAGTTGGGGGTACCCAGACAAACAGAATATCACAGATCACAGGAGGCTATCAGTAAACCATCTTTATTTAGATAATAGGTTTATCTAGCACTGGAAGGGACTTTTAAAGGCTATCTCATCTAATTCCCTCAATTTGCAGATCAGGAAACTGAGGTTCAGTGATTTATCTAAAGTCACACAGGTAGTAAGCATCTGACATAGGATTTGAACCTAGGTTCTCTGATTACAGTCAGGACCCTCCACCACACCAAATTATGTCAGATTTTGTCCTAACACAAAGAGGGCAGGTACATTTCAGGGGGCTCTCACTCCTCTAGTTCTTTATCCACACAGATAATCTGAGGACTTTCAGTCTGACACTACTACCTGTGTTGCCACCAATTTCCCCTTACAAGCTTCTGGCTCTCAAGACTCAATGAATGAAGAAGTTTATTTACAGGCAATGAAGACAAACAAAGACTTCCTTGGAACCAATGTTCCAGTGTCTTTTCATACAGACCAATATATCCTCAGCCACTTAAACGCACAATGTCTAGAGGGCCTGATACAGTTCAGTTGTGGGACCCCCAGGCTACATACTTCCCACGGAGGTGCTCATAGTCTCCTCTAGTTGAATCAGGTTCTCATCTATCTTACTTTGAGAATCCTCAAGTCCCAGCAGATAGCTGCTCTTACACTTTCCTTTACTTGTCCAACCTGATGTCAGAGATCTATCTTGGCTCTCTTGGAAGAATTTCCCCTGTACTGTCCCATTGAATGTTTCTGGAGTTCCCAGTGTTCATAGGAACTAAATTCAAATCCTTACTCTGTCACTAATTACCAGTTTGACTTTGGGCAAGTCACATGACCTCTCCAGACCTCAGTTTTCTCATTTGTAAAATTAAGATGTTGTACTAGGTGACCTCTAAGGGCCCTTCGAGGTCTGGATATACAAATCTTTGATCTTTTGTCTGGGCTGGAGACTCCAGGACTCCTCTTCTGTTCAGCTCCATTCTTATGCCTAAATGCCCTGCTCTGGGCTTCTCTTAGGCCCTATCATTCTATCAATGTTTTCACTTACAGAGGGAAGAGGGGCACAGGATTTGGCACCTGAAACAAAGTATAAAAAGTATAAAAAGAGATGGAGAATCTATAGTCATATTTGTGCTTTGTGGGTGGATTTTTGTTTTGGGGTTTGGAGTTTGTTTATTTGAGGAGGAAGCACCAAATTAATATAGAGATTTCCCATTTAGGAAACCCTATCCACTTTAACTCAATTTAATTCAATAAACATTATGAAGTGCCTACTATGTGTTGGTTACTGTGGTAAGAACTGGTTCCATCATTTTTTGGTCATGTCCTACTCTTCATGACCTAATTTGAGATTATCTTGGCAAAGATACTTGAGTGGCCTCTTTTCTTCTCCAGTTTACTTTAGATGAGAAACTGAGGTGATCAAGGTTAAATGACTTATCCAGGGTCACAGAGTTAGTAAATGTCTGAGGTCCGATTTGAACTCAGGAAGAAGAGTCTTTCTGACTTCAGGCCCTACACTCTATTCACTGAGCTGCCTAATCTTGTAAGACATTTTGCCTCTCTAGTCATCAAACAACAACGAAAATTGGGTTTTGTTCCCCAATTCTATACACACACACGTACACACACGTGCACACACATGCACACACAAACACACACATACACACAATCTCTTTCCTTCTTTGGAAGACATAAGAACTCTGATCAACACAATGACCAGTCATTATTCCAGAACCAGTGGTGAGACAGGCTAACCAGTTCAAGAGACAGAGAGTGGACAGACTCAAAATGCATGTATTAGATGTTTTTTTGATTACGGCCCTTATGGGAAATCGCCTTGCTTGACTATGCACATGTTACAAGGTTATGTTTTTCTTACTCTCCTTCTCCACCACCCTTAGTGGAGAAGGAGGGAGGAAGATCGAAAGAAAATGTATTTATATTCATTGAAAAAAAAATAAAATTACTTAAGAAAAAAAGACTAAACTCAAAGAAGAAAAATTTCTCTTGCATTAAAAAATAGTGAGCTGGTTGGACTAAGTAATCTAGTCTAGGCCACTTGAAGTTCCAGTAAGTTCTATAATGTCTGCAGGCAGAAGAGCACAGGATGAAATCAGGTAACAGTTAACTGTCCAGTCTGGCTGGATTATAAAACAATTAAAGGAGAACCAAGCGAAATAAGGCTGGAAAGGTAGGTTGACACCACATTATAAATGTCCTTAAGTCCAATGTGTTGGAAAAAATGCTTGAAATGGCAAAGAGTTCAGCACATATACCAGCTCCTTTCTTACCACTGAGGCAAACACGGACCTGAGAGTCAGGAGATCTGGAAGTGTGGCATAATAAGTTGGAAGCCCTCCTTTAAAATCTAAACCAAAAATAAGTCACAACTTTTCCAAGTCTCAGTTGTCTCATCTGTAAATGGGAGTAAGAATTCAGGTTGTACCTACTTCATAAGATAAACGAGAGGCACAAAGGCAGATAATGGATACAAAGTGCTTCTTGAACTTGAAAGTTAACTTAAATATCAGTTATTTTTGTTAATCTGTTTCTCTCAGGTTTCTCTTAGTGTGTGACCTCAGGTAAGTCACTTTACCTCTCTAATGAGTTTCCTCATCAAACACGAATGAAAACACATACACACACACACACACACACACACACACACACAATGTCTTTCCTTCTTTGGATTTCAGTTTCTTCATCTGGGAAAGGAGTAAAACGGCAAACTCTATGAGTAGTAGTAGGAGCTGCCCAATGGGAACTCAACTGGAACTGGCCAGTTGGCCAATACAATTCCTAATTCCCTTTCTGTCTTTCCTTCCTTCCTTCCTCTCCTCTCTTTCTCTCTCTCCCTCCCTTACTCTCTCTCTCTCTCCTTTCTTTCTCTTCCCTCTGTTCACACAGGGTATCAGACATTACTTGCAGATTTTCTGCCCAAAGGAATGTAAATTTTGATGGCTAAAACCTCACGATACCTTGGGTTTTACAGGCTACATTTCTTTTTTAAGGACCATGCCTTAAACTCAAATCACTGTGGTTCTCATTGATTGGCTAGCCATAGATCCCAGGCCAAGATCCATTTGGTCATTGTTTGGGCACTGGTTGGCTCAGCATGAATGAAATAGTAGTCATTGACCAGAAACCCTGAGGTTCTTCCCATTCCATATTGATTTTTTAAGGTGAAAGGAGCCATTCTTTACCTCATTTCTGATCTAGCCTTAATCACTGAATGGATGTTGTCTTAATGAAACTGAGACCTAGGAAAGACCTTAATTTAAAAAGGCACAAATGCCCCACTGCATCCAGGGTCATCTCCACTCTTCCTGATCTATGTCTTGCCACTGGACCCAGATGACTCTGGAGGAGAGAGTGAGGCTGGTGATTCTGCACAGTCCTCCTTCACTTGAATCCAATTCACTTGCAAATCATGGCACCCTGATGCCAATGTCCTCTTCCAGAAGGAATGACAAACATCAACAACCATAGCAGCATTAGATTTCCTTCAAGGTCATTTCTCAATCTAGTAGTCTACAAAATAGAAAGTTTTCCAAAAATTCAATTTTGCTTAAGTTCCAGAATTCTCTCTACTGAATATATGTACCTTGAGAGCAAATGTTTGTTTCATTTTTGTCTTTCATTCTTCAGTGCCTGGCATAGAGCCAAGAATATAATAGGTGAAAAAGAAATGCTTGTTGATTGATTAATTCTAAAAGTGACACTTTCCTCCACCAAACATTGGCTTTGAATTTCATCTTCAAATTCCTCTCATAACTATCAGCAGCAGTAATCTTTTCTAATTAAACTTTATGTCTATAAAACCTCCATTCAGATAGGAAGGTCATTACTAAACTTCTGGGTGAAAACATATAGTCAGTTTTAAATATTTATTTTTGATTCTCTCTTTCTCATATTTTTGAAAGGACAGTTCTTTGAAATCTCTTTTATTAACAATCACTGTTTGATTACTAATTTACTGGTTTTCTTTTAGGGATTATGGAGGACATTTGATAGTGGTTTAATATTCAGGAAAGATGTGAACCTCTACTGTTAACATCCATACCTGCAGAAGTCCAGGAGGCTACAGTAGACTTAACCTTGGAGTTGGGAATTGTTCAAGTCTCATCCCTGACACATGTTGGCTGTATGACCCTAGGCAAGTGACATGACCTCTTGGTAACCTTGGTGCCACCCAAGGTACTTTAGCAATTCTTATCAATTTTGTGTGTCCTGATCTCCTTTTGCAACCTATGGATTCCTTTTCAGAATGTTTTTAAATGTACAAAATAAAATGCATAAGGTTACAAAAGAAACCAATTACATGGAAATCTAGATATCAAAATATTTAAATATACATAGAATTTAAATATTTATGAATATTTAAAAAGGCAAAGTCATATACCATAGCTGCTTTAGGACTAGGTTATAGAAACATTACTGATCTTCATACAGGGATCCTCATACTGATCCCTCATACTTGGATTTTCCACACTGGAAGCTCCATCATAGGTTTGAAATCACAGGTTTGTAAGGAGGGGGAAACCCAGCTAACCAAATATTAAAGATTAGGTTACAAGCAGTTTAGTCTCTGTAATTCTGCATTTTTCCTCCTAATTTGGTACATATGCCCTTTTTAGTCTGGACAGACAAATATAAACATCCCAGATTTAAGAAAGAATACAAGGGCATACTTGCTTCCATGCCAAGGGATATACTACTCAGTCTATGTATGTACTTTTCTGACTTGAGAAAAAGAAAGAGGAGTGGAGTCAAGATGCTGGAGTAAAAGGACAGATCTGTAGAAGTACCCCTCCACCAAAGCCCATAAAATACCTGTAAAAATGAGTCTAAACAATTTCTAGAGCAGCAGAAGTCACAAAATGACAAAGTGAAAGAAATTTCCAGTTCAAGGCATCCTGGCAAGGCAACAGAAAAGGTTTATTGCATTAGGTTCAGAGAGGAGTGCAGCCTAGCATGGGCTGTGAGATGCAGAAAGGATAGGACTAGAGCAGGCTTCAGGGTGCCAGAGGCAGCAGCAGTTCGCAGATTGCTCAACCCACAAATGACAGAGACAGCCTCAAAAGGTCAGTCAGAAAGCACTTTCACCTGAGTGAGAAGGGAGTGGGGTCCTCCCCTAGTCCTGTCCCAAAGTGGCAGCAGTAGAAGCAGTCATCAGCTTAAAGACCTTGGGGAAAACTGAGCAGTTGATCTGGGTCTCAGACCTGAGTAGAGGTCCTGGGGTGAAAAGGAGCATCAGTGTGGTGGAGCTGGTGGAGGAGAGGAAATCCTCCTCACAGACCCTGGGCAGAGGAGTGCTTGCGGTTGCTCCCAGACCAGAGCACAATCCAGTAGAGGAGCAAACTCCTTTCCTTTGATCATGCCAGCTTAGAGTAACTGAGAACTTACAGGTCAACAGAGTATACCCTTTTCTTGACAAGGGACTCAAAAGTCAAGTAACTGGCTGTGAAAATGCCCCAAAAGGGGGAAAAATAAGACTATAGAAGGCTACTTTCTTGGTGAACACGTATTTTCTTCCATCCTTTCAGATGAGGAAGAATAATGCATTCCATCAGAGGAAGACATCAAAGTCAAGGCTTCTGCATCCAAAATCTCCAAAATAAATATGCAATGGTGTCAGGCCATGGAAGAGCTCCAAAAGGATTTTGAAAATCAAGTAAGAGAGATGGAGGAAAAATTGGGAAAAGAAATGAAAGCAATGCAAGGAAGTAATGAAAAGCGATTCAACAGCTTGCTAAAGGTAACCTAAAAGAATTCTGAAGAAAATCACACCTTTAAAAAAAGACTAACTCAATTGGCAAAAGATGTCCAAAAAGCCAAGTAGAAGTGTGCTTTAAAAATCAGAAGTAGCCAAGTGGAAAAGGAGGTTCAAAAACTCACTGAAGAAAATAGTTCTTTAAAAATTAGAATGGAGCAGATGGAAGCTAATGACTTTTTGAGAAACTAAGAAATTTAAAAAAAAGACAAAAGAATAAAAAACAAAAGATAACATGAAATATCTCATTAGAAAAACAACTGACCTGTAAAACAGATCCAAGAGAGTAAACTTAAAAATTACGGGACTGCCTGAAAGCCATGATCTAAAAAAGAGCCTAGACATCATCTTTCCTCAAATTATTAAGGAAAAGTTCCCTAATATTCTAGATCCAGAGGGCAAAATAAATATTGAAAGAATCCAATGATCACCTCCTGAAAGAGATACAAAAAAGATAAACTTTTTTACTTTTTTACTTCTGGTCTTTTCATCAAGAATGCTTGAAAATCTTCTATTTCACTGAATGACCATTTTTTTCTCCTGAAGTGTTATACTCAATGACTGTGATAAAGGCTTCATTTCTAAAATATATAGAGAACTGAGTCAAATGTGTAAGAACACAAGTCATTTCCCAATTGATAAATGGTCAAAGTATATGAACAGGCAGGTTTCAGAGGAAGAAATTAAAGCTATCTACAGTCATATGAATGCTAATCAAAACAACTCTGAGATACCACATAACACTTATCAGATTGTCTAACATGACAAAACAGGAAGATAATAAATGTTGGAGAAGATATGGGAGAGCTGGAACACTACTTTATTACTGGTAGTGCTGTGAGCTGATCCAACCATTCTGGAGAGCATTTTGGAACTATGCCTAAAGGGCTACAAAAATGTGCCTACCCTTTGACCCAGCAATACTACTTCTAGGACTGTATCCTCAAGAGATCATAACAGTAGGAAAGGGTCCCACATATACAAAAGTATTTATAGCAGCTCTCTTTGTGGCGGTCAAAAACTGGAAATCAAGAGGATACCCATCAATTGGGGAATGGCTGAAAAACTGGTATATGAATGTAATGGAGTACTATTGTGCTATAAGAAATGATGAACAGGAAGACTTCA
The DNA here is from genome assembly GCA_028658325.1 of Potorous gilbertii. Taxonomy (NCBI): domain Eukaryota; kingdom Metazoa; phylum Chordata; class Mammalia; order Diprotodontia; family Potoroidae; genus Potorous; species Potorous gilbertii. Next base: position 703,273,848 of record CM053769.1, on the reverse strand, counting down.
GAGAGCCCTGGAAATACTTATATGAACTCATGCTGAGTGAAAGGAGCAGAACCACAAGAATTTTTTACACAGCAACAATCACAATGTGTGAGAAATTTTTCTGGTAGACTTAATACTTCATTTCAATGCAAGGACTTAAAAATTCCCATTAGCCCCTTGTGGTAAAAATGCCTTCCACACCCAGGAAACAAACTATGGAATTGGATTGCAGAATGAAGCAGCTTATTTTCTTTTGTATTATGTTTTGTTTTGTGATTTCTCCCAATCATTTTAATT
>CM053769.1:703258369-703273072 GCA_028658325.1 Potorous gilbertii | reverse complement strand
CAATAATTAAAATTGTGGAATAAGAAAATACAGTGTTATACATAGTCTATAAAAACTTTACGCTTTCCATGTTCAGTTACACTTGTGTGTATTACATTAACTATATTATCTATGTTTATATATAATACATAAATACATAAGATTAGATATATTATGTACAAATGTATCAATATATTATAGCTAGCTAGCTAGATAAAGATAAGTTATTCTTTACCCATGCTTTGGATTCAATAATCCTTTTATTTCCTTAGGGTCAAAGGCCTGATTTGTTTTCCTTCAACTTTCCAAGCTCTTTTTCATTCTTTTAAAAACATTTTACTCTCAACTGCAGGTTAATCCTTTCCCTAAAAATTTCTCTGGTTCACTAAGCTGCTGCAAAATGGTGACTCATTCCTCCTAACCACGCTGTTCCCAAGAAGATTTGTTTTGCTTTTTAGGTCAAAGTTCTGGTTATGTCTATTAGCTGCTATGATTTGCTCAAATGGCCTGGTTTTCCTTAAATGGGAGCACTTGTCATGAGTTGACCAGAGAGTTTAAACTTTTACAAGTTATTTTAAGATAGAAATATCGGTACATTTTAGTTTTAGTCTCTGAAATCTATTAGAAGCTGTCTCCATCGTCCAGGTGCCTTTTCTTTATTGCTGTTGAGCTTTATTGTACAGAGGAGTCAGATTGTTCTGCAGCAATGCCATGTGAGGCCAGTGTTGCGTGAAATAATTGAGAAAGAAGAGCCAATTGCAGAGGGTGTGATAATGCCTGTTGGCCTCACTGAGGGCTCCCTCTGGTGTAGGGGTTCTTAACTTGTACATTTTATGGAGCTTGTGGAATCCCAGATTTCAGGGAGTTCATGAAGTGGAATGGAGAAAAAAAATGCATCTTGGTTTAAATATAATTGGCTGCCTTTGTAAGCCCATGTGTTTAATTTTATGCATTTAAAAACATGCTTCTAAGAAGGGATCTATAGATTTCAATAGATTGCCAAAGGGAATCATGTCTCTGTCTGTCTGTCTGTTTCTCTCTGTCTCATACACACACACATACACACACAGATGCACACACGCACATACAAGAACACTTGCACTAGTTCAGTGGTGTCAAACTCAAATACCAATGGGGACCACAATGATCTCTGTGAGCCACATATTGATTTAGTTTTAAAATGTAATTTAGATTTTTTTTGATATTTTGATTTATTTTGTTAAATATTTTCCAGTTACATTTTAATATATTTTGCATGGCACTTGAGAGTATTGTGGGCTGCTTTCTGGAGGCATGTTTGACACCTTTGCTCTAGATGGCGGGCGAGTGGACTCTGGGCATCCCTGGTCCATGCCTCCCTCTCCCCCTGCCCCACCAAATCCTACCTTCTAACACAGTGAGAGCTTTCTTCTTCTCCAGCTAGGCAGCTAGGTGATGCGAAGCTAGATAGATTCCTGGACCTAGAGTCAGGAAGATCTGTGTTCAAGTTTGAGCTCAGACGCTTCCTAGCTGTGGGTTTTTTGGTTGGTTTGTTTTAGAAAATACTTTCTCTTCTAGTTCATAAAAGATTGAATCAAGTATTATCCATTTTACCAGTAACTACACAAAGCCAGCATAAAATTACTTTTAATCAAATGACATCACATATGCTACCATTCTTATGTAGTACTTTATTGTTGAAAGGAAATAAAATCTTTTAAAACACATATTTGGGCAAGTTCTGTATTTTTGTTATTTGCCGCCTTTTTTCCTCTAAAAAATGGGGATGTGGATAGCTCCAACCCCTGAGGCTGTTGTGAAGTTTACAGGACATATATCTTTCAAGTGCTTGGTACAGTGTCTGACCTATGGACCAACAAGTAGGTGCTTGATAAGTGCTTGTTTCTTTCCTGACATTTAGGTAAGAACTTTTTGATATTTACTGAGTGGATAACATTGGAGTTTGAAGTCAACCAGAACCCCCTGGTTTACTGCGTGGTTGGCCCACTTGGCTTTCTATTTAGTCAACACGCATTTATTAAGTTCTGAGAATACAAATAACGGCCAAAAAACTATCCCTTCCAGCAAGGAGCTCAATTTTTAAGGGGAGAGACAACACGTAAATAATAATACAAGATATATTCAGAATGGATAGAAGGTAATCTCCGAGAGGAGGCATTAGCAAGGGAAGGGAGGACTGAGAGAGGTCTCCAACAGGTGGGTTTAAACCAAGGAAGTTAGGAGATTGAGATGGGGAAGAGGAGCAGGAGAACATTCTAGGATGGGAGACAGTCAGGGCCAAGGCAGTTAGGAAATGGAGCGTCATGTTCAGGAAGCAGCAAGGAGGTCTGTGACCCTGGATCACACAGAATGTGGAGGGAAGTAAAGCACAGAATGACTGGAAGGGTAGGAAGGCTGAGAAGTGAAGGATTCCTGTTAAGGTGGTTGCTATGTGAGTGGAGGGAATGGGACGCATATGAAAGATGTTGTGAAGGTAGAAATGACAAGATTTGACAAGAAATTGGATAAATGAGAAGTGTGTGTGAGTGAGGAGTTAGAAATGATACCGAGATTGCAAACCTGGGTGACTTTGGGGATAGCAGGGTTAACAACAGGAGGAAAGTTAGGAAAGGGGAATGTTGGCAAGTGGGAGTAGGTGGGAGATAATATGTTCTGTTTTGCACATAGAAGGTGCCATATTAATGTTTATTCCCTTCCTGAGGATTCCTTCCTCCCTCCCTCCCTCCCTCCCTCTCTCCCTCCCTCTCTCTCTCTCTCCCCTTCCTTTCTTTGTTTCTTCTAATCTTCCTTCCTTCCTCCCTCTCTCCTTCTTTCCTTCCTTCCTTCTTCTCTCCATCTCCATCCCTCTCTCCTTCCTTCCTTCCTGCCTTCTTTCCTTTCCTCCCTCCCAACCACTCTCCTTCCTTCCTTCCTTCCTTTGTATCTATGTATCATCTTTCTACTTTCTATCTGTATGTATGTATGTTTGTATCTATCTATCTATCTATCTATCTATCTATCTATCTATCTATCTCTACCTTCCCTTTCCTTATCCAGTCTCAAGCAAAAAGCCAAAATTCCCACAGAAGAGAAAGAAGCAGCATTGAAAAGTCATCACATCTACTCCGGCAGTCCTTTGTCTCCAACCTCTCCAAGAAGGGATGGAGTCATTGTCTGGACTCGCTCTGAGAAGCCAAGCTTGGTCATGTTAATTACACGTGATCCTGTTCAATTAGATTTGCTTTATGTTTATATTGTTGTCGTTGTTAGGCATCTCCCTCCCTTCTCCTCTTCCTCTCCTCCCCCAAATGCTTACTTACTGCACTCTGCCTCAGGTCAGAGAAGTGTGCAGTACTTGGTACTTGTTTAACTGCTGTCAACATCTTTAATTATGTAGGGGATCTGGAGATGATGGCATCAGGAATAATAGAGACTTCTGTTGAGTAAACAATTCCAACAGCAGATGAAATCCGTATAATAAAGGTCTGGGAAATATATAGAATATTGAAATGACAGAAAATAGATTCATGATGCAGGTTCCCAGTGGTAGTTTCCAAGCAGCATTTCTTGTGCTTTACTAAATTTTTAGATCTGATCACACTTGAACAACCACATATATAAATAGCATGTTTCTAACCAGGGCTGCAACATTAGTCATTGGACTAGCTGATTTATTTTTTAAGGTGGACCCATAGTTACTCTCAAGTGCTTCTGGAGTCCCTTCTGGGCAGTGTCCCTATGCTTGGGGCCATGACATTGTTCTGTGATTGTTTATGTTTTAATTATTTTTCTTTTCAGTAAGGAAAGAGATTGACTTTTTTCAAGTCCAATTGACAGACAAAAGTAAGATGGTGATATCAAAGTTCTAATTTACATATTCCCTCTGAAGGAAGGAAAGAAAATCAATTCTTTTAATAGATCAAACTGGTACAATTCCCTTTTTTTTTAGGTGGATGAAATTGTAGTTTGATCTTGTAATGTATTTTAGGGTTTATAAGATAATGCTTGGAGGGAATAAGCATCTGAGATATTTTAATGCAGCTCTAATTGAAGTTTGTTTGTGGCACAAAGAATTAATTATGAAATTAAAGATGAAAAAAATTTGGGACTATCTTGTCTATCTCCCTGCTTTGAATACATACTATTGCTATGTTTTTCATCAGAAGGAAACTGATTGGAGGAGTGATTTTAAAATAAGAGCATATTTAGGGCGGATTAACTTTTCATGGGAAATTATTGCACATGCCAGATCTTGTCGACGATAGACAGTTAAGTGTTTTTTCTGAAAATAGAGTACTTGGATGGTTTGCTGAAATTTAAATTGAACAACATTCGCTGACTTTACGGACTATAGGTTCTGAATTTTGGCATTTTAATTAATTTAAATGTGTGACCAGCACAACAGAGACTGGTTCCCCTTTTTCAGGCAATTGCATTCTGAGGATTATTTAAATGATACACTTGGGAGTTTGGCTCTGAATAGCAGCTAGAGCTATGGTTTCCCAGCTCTTGGGCTGTAACCCTAGGAAAGGTCATTTAAGCTTTTTGCAGTTTTCTTACTTTTGCTTTAATAAATGGATTAACAATAGCTATTTCCTTTCTTCCAGCATAGGGAAGGGAAGAAACAGTGTCATTTGTAAATTCTTTTCCTTCCTAGGGTTCCCTTTTTGGGAGAATGTCCATGGAACCCAGGTAGCTTCATTGATATGAGAATATGAACCATTCTCCTTTATAAATACTCTTGAAAAGATTCTTTCAGAATAAATATATTTTAAAAAGCATAATTGCTACAGGGATTTTCCAGACTTAAACATTACTTGTGGTCTAGTTATCTGCCCAAAGGTGTATGAGTGACAATGTGGTACTATAGATAGAGAGGTAGCTTTGGGTTCAAGTTTCACTTCCCACACTGAGTATGGGAATAGGGAAATCACTTAACATCCCAATACTCTAGACAAATCTCTAAGAATAAACTCTGGAGAAGGTACCCACCTGTGTTGGTAAGGAGAGTTTTTCATATGGGGGTTTCCTATAATGCAGAAATCACAGGTACATTGGAATGTATAAAGCATTTTATATGGAAACAAGATTATAAATGATCCTTAAGGGCTGAGCCCAGGCCACCAAAAAACTACATTGGGGATTGAACTATAGTAACATTTGACCTTAAATAACTGAACTCTAGCCATACTTCAGTTTGGGGTTCAATGAGAAGTAGCCCAAATTCACCTTGCAATGGGGAAGATCTGGGTTCAGACCTAGCCTCTTAAGCATTCTAGATATATGGCTAGTGGCAAGTCATTTGACCTTTCAGTGCCTTAGGTCAGTGGTATCAAACTCAAAAAGAAATAGGGACCACTAGACCATGTATAAACATAGGTGTTGCAGTGGATAGAGTGCCTTACCTGGAATCAAGAAGACTCATGTCCCAGAATTCACATCTGGCCTCAGACACTAGCTGTGTGACCCTGGGCAAGTCACTTTACCTTGTCTGCTTCAGTTTCCTCATCTATCAAATGAACTGGAGAAGGAAATGGCAAACTCCCACAGTATCTTTGCCAAGAAAATCCCAAATGTGGGGGAGTCATCAAGAGTTGGATCTGATTGTAAAACAACTTAACATCAATAAACCATACATTTTGACTTTGAAAGCTATATATTAATATTATCTGTTTTATTCTTTTTTATTTATTTTGATATTTCCCAATTACATTTTCATCTGGTTCTGGCTGAATTAGGGAGTGTTGTGGGCCACATGAGACTCCCTCATATTGGATATCTCTGCCTTAGGCAATTCTCCAAAATTACAGAGTTGTAGATCTGTTCTGTGTGAGCTCCTTTAGAGCAGAAACTGATTTTGCCCTTCTTCCTACCTCCAACTCCTTGAACTCTGCCTGTCATATATTAGGTACTTAATAAATGCTTGGTGACTTGGAGGAGAGTTTTCACACCATGACATTTCTACAGCTAATCTGGTACCAACCTTTCCACCCCTGCCCCAGCACCACAAATAAAATAGGTTAAGCAGGTATTTGGGGGGATATCCTTGGACCTTATTTGTTAACTCACATTGTCTCCCTAAGAACATGTGTTCTACAGGGTACTGTAGGAAGCCTGTTTCATATTTTGTTTTCTCCTCTTTCTCTGTGACAGTCCCTTCCTTCCCATGGTAGCTTCCTGGCCTATGGTAGGAAATCAAAGGTGTGGCATTTAAAAATGTTTGAGAGACATAATTTCTGGGTAATTAGTTGTTTTATTAATTATGTCAGCATTTTAACAAAAAGAGGTCTTTAGCACTCTCAGATGCCAAAGACAATCATGATATCAGGTTCATGGCTTATGTGGTCTTGGAACTGGGGTGTTCCCAAGGATAGCAATCAACTCTGATTGGCTAAGAGATTATTCTTGTCAGGTCTGAGTTGGACTAGAGGCAGCTGGTGACATACTGGATAGGTGGAGGGCTTAGAGCTTGGTCAGGCATTAAAGAAGTCTCTGTTACCCACCCAATGAGAGGTGGAACCTACAAAGAAAAGTGAACTCACTCCCAGGAGAGGCTGAATGATATTTTCAGAGACTATTGCTATACCCAGACCACCCCCAGCCTTGGACAATCTAGACAAAGAATCTATATCCCCTAACCTAAACCTGGGTGGAGTAGCAATACATAGAATGAGGAGAATGTAAATCCCATCTTCCATTATAGGACAAAGAAAATAATCTTGGAACTCCCCAATTTTAATAATTGGCTAATATGAGAGAGAAGTAATCATTTCTGTCACAATTCTGGGCAGGGTACCAGGCTGTCTATTCCTACATGGAATATGATCTTAAATTGGGGGATGACATTTCGTGAGAACTCTCTCACTTCCTTGAAATATAAGCCCTCCTTGTTCATCGTCTCTGTTTTCGTCAGTTCTCCATTCAGTGCTTTTAAATAAGATTCTCCCCAGGTTTATGTTCTGTGAGCTAACAGGAAAGCTTCCCTGAGATTCCTTATTTCACTGTTAATCTCAAACCCTTCTGAAGTGTATCCATGATAAAGAATGAGAACATTCTCCTTATGCTTTTCATAATATTTTTGAAGTTGAATATCTCAAAACTATTTCTCCAGTAGTCACCGTACAGGAAAGCTTTGTTATTAAGATCTTAGCAAAAAAAAAGATATGTACAATTTATCTGGTTTTCTTGGAATCATAGCTTTAGGACTGGAAAGAAACTTAGTGGCCATCAACTCCAAACCCCTCATTTTATGTGTGGGGAAACAAAGTCTAGAACCATGAGATGGCTTGCTCAAGGTCACTAGGGCAGCAATGTGGTGGAAACAGGATCCTAACCCAGGTTATTTGAGGGCAAATCCAGAGCTCTTTCCGCTGGGCAACTCCACATCTGTTAGGGAGAGAAGCAGATTTTGATTAAAAAAAAATTAACCCTAAAACTAAACCAAACCAGACCGAAGCTGTTCAGTAGTCAAACTGGTTCTTACCGGAGGGAGTGGCACTCTCCCCTATGTTACTAAAGATCAAGTCTTTGAGTTTCTTGTAGAGGAGATTGTTCTTATTCAGATAGGAGTTGGACCAGCGGCAGTTGATGACATTGGATCACTTAGACAAGCACTTAGAGCTTGGTCAGATGTGGAAGAAGTCAACGTTACCCACTTCATCCCTAGCCATCCCCTGGTGATCACTTTTGTCTTTCCATTGGACTTCGATGACTCAGAAAGAGAGTGAGGTGGAGAACTTTGCGCGACTCTGCCTCACTTAAGTCCAGTTTATTTGAAGGTCAAGAAATCACCCATAATCCCATTGGTTCTCTTTGAAACGAAAGATGAATGACGACAACAACAACTAAATAGAAGTTGGTTCTGGAATCAGGAAGACATGAGTTCAAATCCAGTTTAAGATGCTAACTGTGTGACCTTGGACAAGTCAACTCAAACCTCTCTGCATTGGTTTCCTCTTTTTTAAATGAGGATCAGTTACACCTATCTCTCAGGGTTGTTAGGGGAGTGTCAAATAAAAATAATATTAATTTTAAAAAGTGCTTATCACAGTGCCTGGCACATCATAGATGATATAGAAATGCTTATTCCCCCCCACTACCCCACTGATGGCCCCTGGGATACTGTTTGGTGTAGACGGATTTTGGCACATCTTCTTTTCAAGGACTGCGAAGGACGAAGGAAAGGGACTTCTCAGGATCCTAAACCATTTTTACTTTTTTGCCTGCCTTTTTTCTTGACCTTGAAGCATTTGTTCTTACATATATGGAAAGGAAAGGAGACATCTGATTTTTCATTCATTTGACTTATAAGGATATAGTTTTATTTAAGTTGCTAAACAGAACCATTTCCATATGCCTCTTTCCTGATCCCTAAATAAGGTGGTGAGGCCTGCAGGTGGTTGGATGTGGCAATCATGGATGTGACTCAGGTTGGAAAATTTAGAGACTGATAACCTGGAAGCAGAACCCCTTCCTTTCCTCTCCAGTTATAACACTTTTCTTACTCTCATCAATCATTCTTGAAATCTCAGGGCTAGTTTTCTCCCTTAGTGGCCACTCTTAACTGCTCTCTCTACCCCAGCTCCTTTCCCTTACATTCCACATATGATGCAATTTTTTAAGATGTTATTATATAAATATAAACTATTTTCCCATTTTTCCTAGTGCCTCAGTCAATTTCATAACCACTGAACTATTTTAGCACCAACACTCATCTCTCCTGATTGAGTGGGGTTGGGGGACTTTAAGCGATCTTATCAACACCCTCCATTAAATAGCTTCTGAAAAGTGGAGTAGTAAAGTATGTTAACATAGGCACAAACTCCTTTAAATTCAACACTGATTTTTTTCCCCTCTGGATGTGTCTTGTCTGCATTCTCATTCACTATCTGAAAGTATTACCGTCTCTGGTTAGGACATTTCTCTTTTAGGATAACTGTTCTTTTAGGAAAGCAGCCTGGTATTGCTGTATTCCTTCAATATTTGACTGAGAAATTTAGTTTGGGTTAGATAATTCTTGTGTGAGTCTGTACTGTGTTGCTGTGCTCATGGAGAGCCCTTTGGGGGCAATAATTAAAATATTGACCATGGTATTAAAGAAAATACCAAGGCAGAAAATGACACATTTTGAGGTAAAATAGTATTATTTCAATGCAAAGCAATCTGCTTTTAGTATCTTTCTTGGGAAAGCAGTATGAATGACAAGCAAAAGGTCTACCCTTCTTCATGATAACACATGTTAATATCTCTGGTTTTCTTGGTATCAGGAAATGGAATAACAATGATTTTTCTAGGATATGCCTCTCTGGTATCTCATTAGTTTGACAAAGGGGGAGAGGGAGGGAAGAAACTGTACACTGTCATATATGCAGAAGATATGGGTAATAAGAGCATTTATATAGTGCTTTAAAGTTTGCAAAGTGCTTTGGATATGTTATCTCATTTGATTCTTACAGTTTTCTACCTGTGAGGTAGACACTATTATATTCCCATTTCAAAGATGAGGAAACAGATTAAGAGAGATTAAGTGATTTTCCCAGGTTCCCACACTGACTAAATGCCAGAGGCAAGATTTGAACTCAGGTCTTCCAATCCTTGGCAGCTAGGTGGTCCAGTGGATAAAGTGCTGGACCTGGAGTCAGGAGGACTCATCTTCCAGAATTCAGACCTGGCCACAGACACTTACTAGTAAATCACTTAATTCTGTTTGCCTCACTTCCTCATTTGTAAAATGAGCTGGAGAAGGAAATGGCAAACCACTCCAGTATCTTCACCAAGAAAAGCCTAACTGGGATCACAAAGAGTTGGACATGACTGAAAAGCATTTTTGCATTCCTTGGGTCTGGCATTCTATCCATTCTTGTCATCCAGCTAATACCTTTGAGTTAGTCAACTTTGGCCTTAGAGTGTTCACAAACTTTAAAATATGAGAGATCTGGCTTTCTGAGTGGCTGAGAAAATACAGCAAAAATGAATTGGTGGTAAGGACTTGGCATAGTTGTGAAAGATGCTAGTGGGACGAAGCTTTGTGGATTGAAGGGAAGTTAAGCAGTTCAGTTATTCCTCTGTGGAGGAGGGAGGGAAGGGGAAGGAAGACGAGAAACATGTTCACATGTAACTTTAGGAGAGGGAAAGTCATGTCTCCAGAAAAGAAGTTGATGGTTAACCTCATGTCCCCTTTACAGTTTGAAGTCAAGTGTTTAGTTTGGGGAAGAAATTGCTGCTTCAGTAACTTTATAGGAATTAAAAACTGAAGGTTCTTTTCAGCTTCTTTTTTTTTGCCATAAGTTCACATTAAAAAATTCCACTTTTTTAAAGGAAAACAAAACCCCTTTACAATGTGTTTTCTCAGCATTGTTGCTTTCTCATATTCTTAGCAGTGATTAAAAGAGCAAAAAAGAAAATTTTTCCATGATGTCCAGAGGATCTTAATATTTAAATCACATGGACAGAGTAAACATTCTATTAATCTTGGGGTTTTTGTTTTGTTTTTATAAATTACAAATTAATATGAGTCCATTTCCAGCACCGAACCAGGTAGGTGGCGTACTCCACTATATGTGAAGGCAATGTCAATGGGAGAGGTTTTTTCTTTATTAGTTCTGAAAGTTATGTTTATTCTGTTGACTCTGTCCTGTGGTTTCAGGTCAGAGCCATTTTTTGAAGGCTTTATCAGTTTTGCAGTCCTCCACCTCTTCTGAGGATGAAAAGTTCTTGATTGGGGTTAGAGGTAGGGAGGGGCAAGAACTACCTGAAACCCCAGACAAGCTGTATCCTTGGCAGCTGTCCCTTCTTCCTCCTAGATCTACATGCTTATTGGGGGCTGCTTCTTGAATCTGGTTGTGTAAAATATTGAATCTTTATTTTAACATAATATCTTTTGTATTTTGTTGTTATTTAGTTCTATCTGACTCTCTGTGAGCTCATTTGGGGTTTTCTTGGAAAAGATACTGGAGTGCTTTGCCATTTCCTTCTCCAGCTCATTTGACAGATGAAGAAACCGAGGCTAACAGGGTCACATGGCTAGTGTCTGAGGCCAGTCTTGACTTCAGGTCCTTCACTCTGTCCACTGCTCCACCTAGCTGCCCTTTCCATGACTGTGTTGTTATTAATTTGTATTCAATTTTTCATGACTCCAGATGGGATTGTATTGGCGGAAATATTGGAATGGTTTGTCATTTCCTTTTCAAGCTCATTTTACAGATGAGGACACTGAGGCAAACAGGGTTAAGTGATTGCCCAGGGTTTCCAAGATTACATGGATAAGTAGCAAAATCTGGACTTGACCCCAAGACCTCTGACTCCAAATCCTTTCATCTTTCCTAGGGCCTTCCTCCTTTATCATGATTCTGGCTTCAATTTTTTTCCCCAATAGTCTATACTGATAGACTGACTTTTGTCTAGTACTGTATTATCGATTACCTTGTCAGCATTGGCGCCAACTTGAACAAAAAACTGCAGTGCTTTGCCCTGCCTCTCCACTTACTAGTTCTCTCTGCACATCCCTAATTGATCTTTGCTTACCACTTCCATCAATCAATCTGTCAACGTTTATTAAGTCCCTGTTTTGTGTAAGCGCTGGGGTTACAAAAAAAGAGGCCAAAGATGGTCCCTGCCCTCCAGAAACTTACAAACTAATGAGGGAAACAAACATATAAGAAAGTAAGCTATATACAGGGTGAAAAGGAAAAAAAATTAACCAAGAGAAGGCATTAAAATTAAGAGGGGTTGGAGAATGCGTCCAATAAAAGATAGAATTTTAGTTGGGAATTAAAGGAAGGTACAGTGGAAGAAGGAGAGCATTTGAGGCAGAGAGAGGAGGGAAGTTAGAGAAGATTCCTAGAACAGAGAGCTGGGTGTTGTGATGGCTCAAATAGAGTGACCTTTTAGGCAAGTACTGCCCTTTCTCAACTCTTCTCTTACCCTTCAAATAGAGTTGCCCAGTGTCCTATCCCTCTCGGACTCTGTTGGGAGACTCGAATCTGAAAGATGTGTTCAAACTAGATGTTACCGGACGAGAACCGCTTGCCGCCTTTACCTGCCTGCCCCAAATAATGATGTTTACCTTAGCCGGAGTCATATTTTTCCATTCATCCATAGTATCCTAAGATCATAGACCTAGGGTTGGAAAGGACCTCAGAATTCATCTAGTCCAGACATCCCATTGTACAGTAGAGGTGGAATCCGTTTCAACAAGCATTTATTAAGTCCCTACTGTGTACCAGGTCCTTTGATAGCTATTGAGAATACAAAGGTCATGAATGAATGAATGAATGAATGAATAAATCATCAAGTAAATGAATAAGAAAGAACCAAAGAGGGAGTCCCTGCCTCAAGAACATTATGTTTATTAGGGGGAAATAATGTATACACAGGAAAGTAAATAGGCAAGGCACTTATTAAGTACTTTCTGTATGCCTGGCAGTATATAGTACTGGTTACACAAACACAGTCAAGGGAGATAGTGCCTGCCCTTGAAGAGTTTGTACTTATAATGGAGAGGAAGAGGGAGACAACACATAAAGGAAGGTGCTTCTCTCCAAGACATGGTCTAGAAGTGGTGGCCTTGGTCTATCTGCCTTCTTATGAACATGAGCAGGACTGAAGAAAATAGATCAAATACAAGTGAGCCCATGACACGATGCTGTTTCTCTTTGTTATTGATTGACTGGATCCGATAGAATGCCAATAGAATGACTTGGCTCATCCTGTTATTGTTGAGTTACCTTAGGGCTGTATTTAACTTTGCTGAGTTGTCAGGCTTACTCAAAAGTTTCCAGAATGTTAGTGTGGTTATTTATCAGAGTAGGCTTTTATTCTGCCCTCCCTCTTAAAGGTGCAGACATACTTCATTTAGATACTTTGGTTTTTTAATGAATCCTTTGAAGTGCATATTCTTTCTATTGACATAAACTATGACCTATCCATACTGTCTTATCCTGGGGGACTTCTATTTCTGCCTTCTTACAAATTATACAGTAGGGGCAAGGGGAAGCATTCAACATGTTGGCATCTTCTAGTTCTTTTTTTAAAAAAAAATTATTTATTTTTAGTTTTCAACATTCACTTCCACAAGATTTTGAGATCCAAATTTTCTCCCCATCTCTCACTTCTCCCAACCCCAAAACAGCATGCATTCTGATTACCCCTTCCCCCAATCTGCTCTCCTTCCTATCACATCGCTCCATTCTCTTATCCCCATCCCCTCCATTTTCTTGTAGGGCAAGATAGATTTCTATACCTTTATTGCCTATATGTCATATTTCCCAGTTGTATGTAAAAACAATTTTTAACATATGTTTTTAAAACTTTGAGTTCCAACTTCTCTCCCTTCCTTCCTCTCCACCAATCCCCACTGAGAAGACAGACAATTCAATATAGTTTATACATGTGAAGTTATGCAAAACACTTCTATAACAGTCATGTTGTGAAAGACTAACTATATTTCCCTCCATCCTATCCTGCTTCCCATTTATTCTATTCTCTCTTTTGAGCCTGGACTTCCTCAAAAGTGTTTTCTTCTAATTACTCCCTCCTCTCATTTGACCTCCCTATCATCCCCTCCACCCCTTAATCCCTCTTTATCTTCTTCCTCCTTCTTTCCTATAGTGTAAAGACAGATTTTCATACCAAATTAAATGTGTATATTATTCCCTCTTTAAGCAAAATATGATGAGAGTAAGGTCGACTCTTTCCCTCTCACCTCCCTCCCTTTTCTCCTCCATTGAAAAAGATTTTTCTTACCTCTTTTATGTGAGAGATAATTTACCCCATTCTATTTCTCCCCTTCTCCTTCTCCCAATATATTCCTCTCTCACCCTTTAATTTTATTTTTTAGATACCTTTCTTTCATATTCAACTTACCCTCTGCCTTCTGTCTATGTGTATATAATCCCTCCAACTACCCTGAGAAAAGTCTCAAGAATTACAAATGTGATCTTTCCAGGTAGGAATGTAAACAGTTCAACTTTAATAAATCTCTTATAATTTCTCTTTCCTGTTTACCTTTTCATGCTTCTCTTGATTCTTGTGTTTGAAAATCAGATGTTCTATTCAGTTCTTGTCTTTTCATCAAGAATTATTGAAAGTCCTCTATTTCATTGAATTACCATTATTTTCCCCTGAAGTATTATACTCAGTTTTGCAGAGTGGATGATTCTTGATTTTAATCCTAGCTCCTTTGACCTCTAGAATATCATATTCCAAGTCCTTTGATCCCTTAATGTGGAAGCTGCTAGATCTTGTGTTATCCTGATTGTGTTTCCACAATACTTGAATTGTTTCTTTCTGATTGCTTGTGTTATTTTATCCTTGACTTGGGAGCTTTGAGATTTGACTACAATATTCCTAGGAGTTTTTCTTTTCGAGTCTGTTTCATGAGGTGATCAGTGGATTCTTTCAATATCTATTTTACCCTCTTTTTCTAGAATATCAGGGCAGTTTTCCTTGACAGTTTCTTGAAAGATGATGCCAGGACTTTTTTTTAATCATGACTTTCAAGTAATCTAGTAATTTTTAAATTATCTCTCCTGGATCTATTTTCCAGATCAGTTGTTTTTCAATGAGATACTTCACATTGCTTGCTATTTTTTCATTCCTTTGGTTTTGTTCTATAATTTTTTGATTTTTTTTCATAAAGTCATTAGCTTCCATCTGCTCCATTCTAATCTTTAAGGAATTACTTTCTTCAGTGAGCTTTTGGACCACCTTTTCCATCTAGCCAATTCTATTTTTTAAGGCATTCTT